>JBBGZY010001281.1:4660000-5000286 GCA_037952925.1 Lithobates clamitans | reverse complement strand
CAGCAAAAAAAAAAATGTTTTTCTTTTGAAATAAACATTTTACATAAATAATTAAAAGCTGACCATTGTAAGCACCCCTGTCCGAGTTAAAGCAGAACTAAAATGCCAGTTTTAAAGACAGTCAATGTCTCTTTTGCAATAAATAAACCTACCTGCCTGCTTGCAGTTGTCTGTAAATGTACATTGAGCTGCAGAAATACAACTCCGTTTACATTCTGGCACAAAGAAAACCCACAAAGGGGAAGAGAAGGGGAAACGGGTCTTTGTGATGCCATAATCATATAAGAGAAACCTGTGTTATGCTAAAATTTCAACATTTTATTGAGACAGTGTTAAAATAATGCCTTGCAATCAGGAAAAGTGGTACAATCAATGACAGTAACATATAACTTAAAAAAGTTCCAGCACAGTGTATGGTAGTGAGGGAAATGGCATACAACTGGAAATAATGATCCAGTGTGTATAGAAGCCCAGACTACTGACGTGTTTTGACTAATTAAGTCTTCCTCAGGGGTTAGATAGTTATAAAAAATGGATCCCAAACATATTAAGGAGAATGCAAGAAGCAATGAGATGTATAAAATGTCAATGAAAATACATATTATTACATTCCTGCACATTGTCTGTGTGCTGGGAAGATTGAATTCCTGCACATGCATTGTCCCAAGCCAGCCAATAAAGAGGGCCGCACCCAGAAGAAGCAGGGTAGGAGATGCCAGCGAGTAACATTGGACCATGTAAAGCAGGGGCGGCTGCTCCATTAGGGCTGCCATCTCCCTAGTTCATGCGCCCGGCCCCTAATCTACATGCGGGGCATCGGACGCATGGATTTCAGTGGGTTTTTTTTTTTAAGCACATGATTAGAGCCTGAGGCTTTAATTGGCTTAAAAAAGGGTTGGCTCAGGGCACAGAGCACTGCGCCCTGAGCGCACCCACTTGTACGACAATAGCGAATGAATATTTTCTATTGTCTTCCTGCTTCTCCTCCCGGCCAATAAGGAAACGGGTCTTAAGACCCGATTGGCCGAGAGGAGAAGCGATCATATTGGGCGAGCGCAAAAGCAGGAGGGAAGTCGCTGAGGAGGAGACGCAGGGGGGAAGCTGTCGAAGCTGCCCATGACCTGCATGGGGTAAGTGCAGGGCTTGATCGGCTGACCAGGTGAGCGACAGTGGGGGGAGGGGGGTTGGGTGGTTTGTTTGCCGCCCACCCAAAAAATGGAGCACCAGCCGCCACTGATGAAAAGAAAGGTAGGTATCGGGACTTTAGTTTTGCTTTGAATGGTTTGTCTCAATGACCTTACTGCCATTAGACAGCTTGGTCTTTTAAAGGAATTGGAAAAATAACAGACTTATGCCGCGTACACACGAGCGGACGGGATTTCGTCGGACAATTCGATCGTGTGTGGGCTCCAGCGGACTTTGTTTTCTCAAAAGTTGGACGGACTTAGATTTGAAACATGTATTAAATCTATCCGACGGACTCGAGTCCGGTCAAAAAGTCTGCTCGTCTGTATGCTAGTTTGACGGACAAAAAGCCATGTTAGGGCAGCTATTGGCTACTGGCTATGCACTTCCTTATTTTAGTCCGGTCGTACATCATCACGTACGAATTCAACGGACTTTGGTTGATTGTGTGTAGGCAAGTCCATTCATTCAGAAAGTCCGTCGTAAATTCCGTCGAAAAGTCCGCCGGGCAAAGTCTGCCGTAAAGTCCGCTCGTGTGTATGCAGCATTAATGGCTTGATCTACAAGTGAAACTAAAGAAGGAAACAAATGCAGTCATTACATCTAATAACTGGTAAACTGCAATATATTGCATTTTTGTTTTTTTAAGTTTAATAACACTTTATTGTCACTTTAATTCAGAAACTTTAATAGATAGATAGATAGATAGATAGATAGATAGATAGATAGATAGATAGATAGATAGATAGATAGATAGATAGATAGATAGATAGATAGATAGATTTGATGTGTGTATCTTGCTCCAATGCTGACTTGTAGATGGAATGTGGAGTACCCTGGGGAGGGCATGCATTTTATGCGCAGCAGATGGCAGCAGAAAGCCTTCATCCGGCTTGTAGAAATGAAAAGTCAAAGGCAAAAGAGAAGAAAGGAAGGAGAGGTCTGAGCTGTGGATTTGTGGGCTCGATCTTGGTCCGTGTTTGGGATTTTGGGTCGGGATTTCGGGATCAGTGATCTGGGATTTGGGAGCAGCAGGCGGCAGGATCGAGGTGTCTCTCTGTCTGCAGTGTCGGGAGATTCTACATTGGGATCTATAGTATCTCCGGGGCAGGTGCTGAATCTGACAGCAGCCCTAAGAAAGTGCAGCTACGCCTAAGGAGCTGTCCAGCTGCACTCCGCCTGCCCGCCTGTGCCCGACACTCCGGGGGTACAGTGATCACATCATGGGCTGCTGTACTGGGCGCTGCACATTGATCTTTATCTGCACTTTACAGATGGTGAGTACATCCCATCCACACACTTTTACATCTCATCATCGCTCAACTTACTGCTGCTATCTCAGTTGGACTGTCTGCCGCTTTGTCTAGTAAAATGGCTATTAATATTAGTATTGCTGGATTGCATTTTATTGACCTGTGCATATTTTCTAGGAGATAAAACAATTGTCGGGTTTTGATCCCATGCCATGTTCTAATCTGGGCACTGGAGTGGTTTTAGGTGCTTTGACACTTCAGTGGTCATGTGACTGGGGGCTATTACTGTCACTGCTATCTGCATGCTGCTCAATCACTTTCTCTGATATCCCATACAGCTAGACATGATCAATGATCAGATGTGTATATGTCACCATGGGCTGCTATATATTGCTGGAGACTAATGTGCAGGCTGCAGTCCAGTTAGTCCCTGTGTAATGGTTCTGTGTTAGGAGATGTGTCTCCCTTTGTGGTTTAACACATCCAAATGTACATCTTCTTTTGTCTGTGCTCAGAGATGCAGTTGCCTGGGAAGGAGCTGTCACTTTACAGATAGTACTGGATCATTTTCTCTCTGTCAACCAACTAGTTTGCATAAAACTGACAAAAGAGAGATGTCATTTTTTTTTCTCGTGCTGCTGTTCACAGCTACATTGTTCCCAGGCTGGGCTGGAATGGTCCTGAAATTACTCTACAATTGTGTTATTGTTCATTTAACTAAAAAGGGGGGTTAGAGCGAGGAAAATGTGCAAGTTACTGTCAGGGAGGTGGTGGTTTTCAGGCATGGTATTGTAGTATAGTACAACTTCTAGTTCTTTCTCATGGGTTACCCAGAATATTCTCTGTTGTGTACTAGTGTGATGACAAAGTTCAATGTAATCTACATCCTCTGTATGTGTGTAAAAGGGCACTACACCTAAATGATAGCTTTGACTATATAAAAAGTTATCTAAGCCAAAAAATGAAAATGTAATATATTGCAACTTACCAGCCTTTAGCTGTGATGGCAGCATTAGTTTTCTTTTTTCAGGCTTCAATACTTTAGGCTGGGTTCACACTATTGCAAATTGGATGTGGGAATTGGATGCGGGTTTCCTCGCACCCAATTCGCATAGCAGGAGATTGTGGCTGGCTCTCTATGGAGCCGGTTAACACATCTCCAGAGCAGCTCCGATGCGAATTGCACAGGAGTCCTGTGTGTCTTTTGGTCCATTTCAGGTCCGAATTCAGCCAAAATTTAAGGCTGAAATAGGACCTGAAACGGTGAATGGAGACGCCGCGGATTCTTGCTGTGAGCCGATTCGTGCTCCAGTCCGAACCCAGCCTTAAAGAGGTTCTTCACCCTGTTTGAAAAAAATAAATAAAAGTCAGCTTCTACAAATACTGTAGCTGCTGACTTAATAAAAGGACACTTACCTGTCCAGGGATCCAACGCCATCCTCACCTGGGCCATTTCTTTGCCAGTCTTCAGGTACCTGGTGCTGGCATGCCAACTGTGGGAAGCCAGCTGTGATTCCTTGCAGCTATACACTTGGCTTCCCACTATGCATGCATTAGCTGGGCTGTGTATTTTGAATGGTCGCACAGCCTTCTGGGACTTATGACTTGTCCCAGAAAGTTTCTAGCAGGGGTGGGGTTGGAAACTTCTGCTGAAATCACCTAAGCCACCCCCCCCCCACCAAAAAAAGGGGGGGAGGAGGACATAAAGTGGAAATTCCCCAATAGGGTGAAGTTCCACTTTAAAGTGATAAACCCTCATTTTTAAATCACTTTCAGAAGACGATTTAATTACTAAATATACAGCTTCTTTTTTTTTAAATCTTTGCACATATTCCAGTTTAAACTAGTGCCATGAAGAGGAAAGGATTGGCACAAAAGTAGGCACTATATCTGGGTCCCAGACTAGAGAAAAGGATAATCAAATAAAATTAGAAATTTAAACAATAAGTCCATATAGGGTAGTCCATAAAAGTCCATATGGAGCTCACAAAGATGGCAGCTTTGTGTAGGAGTAAGAAGACAGCTCTGGAAGAGAACACAAGCGCCATGACTAGCGCCATGACTGCTAGTGCCATGACTGCTGCCCTATGTTTTTCGGGGTGGCCTCTTTCTCTTGCAGAAACCTATGGAGCCACCCTTGGTTTGTGTCTCTCCACACTGTGTGCATCAATAGAACCACACAGCTCCCTAGCCTAGAATGGCAAGGCACTCTTCTACTTCCCCTACTCTTCTCCAAACGCACAGACTGGCTTCAGACTGCAAAGTCCACTGTTAACTCTTTGCTGTGGAGACCAGATGTTCAGGGAAGCAGCATTGGGAGAGCAGGAGGTGGCAGTATCAAAGTTGTAAACTGTAAGTGCTGGGTTAAGAATTGTAACAAACAGTTTACCGAAGGAGAATGTTTATTTTATTATGCTCAAATTGTTAAAATAAAAAGTTCTGAGGGTTTAATAATACTTTAAATGTCACTTTGTTATCTGCCAGGAACACATTTCCAGGGTGGCAACAGACACTCAATTTACTGTAGCTTTGGAGAAGCAGCATTGTCACTATTTGGACTACAAATACTTCCTCCTCTCCTTCTCTTCATTACTTATAGGGGGAAGTGCTTTGTAGTTCACAGATTATAGCTGGGAAGGCTGATATAGTTGTTTGAGATTTCAGTTCAGCTCACTGGAAGTGAGAAGGAAACTGTTAGGGCTGTGGCACATGGCCATAAATTAGGGCATATGGCCATAGATAGTAAAATACACTTGTCCTGGCACCTGGGAGCTGCAGATTCAGAGTAAATCTGTGTTCACAAGACCATGCCTATGTGCTTATTTTTTAACAAAACAAATGTTTTGAAAATGACCCATACGCGGGTACCATCAGTTACACATATATAGCCTCCCACAGCATATTCTGTGATGCATCTCAAAGGGCAAAATCCCACTAGAGCTTTGGCTCCCAGGTGGCACAACAACAGGTTTATTTTACTCTATACAGCCATACACCCTAATATATAGCTATGTGCAAGAGCCCTTATTCTGGCCAGATCAACAGGATTTGTTCTGTACTTTCAGAAATGTTCTTAGCCTGAAAAAATGAAAACTAAAGCAGCTGCCTACCCGGCATCTAAGGACTGGTAACCTGCTTGGGTTAAGATACACTTTAACAAGCTCTAAATTGCTTTCCTTCAATACACTACAATTGTTGGACACAAATTCCAAAATGATGCTGTATAAAAGGGCTTTTCACAGATAGATGTGTCAGAGCTTGAGGCGTATTCCAGAACTATTAATATCTGAGATGAATGTGGATATGTTAGAGGAAATATCTCCAGCACTCAGCTGACCTCCTTCCCAGTAATCCAATGGAAGTGGAAGTTCTGACCGTTGGCTCTATATCTTCTTTTACCATGGAAATAAAGAAAACCTCTAGTGAGGATGCATGGAGGCTGCTATTACTGATCTTTCCCTCTGAAAATGCTATTTCCCTGGGTGTAACCATGATCCAATGGCTTCAGTAAGTCACAGACCTAGAATAAGTATGCAGGTTTAGGGGTTGGACTTTACACTGACATTGCTGTTCTGCATATTAATTCTTAGTCAATAACTCTGAAAGTCCTGAAGCCAGGGATAGCGAGGCTTTCAGAATTTTTACAAGGAGTTTGGCAATGGCATAGATGCAAAACATCCTGGGTTTGCTGGGACAGTCCCACATCTAAGTGCGCTGTGCCAACGATTCTGGCTGGGTCCTGAAATCACAGCATCAACCTTGAGGTACTGAGCCCAATCAGGGTATTGAGGGGAATGTGGCTGCAAGTGGACAGTTTCCACATTTATAGGGGTGTGGGGTGACAGTGGGACTGCCCAGAAGGTGGGCATGTTATGTGTGGGGCGTGGGGTGACAGTGGGACTGCCCAGAAGGTGGGCATGTTAAGTGTGGGGCGTGGGGTGACAGTGGGAGTGCCCAGAAGGTGGGCATGTTAAGTGTGGGGCGTGGGGTGACAGTGGGACTGCCCAGAAGGTGGGCATGTTATGTGTGGGGTGGGACTGCCCAGAAGGTGGGCATGTTAAGTGTGGGGCGTGGGGTTACAGTGGGACTGCCCAGAAGGTGGGCATGTTATGTGTGGGGTGGGACTGCCCAGAAGGTGGGCATGTTAAGTGTGGGGCATGGGGTGACAGTGGGACTGCACAGAAGGTGGGCATGTTATGTGTGGGGCGTGGGGTGACAGTGGGACTGCCCAGAAGGTGGGCATGTTATGTGTGGGGTGACAGTGGGACTGCCCAGAAGGTGGGCATGTTAAGTGTGGGGCGTGGGGTGACAGTGGGACTGCACAGAAGGTGGGCATGTTATGTGTGGGGCGTGGGGTGACAGTGGGACTGCCCAGAAGGTGGGCATGTTAAGTGTTGAGCGTGGGGTGACAGTGGGACTGCCCAGAAGGTGGGCATGTTATGTGTGGGGCGTGGGGTGACAGTGGGACTGCCCAGAAGGTGGGCATGTTAAGTGTTGGGCGTGGGGTGACAGTGGGACTGCACAGAAGGTGGGCATGTTATGTGTGGGGCGTGGGGTGACAATGGGACTGCCCAGAAGGTGGGCATGTTATGTGTGGGGCGTGGGGTGACAGTGGGACTGCCCAGAAGGTGGCCATGTTAAGTTTTGGGCATGGGGTTACAGTAGTACAGGGACTGGGATGAATATCTTGTCAAATATGTAACGGTAGCCTCTATATTTTTGGCAGTACTGGTTTCCATTGAATACCGATATTTTGTATTTTTATCATACAAGGATACATCTACATACATCTCTGCAAATGTTATTAGCATCTGTTTTAAATAAAGCAACTTGTACTCCAGGTTTACTGGTCCTAAGGGGAAGATATTTTCCTACACACAGCAGACATTCTATTACCAATGCTGATGTAGAACATTAGAGGCTTCGTCTTTTCTCCTGAAATATCTAGTCCTTCACGCAGGAAAAGTAACTAAAAATCGAATTGTCTCAAGTTCCGTACAAGGAAGAAGATTTCATTTTCAGTGAATAAATAGATTTTCTACTTTTAGTGAAAGGCCGACCACTGCTTTATACTGATCTGTGCTGAAGAACATGAACAGGCTGCTTTTGGCACAGTATATGCATATGAAACAGCATCCAAAACGCGTGATGAAATCTGTGTCATTACAGTCTATGTAATGTTCACTTTCTGCATTGATCTCATACAGTCCCAGTGCCATTGCCTTTAATAGCCTACATATCTTCTTCTCTATTACATGCTGTGCCAGAATGCACTTGTGTGATGTGACCTAAGAGTCCCCCCAATAGTTAGAACATTTTGTATTTCCCTTTATTAAAGGGGAACTCCGTGCAAAAATGAAAAACTGTTATGCAAGCTAGCATAAAAATATGTCCAATAACAATATTCTTTTTATGAAAAATTATCCTGGTGATCCTGTTGTTTCCAGAATGTTATGTCAGAATGTTCAACTGTAATCCAAATGACCGATCCCCCAAACCTTGTCCAAATCTGGAAGCTTCGCCACTTCAATAAAATATACAATCACTGGCCACTTTATTAGGTACACTTTGCTAGTACCAGGTTGGACCCCCTTTTGCCTCGAAAACTGCCTTAATTCTCTGTAGCATAGATTCAACAAGGTGTTGGAAACATTCCCCAGAGATTTTGGTCCATATTGACATGATGGCATCAGTTACTGCAGATTTGTCTGGTGACTGTGGAGGACATTGGAGTACAGTGATCTCATTGTCATGTTCCAGAAACCAGTGGTGAGATGAACTGAGCTTTGTGACATGGTACATTATCCTGCTGGAAGGAGCCATCAGAAGATGGGTACACTGTAGTCATAAAGGGATGTACATGGTCAGCAACAATACCCAGGTATGCTGTGGCATGTAAATGATGCTCAATTGGCACTAAGGGGCCCAAAGTGTGCCAAGAAAATATCCCCCACACCATTACACCACCAACCTGAACCATTGATACAAGGCAGGATGGATCCATGCTTTCATGTTGTTTACGCCAAATTCTGACCCTACCATCTGAATGTCGCAGCTGAAATTGAGACTTACTGGGTGCCACTCCTGTCAGCTAAGAACAGTAAACTGAGGCTACAATCTACACAGGCTCACCAAAATTGGACAATAGAAGATTGGAAAAACGTTGCCTGGTCTTGACAACGTTTTTCCAATCTTCTATTGTCCAATTTTGGTGAGCTTGTGAAAACTGTAGCCTCAGTTTCCTGTTCTTAACTGACAGGAGTGGCACCCGGTGTGGTCTTCTGCTGCTGTAGCCCATCTGCTTCAAGGTTTGATGTGTTGTGTGTTCAGAGATGGTATTCTGCATACCTTGGTTGTAATGAGTGGTTATTTGAGTTACTGTTGCCTTTCTATCAACCCAAACCAGTCTGCACATTCTCCTCTGACATCAACAAGTAATTTTTGTCCACACAACTGCCGCTCACTGGATATTTTCTCTTTTTCGGACCATTCTCTGTAAACCCTAGAGATGGTTGTGAGTGGAAATCTCAGTAGATCAGCAGTTTTTGAAATACCCAGACCAACCTGTCGGGCACCAACAACCATGCCACATTCAAAGTCACTTAAATCCCCTTTTACCCCCATTCTGATGCTCGGTTTGAACTTAAGCAAGTCGTCTTCACCAAATCTAGATGCCTAAATGCATTGAGTTGCTGCCATGTGATTGGATGATTAGCAATTTGTGTTACAAAGCAATTGAACAGGTGTACCTAATAAAGTGGCCAGTGGGTGTATATCGTCTTCTCAGGCCAGAGGCTTCCTATGTGCTGTAATTGTGCCTGAGCAGAGAGCGTTGGAGCCAAAGCACAGTTCTGCCCGTACACACGAGAGGATTTTCCCACAACAAAATCCATGTTTTTTTTCTGACGGATGTTGGCTCAAACTTGCATACACGCGGTCACACAAATGTTGTTTGAAATTCTGAACGTCGAGAACGCAGTGACGTACAACACGTACAATGAGCCAAGAAAAATTAAGTTCTATAGCCAGTGCTGCTCTTCTGCTTGATTCTGAGCATGCGTGGAATTTTGTGCGTCGGAATTGTGTACACACGATTGGAATTTTCGACAATGGATTTTGTTGTCGGAAAATTTGAGATCCAGATCTCAAATTTCGTGTGTCAGAAATTCCGATGCAAAATGTCCGATGGAGCCTACACATGGTCGGAATTTCCGACAACAAGCTCCCATCGAACATTTTCTGTCAGAAAATCCTATCGTGTGTACGGGGCATTCCAGTGCATGGGCACTGAGGATAAGTGCCCCACCTAGCGTATTAAGAGAAAATGTCTGATCTACCGCGCATGCGCAGTAAGGGAAAGCATCCAACCTAAGCAGAGTATATAAATACTAATACATCCCTCCTCCCTACTACATCAGCCCTCAGGGAAATCTCAGGGAAAGAAAGGAGCAGCATTGATAATCAGCAGCATGTGATCTCATATAAACAATTAACTACTACCAGTGCATTTTTTTCTATTTAACACTGCACTACTTTAACTGACAATTGTGCGGTCATGCAACATTGTATGCAAATGACATTTGTATCATTTTTTTACATACATCAGACTTTCTTTTGGTGGTATTTGCTCACCAATTTTTTTTTTGTCGGGGGGGGGGGGGTTGTGATATAAATAAAAAAAAACTTAATATTTTGAAAAAAAACCCCAAAAGTTTCTACTTTCTGTTATAAAAGATATCCAATACAAAAATAAAAAATATATCATTTCTTCTTACATTTAGGCCAAAATGTATTCTGCTGTGGTACTTTGGTAAAGGAAATCCAAATAAGTGTATATTTATTGGTTTGTGCAAAAGTGACAAACTATGGTGTGTACACTGGAATTTACAAAGCTATGGCGCTATACTTTAATGACAGTGATCAGCGACCTAAGATGTGACTGTGATAGGGTGGCGGCCAATCTGCCACTAACAGACACTATCTGAGAGGGTCACTAACTGACAATGACATCGGTAGTGACACTAATACAGTAATCAGTGATAATACTGTACTCTGACACTGTACTAATGACACTGGCTGGGAAAGGAATTAACATCTAGGGGCAATCAAGGAGTCAACTATGTGCGTAATGCCGCATACACACAAGCGGACTTTTCGACCGGACTGGTCCGACAGACCAAGTCTGGCGGACAATCCGATCGTGTGTGGGCTTCAGCAGGCTTTTCCAGTCGCAAATCTGACGAAACATGCTTCAAATCTTTCCGACGGACTCGGGTCCGGTCGAAAAATCATCTGTATGCTAGTCCGATGGACGAAACTCCACGCTAGGGCAGCTATTGGCTACTGGCTATCAATCTCCTTATTTTAGTCCGGTCGTACGTCATCACGTTAGTTCAAAGGTCTGTCAAAAGTCCGTCAGACCAGTCCGGTCGAAAAGTCCGCCCAAGTGTACGCGGCATAAGAATGTGTAATGTGTGTAATGTATGCTGCTTTTACCTTACTATCTGGCTGTTTTTAATCCCTGATTTCCAGGGGAAGAAATAGCTGTAGATAGAATTCTGTGTTTTTGTAAACACAGAACTCTGTGTGTGTGATTGGCCCGAGCCGATCAGCTGACTTCAGCCAAAATCATTGGCTGAAATCAGCTGCCATGCTTGTGCTGTGTCCAAACACACATACATGCCCCAAACCCGAAAGCAAGCAGGCGACATACAGATACGTTTTCTGGCCTGCCTGTGCCGCCCACGTGCAGTAAATCTACTTTGGGTGGGCAGCAAGTAGTTAAAGGTTTGTATTATGAGCTTTTTTTTTTTTTTTTTTCTTAAATAGGCATAGAAGAGTGCAAAAATGTTTTTTTGGGCACCATTTGAGGTGTTGGGTAAGAGGATGCTTTTCCATCTACTTTAAAGGCTAAGTTCACCTTTTCCAGATAATAGCCCTTGCAATTAAACGGCCCCAGTAGGTATTAAAAAACTGTGCAGATTTTTTCATACCTGTAGGCCATTTGAACCCCCAGAAGCCTGGACTGAACAATGCCCAGTTAGCAATCCCCACATCCTGCCTTGTTGCTAAGACGTGCAAACCGTTGGATGCTTACTCCCATCATTACAGGAGTGATAACCAATAGTTTTAGTGTCCTACCAACAAGGCAGGGGCAAATGGCCTACAGGTATGATGATAAAATTAATGAATATTTTAGAAAAAGAAATCAAATACACGCAGGCTACTTGTGTGCATAGGCTATTTTCTGTGAGCTTAGTCTTTACAGACAACAATTAAAAATCTAACAGAAGTTCTAGAATTCCTCTATTTAATTAAAAACATTTTATTTTTTTACATCTGTGTGTGTTGCTGTTGGAGAGATTTTCCCTCACTTCCTGTTCCAGGGACAACCTTGAGGTTTTCAACTATTTCCCTGGGAAGGAGTACTTACTGTATGATTTTATGCAGAACTTTATTCATCTTCATGTGAGTTTTTAGCACTTTTTTGCTTTTTAATAAATCTTGATTTCGATCCAAATTCGAAAAAAAATAAACAAAACAAATTCCAAAAACGAATGAAATTAATGAAACGACCTTAACTAAACAAATTTATGTAAATAACAAATCTAAACGAAACACTTTTTTTTTGCCCTGCACATGTCTACTGGGGACATGCTTCAGGAGACCAGAGACACATTAGGCTTAATGTACACGGGACGTTTTTACAACCTCTCCTGAACGATTTAAATTGACAGATAGTAACCCACGTTTAAAAGGTCAGTTTTGCCGCGTTTACGTGCCGCGTTTAGCCGCGTTTGCGTTTAGAAGCGTTTGAAAAAAAAAAATTATTATTGTTTTTTTTTTTTCAAAATAGCCAAAAAAGGAAAAACGCCTGTAAACTAAACGCGGCTAAACGTGAGTTACCAGGTTTAGCCACGTTTGGAGTCTGTTAGTGTCAAATGGCCTCAGATTGGACACCAGAGGCTAAAATGATAAGTGAGTGAAACAAGTGGGTGTAACCTTGAGAGCTGCCTAACCTGAAACTAAAAATAAATATAAAAATAAAATAACTCTACAAGAAAAAATAAACAAATGAAAAAACAATGAATGAAAGAACAAATAAATAGATAAATGAAAAATAAAAATAAATAAATAAAAAAAATACAAATGTATAATATATTAATATATATACATATAAATGTAAAATAAAATAAAAATACCAGTTTAAATAAGTGGGTTCAAGATTGTGGTCTTTGTTGGGCTAAATCATTGAAAATATTTTTTTTACAGTACTATTGTAAGATTGAAGACCTCTTACAACCAATGGCTGATTACATGGTATAAAAGAGTAGAACAGTGTGTGCCCATCTATGTGGGAATAGTTTGATTTCTGGGACTTACAATCGGAGCACATGGCTACAGCATTGTCCAGTCTTACATGATGAATGATGTTGGGTACATTAGGAAAATACAAAACCCTTTTGTACAATAAATTGTACCAAGTTGCAGGGTTTGTGTCCTTTAGGCTTGGTTGTGCGGATGGTGAGTGCAGTTCTGGGGAAATCGAGAGGCTCAAAGATACTTTTTTGGAGCAAAGCCGCACTAACATTTGCTTACCCATTGCATTCATATAATCGCATAGGACAATGCTTTCACTTGGTTTCTCCTTTGTTCACCTGTGTCACCTTTCTACGTTCATCACTTACTTTGCTGTAATCTTTATCAATGATTTCCCATTGCCTGTAGCTGACAAGAAGGTTTCAATGGCCATATTTCCCGCTTTGCCTTGTATTCTTTTAGCACCAGCACTTATAAATCCCACAAATCTTTTCATGTTCCACCATGGAATTCAATGATTAATACCTTGTACGGAAACTCTGACTTACTGCGTTGAACTATGAAGCAAGGTCATGGTATTTTAGAAGCAAACAGTAGATTTATATTCCTTTTACTTAAGGTCATTTGAGTTCTAGCTGGAAAGTACTTATTGCTAAATCGCATCCGCTCTTTTTAGTATCGTTAAGAAAGATTTATTCTACTTTCCATCCATAACAGTGCCCATCTTAGTTTAAGTACTACAAAGGAAACAGCAGAATGTGTTGTTTTGTTTGAGGAGCAACTGTTCTACCTGCTACACAATTATTGTCATCCATTAAAGCTCAACTATAAGACACAAATGCATTCTGCTCTGTATTCAGGCCAGGTTTACATTTTTGTGTTGCAGTAATGCACGCTTTACCATGCGCATTACTGCAGTACACAGTACCACACCATGTCCACGTTACTGTTTTGTGGTGCCATTTAAAATAAACCCAAAACGCAGTAAAGAAACGCACCTGTGTTACCGCACTTTAAGGGCTAAGTATGTGCTGGGTTGCATTGCCAGCCCGTTGGCTGCCTTAATGCAATGCATATTAATGAGTGATGGAACTCATGTTAACTTGCATGTGTTAACGCACCACACAATTATTAATCCAGCCTAAATGCATTTTTTTTCTTGTAAGCGCTGTAAGTACTTGAATTTGGTATCAACCATTTGAGCAATTCAGTTGTGCTGCAGTGCTAACAAGGAATGTGCTAATAGGTGGAGAGAACAGAGGGATGAGCTGATCAGTCTTTTGCTTCTCCTTCATTCTCTAGTCACATACTGCTTCTGATGATGTTCCAATGACGAAATGCGCTGGGCGGGCACTCATCCCACACATAGTACCCACTTGCACCAGGCAGGAAGAGCCGGTGGAGCAAGTACACTAGCACTCACATGTACTAGGGCACTAGTACATGTGAGTGCATTGGTGTTTGTATCTTTTTTTAAATTTTTAAATTTTTCCTTTCTTTTCTCCGTTTTGTTAAATAACTTTTTATTGCTATTTCAAATAGAAGGACTTATATATGTCCATATGTACTTATATATGTCTTATATATCAAATCACGCAAACAGTATCAACAGGGCCATTAAATCCCATCTTACTGTCCCTTAAATCTGATGTAGGTAAAGCGGAGCTCCACCTTAAAAAAATTATCAAAAGCCAGCAGCTACAAATACGGCAGCTGCTGACTTTTAATAAATGGACACTTACCTGTCCCAGGGTCCAGCGATGTTGGTAGCCGAAGCCGAACGATCGCTCGTCTCTCGGCTGCCCTCGCCGCCATCCTCGGTCAGGGAATCAGGAAGTGAAGCGTTGCAGCTTTACTGCCCGGTTCCCTACTGCGCATGCGCGAGTCGCATTGCGCCTCTTCACTGGTCCCTGTTGTGTTCTGGGAACTGTGTGTTTCCCAGAACACAACGGGAGGGCGGGTATTTGCGGCTATTCTGCAGCTATCTATGCCCGGAAATGGGTGCAGATACCTGTATTAGACAGGTATCTGCACCCCCCTCCCTCCTGAAAGGTGCCAATAGTGGCACCGGAGGGGGGGAGGAATGCGATGAGCGGAAGTTCCACTTTGGGGTGGAGCTCCGCTTTAAAATGTTAGCATGTTTCGATCATTAGTATAACCTACATCATCTTTAAACACAAAACCTACATTTTTAATTTCCTCCCACTCCCCTTCAAGAGAAAGTAAAGGGAGGGTGGGGGGACAAGAAATGTGAAGAAAGTTAAAAAAAAAACTAAAAAAAAAAAAAAAAAAAGGTGAGGTGAGAAAATGAAAAAGGTGAACACCCCCATGACAGATAAGTGAATAACGCTTTCAAAAGGTTAAAAGAGAATTGATATGAACTAATATGTTGTTTTCTGACTCACTTTACTTGGTGTTTGTATATGTTGATTTTACTTAAAGAGGGGGTCCAGCCCCCCCACCAAAAAGTTAAAAGTCAGCAACTACAAATACTGTAGCTGCTGATTTTTAATATTCGGACACTTACCTGTCCAGGGATCCCGCAATGTTGGCACCCCAGCCATTTTTCTGATCAGCTCTTCAGTGCTGCAACCGCCATTCGTGGTAAAGGCAATGAAGTCTTTTTCGGCTTCACAGCTGGTACCTTACTGCGCATGCATAGAGCATGCTGCACTTTCTAACTGGCTCGGCGGTGGAGGAAGGAGGAGGGTGGCTGAACTTCCTTTGGCGAGGTGTGCGGTGAAGTGGGGATGGGTACCTGTCAAAAACAGGTACCCGCTCCCCCCTTTCCCCCGGAAGGTGTCAAATGTGGCACCGAAGCAAACAAGCAGAGCTTCCCCTTTTGGGTGGAGCTCCGCTTTAATAAAAAGTTGACACTATGAGATCTTTTGTCTTCTCCTAACCTGTACCTGTAAAATGGGCATCATATGAACGGTAATATCGGTACCTGAAGTACACAAAAGCACAGATGACCCACTTATGACAGTAAAGGGCCTCTCAATCTGGTGAGTGCTTGTCCAACTGGATGTATTTAATCAGAGCGTAGTTTGAGAGTGGAATAAAGGGGGAAATGGAATTACATGAAGAGTGCTTTTTGAACACTGTGGAGTTTGCTGAAAGGCTTGGATATTCATCGTTGGACTTTAATTACATGTTTAAAGCTGAATTAAACTGGAAACCAAAATGTAATATATTGCAGCTTCCCAATCATTACATGTGGCTGCATCAGTTTTCTTTTTTCTTTAGGTTTTTTTTCCTCTGTTTTCACCTGATAATCTGGCCAGTAACACACCTCCTGTAGTAGAGTGGCCCCACTTTGGATGAAGGAGCACAGGGGGCACTGTCATGTACTTGGTGGAGATCGAGCTGGCGAGGGGGCTTTTCATGCACCCCTGGTAGTGGTGACAGGTGGTGTGAGGACAGAATAGTACTAGGGCCAGTGTTGCAGGCAGCACCAGCTGTTTTTTTGCAGAATGCAGATGACCTTGGATCACCAGATAGAGACCAGGGACCAAAAGGTCATTAACAGCCAGGCAGCGAGGTACAGGGACATCAGACAGAGGCAGAGTCAGGATACAAGCCAGGAACGGTACACAGCCTGGCAGCGAGGTACAGGAATGTAGGGCAGGAGTTAGAGAACAAGCCAGGATCACAACAGGTAAGCAGGAATCCAGGTCATTGAAAGCTGGGTCATGCACAGGAAAGAAAATAAGCTAGCATGTTTGGGTGAACGTCAGTGCTGAGCGTGCACGTGTCTCCTTGTCCTGAAACGTACTGGCCTTTTCTTACAGGCATTGTCAGTCTGGAGGTAGGGGAGTGTTATGTTGGGTTTTGTCTTTACCTATATTTCACAATGTGTATTTTGTTAATTTGAAAGACTAACGCCCATTTATTATTAATGTGGTCTCACCTCTATGCGCAAAACGCTTTTGAAAGTGTATATCTTTTCTTAAATGAATTTGATTATTCTTTTGTTTTTGTAATGATTTTTTGTAATGATTATATACGTTTTGCAGTGATTCTTTTTAAGCATGTCATCATATTTATCAAATTAAATTCAACAATAACTTACAACTGTTTAAAATGCAGCTGTTTATGTAAACTGGTGTACAATAGTCCTCAATGCTGATGTTAACCTTGACTGAAATAGCAAAATAATGTAGTTTACTAAGCACTGTGCATGATTATGGTTTTTTTTCAGGGTTTGGGCTTGGCTCCTTAGTTCCAGTGAAGGGAACTCTTAAGGTATCAGCATACCAAGACATTTTGGACAATTTCATGCTCCCAACTTTGTGGGAACAGTTTGGGGATGGCTCCTTCCTGTTCCAACATGACTGCGCAACAGTGTACAAAGCAAGGTCCATAAAGACATGGATGAGTGAATTTGGGGTGGAGGAACTTGACTGGCCTGACCTCAACCCAATAGAACACCTTTGGGATGAATTAGAGTGGAGACTGTGACCCAGCCCTTCTCATCCAACGTCAGTGCCTGACCTCACAAATGTGCTTCTTAAGGAATTGGTCAAACATTTCCATAGACACACTCCTAAACCTTGTGGACAGCCTTCCCAGAAGAGTTGAAGCTGTTATAGCTGCAAAGGGTGGGCCAACTCAATATTGAATCCTACAGACTAAGACCGGGATGCCATTAAAGTTCCTGTGAAAAGGCAGGGGTCCCAATACTTTTGACAATATAGTATATATTGGGCTTGTACAAACCGCTAAGCTCCAAGGGGACACCACACACAAGGCATATGAGCCCACCCTTGACAGAAGCACAGGGGGCACTTTTGGCACTGGACCACCCAGAGGGGAGATAGTATCCACAATTAGCCAAACCGGAACAGCTGAAAAATTCTGATGTCAGTTTGAGAAGCATAGGGATAGTCTCAGTTTTCCATACTGTAGTTGCAACATTACTCGTAAACAGAATTGTAAGGCCTCATTCACATGGGAAAAACGGCCTTGATATGGGAAATATCTTACAGAAAACTGCAGTCAGGCGTCTAGGTATGTGTGGACAGGCACAGCCAGGGTGGCTGCACAAAGCAATGACAGGCTGACAGTGGCCACAGCTGTCTGATAGTTTTCTAAAGTAATTGCACAGGGTGTGATTACCTAGGGTTAGGGATAAATGATCTCCCCTGGATGCAAACAGCTTGCATCCAGGGGCGATAATCTGTCTCTTACCAGGCGTAATTGCTCCCTGTATGATTGCTTACGAACAGCAGAGGACGGCTGCAGCCGCTGTCAGCCTGTCACTGCTTTGTACAAGCTTCCTGACAGCGTCTGTCGTGTTAATGAGGCCTAAGGGTCATCATGAGACCATAAACAGGCATAGCAATTTATTCTGTAAAATCCTGCGGATCTGCATTGCAGAAATCAAATGGTTAATCTAATAAACATAGGATTTGCTGTGCCCTGTACACACTATTGGTCGCTTTCACTGTCACTCGATTTTCTGCAATAAATTCCAGTTGTTTACTTTGCAGACATTCCTCCTTTCACTCTTCAGGATTTACAATGTATTGTAGCCAGTGGCAGAATCAGCCCAGAGACTGACAGCAATGAGGATAAAGAGAGACTGTGAAAAGAATGTGCTTTGATTGGGACACAGTGCAAAAAAAGTACGGCTCTACTTATTATCAGCTTTTAGCAATGTACAATGGTATACACCACTTTAAAGCAGACATCCAGTCTGGATGAAATTTGCTACTTTTATTACCTAATATCAGGTTGGCTGTGCTTGCATCTTTTCTCTGACTGTGAGGTGCAGCAATAGTGGCATAATGTGTGTTGTAAGAGTCTTAATGGCAACCTAAAGGCCCGTCCTACAATTAAAGGCAGTAGATGGGTGGGGAAATGCAGTGTACATGGGCTCCCGGGGCAGTATAACATACAATTTGTTTTATATTTCTCTGGCCTAGGAGCCATAGGTGTGCTCGTGTTTATGTAATTACCAGCATACTTACAGCCATTGATTTTTATAGGCAGCTGTTCGCAGCACCTGTGGCTCCTGGGTGGGGAAAAATGGGCAAATTTTACATTGTGCAGCCTGAAGCCTAGTACACGGGGGACAAATGTTGGGCAGCACTGGCTGGTTCAATAGAAACCGGGCGACCTTGGCCTGTGTGTATGGCAGCCGGTTCGGTCTTAAAGTGTATGTAAACCTTAACAATAAACTTCTCTTTTTTGGTCCATTTTCGTATGTTAAATATACAGCTGAAAATGTTCTGTTTGATAAAAAAATACTTGTTGATCCTGACAGAAATTTAGAGTTGCGTTGTGACTTGTGCATACTCCCTGTGTAATCTCAAGAAGTCTAATTAGAGCTATTTGTTTTTATCTTGGACTACAGGATGATTAGCGTTTATGTTGTAGAGAGCTGAGAGTTGGATAGTTTGAGTAGTTTAGCAAAAGACAACTGGACAGGGCTGACACCACTCAGTCCACAAAAGTGCTGTGTTGGGAGCCCATAACAACACATATGAGTGCATTTCTGGCAGATCAGCAGGTAATTTTCTGTAATTGAAGGTTTTTTTAGGGGATAAAACATGGGGGGTGTGCATGTATAGGAGAGGTGTACCTAATGTTTTTTTGTTTTTTTTTTCATTTTTCCTTGGCATACACTTTATTCCCCAATCCAGCAGTCTTCCCCCCTGGTGGTTCCATTTGTAATGACCAGTCCCCCTGTAGGTGGCTGCAGCGTGGTGCCATAGCAATAACACACACAGTCAATGTATGCAATGGGTGCAATGTAAAGAACTTGTATTGAATTAAGCAAAGACAGCCCAACCGAGAACACTCATGAATTCCAACAGCGTGTAGAGAAGCCGTCTCCTGCCCAAGTGGGAAACAGTCCAGAGAAGTTGTGAACCCTACACTTTCCTTCCTCATCTGGAACTTTTCCCTGCTTCTAGTACTGTCCCTTACAGATGGGGTAACTGTTCCTACACTGCCCACTTGCAAATGCATGCCAAAACCCCGTGTGCAGGGCTTGAAAAGACTCTGCTGACCGAAGATCAATGGCGACCCTAGGGGGGGCCAGAGGGGGCCCTGACCCTTCAACATTATGCTGTGCCCCACCATGTGCCCCCCCCAATAAAAAAAAATTTTTTTTTTTTTTACAAAAAATCAATGTCTAAGAGGGAGAGAGTCCCCAGACAGCTCCTGCGGGTGATTCCTCCCCCCTCCCTCTGCTTGCTGACACTGCATAATGTGAGCGCTCACACAACCAGGCCGCCCCATCTGCTCCTTCCCCTGCATCCTCATTGGCAGGGAGAAGAGCGAGTTGCAGGAATGACTCCACCAGGACTGTCAGTTACTGAAAAAACAGACTGATTTCTCCCGTCCTTAGGACAGGAGAACCAGCCTGTAAATTCCAAGAGATGCCAAACCAGAGCAGTCAATAGCAGGGGCAGGACAGCAAGGGGAGGCTGAGGAACCCCACAGTGGCAGAACACCAGGGCCCGGTGGCAAGACAACCTTTGCAACCCCGATAGTTCTCCCACTGCTTTGGACCCTTATATTTTCTTGGTATGCTGGTGACATATATCTCTTGTTTTCTGCCACCCTGAGGGGGGGCCCCTATACAGTAGGAAGGGAGCTCACTGCAGAACATGTGAAAGGGCCTTTGTGGGGTCGTAGTAAAGGGCCCCAGGAGATATATATATATATATATATATATATATATATATATATACATTTTATAGTTGCCCCCCTACTTTTGTCCCTGTCCCCCCATGTGCCCCCCCTAAATATGAAAGCTGGAGACGCCACTGCCGAAGATGGCAGCCAAGGACCACCTGGATGCAGCCCAGGAAACCATAGAGAAGCAGAGTTTCCCCTGACTTCCTGTGCAAGCCACATAATTTAATGATTTGTTTTTTTTTTTTTGTGAAAAAGTAATTTTTGGTAAAAAAAGAAATAGATACAGCACAAATATACAGTGCCTTAAAGTATTCACCCCGCTTGGCTTTTTACCCATTTTGTTACATTACAGCCTTTAGTTCAATGTTTTTTTATTGTAAATTATATGTGATGGTTAAGAACACAATAGTCTAAGTTGGTGAAGTAAAATTAGAAAAATATATACATAAAACTAATTTTCAGAAATAAAAAACTGATAATTGGCATGTGCGTATGTATTTATTCACCCCCTTTGTTATGAAGCCCATAAAAAGCTCTGGTGCAACCAATTACCTTCAGAAGTCACATAATTAGTGAAATGATGGCCACCTGTGTGCAATCTAAGTGTCACATGATCTGTCATTACATATACATGCATTTTTGAAAGTCCCCAGAGGCTGCAACACCTAAGCAAGAGGCACCACTAACCAAACACTGCCATGAAGACCAAGGAACTTTCCAAACACATAAGGGCAATGTTGTTGAGAAGTACAAGTCAGGGTTAGGTTATAAAAAATACTCAAATCTTTGATGATCCCTAGGAGCACCATCAAATCTATCATAACCAAATGAAAAGAACATGGCACAACAGCAAACCTGCCAAGAGATGGCCACACACCAAAACTCACGGACCGGGCAAGGAGGGCAATAATCAGAGAGGCAGCACAGAGACCAAAGGTAACCCTGGAGGAGCTGCAGAGTTCCACAGCAGAGACTGGAGTAGAACATTTGTGGTCAGACTTAGAGCCGGTTCACACTAGGACGACTTGTCATGCGACTTGACAAGAAGTGTCCCGTTCTATACAATGGAACCATTCTAATTGGAGCAACGCAAGTCGCTCCGACTTAGAAAAAGGTTCCTGTACTACTTTGGGGGCGACTTGAGGCGACTTGCATTGACTTCTATATAGAAATCTTTTTGCAAGTCGCCGCTGCAGTCGTGTTCAAGTCGTCTGAGGCAGTCGTGCTGAAAGTCGTGCTGCCTCAGTGTGAACCGACTCTCAAAGATTGCTGTTCACAAGCACAAACCATCCAACTTGAACGAGCTGGAGCAGTTTTGCAAGGAGGAATGGGCAAAAATCCCAGTGGTAAGATGTGGCAAGCTCATAGAGACTTATCCAAAGCGACTTGGAGCTGTGATAGCCGCAAAAGGTGGCTCTACAAAGTATTGATTTTAGGGGGGTGAATAGTTTTGCACATTTACTTTTTCTGTTATTTTGTCCTATTTGTTGTTTGTTTCACAATAAAAAAACATCTTCCAAGCTGTGGGCATGTTCTGTAAATTAAATGATGAAAATCCTCAAACGATCAATGTTAATTCCAGGTTGTGAGACAAAAACACGGAAAATGGGGGTGAATGCTTTTGCAAGGCAATGTATATATTTTTTTTCTACCAGGTCTAAACTTTATAAAAGTATGAAACATAAATATGGATGTGTTATTCCTTTCATAATTGCAACTAACATTTACCATGCTTTGTAATTATGTACTCATGATGAGGAATTAATGTGTGTGCCTTTAAGCAAATGAAAGTCCATTGCCGATCAGGACATATTACAACACAACAGGCTCTTAACTATCTTCCTCATTTGCTGCATTGCCACCATCTGTTGCTATGACTTCAGTTATACAAAATCATTGCTGGATACAAAGCTGGGAGACCATGTCCAAATGCAGCTACTATATACACACATTGCACTTGGCATAAACAACCGGGTTATTAAAATGTGGCATAGGCCATAGACCAGAACAAATACATGGGACAAGTTCATGACTTAGGGGTGCCTATGTACAGTTCTCTGCACATACATCATTTTAAATCATATTAAATCAATGTATTTACTTTGAAGCCAAACTGTTGGCTAAAGTCATATAAAAAAATAACAAATTATTCAAAATGATTTCCAAAAAGTAGTGGTTTATCAACTTATGAATGTACTATTGGTATTATATAGGAGCTATAAGGAAAATGTTGGACATGGGTAATCGGCAAAAGCTCCACCTAAAAGGGTTCATAAAGGACCTCTGTGAATTAGGTCTCAGTCCCAGTAAAATGAATCAATTGAAACATAGATGTGGGTTTCTTTAGACATGTGGAAGTGATCTTCAGAGGAACTCTTCTAGACTAAATCCTGGGAAGGGATGAGCAGTGTGACTTTGGCAAAGTTGACTTTGCAGATTTTGGCCTTGTGCACACAACATTTTTTCTGCTGCTCCTAGGGGCATTTGGCATATTTTTTTCTGGCTGCAAATGCCCCTGCATGTTAGCCTATGGGGGTTATCTACTAAAACTGCATAGAGCAAAATCTGGTGCAGCTCTGCATGTAAACCAATCAACTTCCAGGTTTTATTGTCAAAGCTTAATTGAACAAGCTGAAGTTAGAAGCTGATTGGCTACCATGCACTGCTGCACCAGATTCTGAGTGCTCCAGTTTTAGTAAATTTCCCCCTATGTGTCCTTGCACATATAGGCGTTTAAAGAAGTTTAAAGCCAGGTTCACACATATGCGAATTGATGTGGATTTCACCGCATCCAATTCGCAACACAGGAGAGTGTAACCGGCTCTCTATGGGGCTGATTCACACAGCTCTGGGGCGGCTGCGGTCCGCATTTAAAAAGGGCCCTGTGCGGCTTTGGTTCTGATTCAGGTGTGAAGTGTGTGCACCTGAATCAGTGAACAGGGACGCACTGGACCCCATGCTGTGAGCCACGGCCGCAGCATATGTGAACCCAGCCTAAAGGCAGGGGCGTTTGAAGGCAGAAAAAAAACCACAGCCACTGCATCCAGGAGTAGGAGTTTTGACAGAAAAAATGCTGGATGCATCTAAATGGGTGCAATCACATCTGAACATGTCTAAGCACTAGACACGTTTAGCTTGAGTCCTAATTTATTCAATGGCCAGAATAAATTATTATTATATTGTGACCAATGAAATGAACTAACGCCCAAGCACTTGATGACAAGTTAAATGAGTTTACAAGCAACAAGCATTTTTTTATACCAAAACTTCTGCCAGGAGGAAAGGGGTCTAGCAGAGTTAGCAATACAAATAAAAATAAAAAAAGGGGTGTGAGTACTTTAGGCTGTATTTCGGGTAATTAATTTATTTCATTTGGAGCCAATTGCACTATGCAGATGTGTTACCAATACTTTAACAACGCCTTACATTGCATTAAGGTGCTCTGCCACTCTTTTACTTTAAATTGGCTGGTACGCCACCTTAACATATGGAAAAACAGTATGTGTGTTATGGTGGGCCTCAGCATGTGTGCGTTGGCAGCTTCTGTAACAGTGCATTGGAGTGCCATTCCGGATTAATATTACTGCAACTTGCCACACATTTTCAGCATTGTGGTATCACACATTCAAATGTGCACATAAATATTGGTATGGCCATCGTGTTTTTTTATTTGTGTTTTTTCCTTTTTTTTTTGCATTACATTATTATGTTATTATTATACAGGATATAAAGGGAGACAGTACAGTTATAATACCATTCAACACAAGAGTGTTAGTAGGGCCCTTCTTGTGAGAGCTCACAGTCAGGCTCCATTCACAACTCCAAAGTTTTCCAGTACGACTTTGAGTATGACTTTGATCCGACTTTACACTCTCTGGACCTAAGTCAAAGTAGTGCAGGCACCTTTTCAAAACCCCTGTGACTTTAAGTCACACCAATATGAACGGGTGCCATTAAAGAGAATTGGCTGCAACTTATCATGCGACTTGTCATGTACAAAGTCACATTACAAGTCGCACAAGTGTGAATGGAGGCCATGGAACAGAGAATCATCGGATCGGCAGCACACCCACACAGAAAGTGCAGTATAAAGTCTTTATTGAAGAATAAATATTAAAAGCACTGGATGGGTACAGGCAGGAGAAATGCAGGTAGGTTGACGCGTTTCACACTATAGAAGTGCTTTGTCAAAACCATGTGTGAATGGAGGCCAATTGTGATTTGTGTACATTTTTTATTTTACTTTTTTTCACTGTTTTAATTTTTCTGTTGAAAGAAACCCATAAAATAGTGAGGCTAATGGGGAAACATTTATTGGCACAAGCCCAGGTCCAGGATAGTTGAATGAAGCCTCTGTAACCCTCAGGAGGAATGTAAAGCCCATTACACCTTCATTTTTGCCTTCCCTGTAGACTCCAAAATAGTTGACCAAAATAGAGTCATTTTGATGAAATCTTTCATTTTGGTGGACATTTGGGGGAAATGATAACACACAGATCTGTAATCCTGCTAGCACATATCCCTTACAACACCTTACCCCCTGGCATGTGTATAATTTACACCAATTCTGGATCTGCTGATTTTGCTGGAATATCAGTATGATTACACTTTTCAGTATACTTAGATGAGTTGTTTTCTTAAAGTGGTATTAAACCCAAAAGCAAAAATGTCATATATTGCAGATTACCAATCATTGGATGTATTTGTTTTCTTTCTGTAGGCTTTTTTCCCCTCTGTTTTCACCTGGTGATCTGGCAAGAAACACACCTCCTGTATTTCAGTGCCCCCGCTCTGGATGAAAGAGAACAGGGGGCACCTTTGGGCAGCAGCATCAGTCTGGGGGGAGGGGAGTGGTAAATTTACTAGCAGATTTAAATACACCAACAAATTAAAGCCAAACTCCAGATCACACTTTATAATCACTTACAACAGTTTTTTTTTTTTTTTTCATTTTGGGATAGAGGTTTTACGTAAAAAAAATAAAAGCTGACCATTGTAAGAACCCCTGCCAGTGTTGAATGGTTAGTCTCCTCCCTGTAAACTGATACCTCTGTTGTTTGAAAAACAACAGATTTACTGGCTGGATCACAAGATGAAAATAGAAGAAAGAAAGCCTAAAAAAGAAAACTACTGCAACCATCACATTTAAGAATTGGTAAGCTGCACAATAGTAAATGTTTGCTTTTATGTTATACATGCATTAAAGGTTGGCACTCAGTGTTAACAGGCATTTGTGTGGAGAAGACAAGATCCTCTTGGGATGACTACACAGCTTGTGTTTTGTTAGCATTGAAGCCAGTTTGGTAACTTTAAAGGCCAGCAGCTCTTGTAAGCCTTGGAAAGGCTTATTGCACATACAGTAAAGATTTCCCAGTGTGTATTGGAAAGCAGTGTAATTGTCCAGAGACAGTTTTATGTAAAGCATGTAAAATGAGGCATATGATCACTCATAGGGTCTCTCTCATCTTAGCTATGTGCCAAATTAGAACACGGGAGATGATCATGTGATGAGAAACATGAGGAGGTGTATTTATGATAACTTTTTGGAACTATTTATCCCGTGACACTACATGTACATTTATTCTCTGTGAACAGGAACAAAATCAAATGTTATTAGGCTATTTTCTCTCCAGGTCAATCGATCTTCATTCATACAGAATAAAGTGAATTGAGAAAAATAATACATTATGGCCACTAGATGGGACTGATGATCATAGGAAATAATTGTTTAGTTTGATCGTCAGCTCTAGTGGCCACAATACAGCGTTTTCCTGATTTACTTTATGAAGAGAGAAATTAGTCTGCTAACATTTGATTTTTGCCCCCATGTACACAGAAGAGTTATAAATACAACCCACAGTGTGAGATTGTGCTTCCCACCTGTAATTGCCAATGGCTGTTGCTGTGATCTCAGCTGCACTCCAATCCTTGTAAATACAAAATTTTTTTTTTGTTTTACACATGTATTATTGTGGCTCATTTTAGCATCAGATCTTGTTGGACTCTGCATGGAGAGAATATCATCAAATTGTGCAAACGCTGAGTGTAATTTTAAGTGCTCAAGCACCAGTTGATTTTCAAGCAACTTTCACGCTCTTCAACTATGTGCATTAATTGGCTGTTCATTGGTCAAGAGGTCACACTGGATGAGCAGGTTACAAGTGGTCTTGGGAAATAAAGGGCACTATGGAGAGGGTTCACTGTGTGCACATTGCAGAAAATGAAGAGTTGCAATAGAGATATTCTATACAGGTTATGAACCAGCTTATCAATTATTTATTGAAGGGCACAGGCTGCAGAAAGTAGAGCAAACAGGTCTGCATTGGATAACAAAGGTGATTGGCATGAAGTTGGCCATATACATTACAATGTAATTGTGCAATCTCCTTTGGATCTACCAACAATCAAGTACTGCAAGGGCCTGCATATTACTGTGCCCAACTTGAATAGACCATTAAGGTGGGATCTAATATTAAATAGTTTAATTAGATCAAAACGAGATAGTAAAGTAAGCATACAGTCTGATTTTAACATATATGGTAGCTTATAGTATGTTTATCTTTTTCAAAATATAGTTGCGATGTGTCTTTAAATCCATAGTGCAAAAAAACGTATCCAAATGATATGTTACCACCGCAAATGTTATGAAAGATATATGTGATCGCTTAAAAATTGAGTGGGTTCCACCACCATTGTGACAATGCACTCTAATAAAGTACCTACATGCCAGAATTGTGTATCAAACTGAGCTTCACCATCACTCCAATTCAACAAAAAAATAAAGTTTGTGCGACAGACCCAACCAGCACAGCTGCTTTTGGAGAGGACTAGGGGCAAGCCTCCTACCCATACATTGGGATCAGTGCCTGGACAACATCCCTTAGCACCCAAGGTGATGATAACAAAGTGTGTCTCCTTCATCCTACCCTGTTTCCCCGAAAATAAGACCTAGCGTGATAGTCGGTGATGGCTGCAATATAACCCCTACCCCTGAAATAAGCCCTAGTTAAAGTCCTTGTAGGTCTTTCAGGGCAGGGCTTAGTTTCGGGGAAACAGGGTAGGGCTTATTTGGGGGGTAGGGCTTATATTGCAGCCATCACTGACCATCATGCTAGGTCTTATTTTCAGGGAAACAGGGTATGCCATCTACTTATTCATGGAGCACCAGGAGCAGGACGTGGACAACATCCCTCAGCATCAAAGGTGAGGGTAAGAAAGTTTCTCCCCTTCATCCCACACCAGCCACTAATTCACACAGCATCAGGAGCATTCCTGGACAACATACTGTAGCACCCAAGGTGAAAATAACAAAGTGTGCCTTTCTTCATCCCATACACACGGTCACACAAAGTTGTCGGAAAATCCAATCATTCTGAATGCGGTGACGTAAAACATGTACGTCGGGACTATAAACAGGGCAGTGGCCAATAGCTTTCATCTCTTTATTTATTCTGAGCATGCGTGGCACTTTGTCCGTCGGATTTGTGTACACACGATCGGAATTTCCGACAACGGATTTTGTTGTCGGAAAATTTTATATCCTGCTCTCAAACATTGTGTGTCGGAAAATCAGATGGAAAATGTGTGATGGAGCCTACAAACGGTCGGAATTTCCGACAACGAGGTCCTATCACACATTTTCCGTCGGAAAATCCGACCGTGTGTACGGGGCATAAGACTAGAAATGTAACATTTCGACTATTTGAATGCCCTCTGTATGTGCCTGGAATGTAAATGGAAAAATGGAGAAGTGATAATTCACTGCTGGTCCCGGAGGCAGACTAATGCCGCGTACACACGATCAGAATTTCGGCCCGCAAAAGACCGATGAGAGTTTTTCATCTGAAAATGCGACCGTGTGTATGCTCCATCGGTCTTTTGCTGGCGGAATTCCAGCCAGCAAAATATTGAGAGCATGCTCTCAATTTTTCGGTCGGGAAAAGTTCCTATCCGAAAATGCGATCGTCTGTGGCAATTCCGACGTGCAAAATCCCTACGCATGCTCGGAACCAATTTAACGCATTCTCGGAAGCATCGAACTTCATTCTCTCGGCTCGTTGTAGTGTTGTACGTCACCGCGTTCTTGACGGTCATAATTTCAGCGAACTTTTGCGTGACCGTGTGTATGCAAGGCAAACTTGACCAGAATCCCGTCGGAAAAGCCGTCATATCTTTTTCCGACGAGAAAACCGATCGTGTGTACGTGGCATAAGAGGTGAATTGCATTCTGGGCAAAGAGACAGGTTCTCTTGTAGGAGGATCCTCCTACCTGCCAATACCTTTCCTGTGCTGCCCCGCTGCTCTACAGCTCTGCTGGAGTCCCTAACTCTGTGTCGTTCCTCTTTAAGAGACCCTAGGCATCAGAAGAAGGGTAATGGGTGCCATCGAACCAAATACCAAATTATTATGATGAATGTTCTGTTAGAAACAAGATACAGTTCAATTCCCAAAATAATTACCTTCTGGGGTATGCTTTTGATTGGCTATAGGCACTGAACACCCAAGGCAACTTAAACTTGGAGAAGTCTGTACATTTCTTTTATAGTAACTTACACTATTCTTATAATACATAGTGTATGTACAGACCCTGTTTGGCTCATATAACCTAGCAACAGCATATTTTGTCAGCACCCAGCAAGTACTTATTAAATAACATTATTCCATGTCACCATAGCACATTACATAAAAAGCCATTACTGGCATTTATATCATGTGACCATAGTACATTATCCACAATAGCACACAATTTTATGTATATAATATGAGTAAGAATATATCCTTCTACTACAGTACAATATGTTATACCACATGAAAAGATTTTATCATCCATTAAAATGATATACAATCACAGCAGTAAATGATATCACACTGCAGCATATCCCATCTGGAAATTGAATAATATATTATTAATAGGCATAGTATATCAACCTGTAGCACTTATATGTCCATCTTTCTCACTCTGGATCATTTTATCCCACCCCAGTAACACTTTGCTACACTCAGCAGCATTGTACCGCCTTAAAATCAGTTTATCTTCCCCACCTAGCAGCGCACCGCTCTTTCCCAGTTACCACTATGCAATTAAGCACTTTCAACCCTTAAAGGAGAAGTACAGCCAAACCTCTCCTGAGGCTGTACCTCTTCTGTGGATCACATGAGTACAGTTCTTTCTACACTCCTGTGACCCGTTTATTAGCAGACAGTGGGCTTCAGCCCGCTGTTGGCTGATGCCACAGAGCCGGTCCAGGCTCAGTCAAGATCGCGATAATGAAGTCAGGATCTGCCCACATGCCTGGACCGGCACCCGGCTCAGGCTCTCAGTGAGAGGCTGAGCCGACGTTCCCCACCCCCTCCACAGGCCAGTGCTCCAGTGAGTGAGGAGGAGGCAGAGCAGAGATTCGGTGACTGACAGTCATCGGCTATCTGCTCAGGGAGACTGAGAAACGAGCGATCAGCGGTGTTAGATCGCTTGGTTCTCAGTCTTAGAGCTGGTGGGGGACAGATTCAGCAAAGGACTGATGCTGCATCCACCTAGGTAAGTATGATTCTAAAATAAAAAAAGTCAATACTTCTTTTTAAAGAAGTATTGTACAGGCATACCCCACTTTTAAGTACACATTGGGTTTATTTACTAAACCTGGAAAGTGCAAAATCAGGCTCACTTCTGCATAGAAACCAATGAGCTTCTAACCCCAGCTTGTTCAATTAATCTTTGGTAATTTAACCTGGAAGCTCATTGGTTTCTATGCAGAAGTGAGCCTGATTTTGCACTTTCCAGCTTTAGTAAATAAACCCCATTGTGTACTTAAAAGTGGGGTATGCCTGTACATCTTGCCCCACCCAAATCAGCAACACAGTATACCTGCCAGAGGTTCCTCTCCTAGGGTATACTCACACTAGGAGATCTATTTATAAAATTGAATAGCCATTCATCCAGTGAATCTGCGTGCACCTTCTGTGCAGATTGGGAAAACATGAATGTTCTTTAGGCTATTTTCTCTTCTGAATGAACTTTCTTTTAATATGGGCAACAGTAAAATACTGCATTATGTCCACTAGATGGAGTTGAGAAGCATAATAAAATACATACTGTACATACCGTATTTTCCGGCGTATAAGACAACCTTTTATACTTAAAAAAATCCTCCAAAAATCGGGGGTCGTCTTATACACCGGTATATGGATGTCAGGCCGCTGGATGTGCATTAATGTCCGGGCTGGGCCAATCACGGTGAGCGATGTATTCTATTAATGAATACAAAGCCTGCTTGGATAGGCTTTGAGATTCAGAGAGGCGCGGGCTGATGTTCCAACCTCTGCCAATCACGGCGAGCGATGTATTCTATTAATGAATACAAAGCCTGCTCAGATTGGCAGAGGTTGTAATATCATCAGCCCGCGCCTCTCTGAATCTCAAAGCCAATCCAAGCAGGCTTTGTATTCAATAATAGAATACATCGCTTGTCGTGATTGGCTCAGCGCGGTATACTGTAATACTGTATACAGTATGTTACCAAATGCGGCTACCCCTCGGCTCCTCTTCCTTCCCCGGCCACCTCGCCATCCACCACCGGAGCTTTGGTTTGAAGCACCTCACCGTCCATCTGGCACCTGACCCTCCATCTGGCATCTGACCCTTCATCAGTGGATTTTGCCGTGCACATGAGGTATTTACCACCGCAGCATTGCTTCACAAAGCCTTTGATTAAGTTGCACAGACTTATTGTTGCTGTTTCAGTATGTTACCCAAGCTACTAGACAGACTAGTCGGAAGGGGGTCGTCTTATACTGCGAGTATATCTCAAAACCAGCGTTTTAGCTGGAAAATTAGGGGGTCGTCTTATACGCCCAGTCGCCTTATACGCCGACAAATACGGTATTTGTAACAATTTTATTCAATAAAACATTTCTAGAGAACGCTAAAGGGAATTCACAAATAAATATAACCGGAACCATTACATGTATTTGCTAATTCCCTCTAGCATTATTTTGAATTGTTACATTGTATCTTTTGTTAAGATGCATGACCTTTGCTCCTTAGCTTCTAGTGTCCATAATGCAGTATTTTATTACTGCCCGTAAAAAAAAAAAAAGTTCTCCAAAAGTTGCATTTTCTTCTGCATGAGGACTAAAGCCTTGTATGCATGATCGGATTTTCCGCAGAGAAAACCTCAGACTTTTGTCCGAAGGCGTGTGCCTGGATTTTGTCTTACATACAAATGGCAAGGGATTGTTGGCCAACAAACACGAATGTAGTGATGTACTACGTGTTTTTTTTTAACTCTTTAGCACCACCCTTTGGTCTCCTTCTGCTAATTTCGTGTTAGTAGAAGTTTGGTGAGTGTTTATTTGCGATTTTCATCTAGCACTTTTCAGTTCCCGCTTTTCATTTTGTGCTTTTCAATTAGTTTCTGAACAGCCGTTCGTCAACCAGACATGTTGCGGAATCAGAGGAGATAACGTGTTATTTATTATTGGCCTTGGAGTTATTGCTTTGACCCAAGTCCAGTCCAGGAACAGGAGGAGGAGGAGTTATTGGACCAAAAATTGGTTGCTTTATTATTCGTGACCAATTATGTCATATGCCTTTGCTGCGGGAGCTCCACGAGAATAATCCAGATGATTTTCAGAATTATCTCCAGATCACAGACCCCTGCTTTCATCAACTCTTGGCATTGTTGACCCCCTATATTAAGTAGTAGGACACATACATGAGGCTTTTATTTTATTTTTTTGGTTTAATAATAATGATTTGATTTGTTATATTTTCTATATTTTTGGATGCATAGAATACACTTTTTAGTTAAGTTCTATTGGCAGATAGCAGGTCTAATTTTATTTGTTTTCTTTTTTTAATGCACAATAAAAAAACTGTGGAGAATAATACTTGGCTATGTGTTTTACTTCAAATGACAGTTTGGGAGTAGGCAGTTACATTTAAAAAAATACAATGTAAAATTGACAAGGAACACCAACATAGTTGTATCTTTGATCTTAAAAACGACGGGATAATCGTGTTGTGGTAGCTAAAAAAAAAAGGAAATTAATATTATTGTTGATATCACTAGAATAAAAAAGCCTTTAAAAATTTGTTTGCAATAACTCCATCAGTATCACCAGCAAAGCAGCTTCATTATTATCCCATTAAAGAAGAAGAGAATGTGCGCTGCATTTGGAGATTTCATAATTTGCCACATCACGAATGTTAATTCTCCATTACAAACGCTAGTTTACAAGACCGACCGCTTCTGGCTGGTCCTTGCTTCCGAGCATGCGTGTTTGTACTTCGGACTTTTGTCCGACGGACTTGTGTACACACGCTTGGAAAATCCGACAACAGACATTTGTCCGCGGAAAGATTTAAAACCTGCTATCCAATATTTGTCCGCGGAAAATCCGACAACAATTGTCCGATGGAGCATACAAATGGTCGGATTTTACGCCAACAGCCTGTCATCACATATTTCCCATCAGAAAATCCGATCGTGTGTACGAGGCTTAAGAGACAGAAGTCTCACAACGCCCAGATTTGCAAAGCATTTTTTTACTGTACACTTCAATGCCATGAAAGAACTGCACTGGTTACGTTGACAAGCATTCGCTGTTTTTATGCTTAGTACTAGATTTTCTCAAGGCATAATGCAAATGCTATAAAAACATTAAACAGTATAATGCATGTTAAATATAACAATAAAGCCTCTAAGATGGATTATTATTATTATACACGATTTATATAGCGCCAACAGTTTACGCAGCCTTTACAATGTAGAGGGGGGGACAGCACAATTACAGTACAGTTCAATACAAAAGGTACAGGAGGGCCCTGCTCGTAGAGCTTACATTCTAAAGGGAGGGGGTGGTGGTACAAAAGGTAATAGATGCGTGGAATGATTTGATGGGGGTGATGGATGGATGGTGCCATCCTTAGGATAAGCTGACGTGGCTGCATTCTGTATTGGAGTAAACAATGATTGTCTATGGTCTTAGCAGATCCCCCATTTGAATGCAGCATTGGCTATTTGTGTGCGTTCCTCTAAAAAATGTATTCAGGGGATAGAGTAATAGAGCAGGTACAGAAATGCTTATCCATTCATGTGGAGATGAGCATCTGGCTGCTGGTATGGCCAAATAAAATCCGAATGAGCTTGTTAACGATAGAGACAAATCATTTAAATAAAGATGTTCTGTTTTACTGGCATGGCCCAGGTGTTATGTATTTTACACCGTAGAGGAAATATATCACATGCACCATTTCTACAGAAAATTGCTGTGTACTTATATGCAGTATGTTCTTTATTATATAGTGATGGGTGAGTGCACTCCAACAAAGCCTTGTTTTATGCCTTCAAGGATTTTCAGTTTTTTATTACTTATTACACATCCTGGCTTTATAGTAAGAAACGTCTCATTTCTTACAGTATATCCATGGCTGAGCTGGATTCTTCATGATTATAAGCAATTGGCCTGCTTTTCCCATAACAGAAAACAGTTTTTCTTTTTCTTTTTTTGATGATCCCGTATTTCTTTTTCTCTTGAAATCTGTGCTAGCCCACAGTTTTTTTCCCCCAGTTTGAATAGAGTAGGGAAGTATTAGAGCCGCTGCTATGTTTTATGGCCGTATGTGTACTCCATTGGGAAAAATGAAAATGTTATAGTTGTCCCTAGATAAAAAGTTGTGGGGAAATCTTCCAATGGTAACAGCTGTTCTGTTGACAACTGTCTAAGGAGGGATTTCCTCTCATTTTATAGAGATCTTCTCTTGTTTCTTATTATGTTACCAGGACAGGTTGTGAAGGGAAATCTAGAAACAACAACAACAGCAAAAAAAATGGCGCACCGACCTAGTGCATTACCGACATAACTATATTTATTTAAAAGGAAAACACATATTATACTCACAAATGCATGGCAAGCATAGGCATGTGAAGGGTGACAACAAGACCACCTTGAAATCCACAGTGCTCAGACAGTGGTGTGGGGAGCCTCAGTAGCATGCAAAGGCTAACGCGTTTCAAGGCTCAAGCCCTCTTCTTCAGAGCTCTGATTTTATAGAAATCTTCTCCTGCTTCCTATTATGTTACCAGGACAGGATGTGAAAGGAAATCTACCCAATGGGAAAGGACAACAAAAGATAACAAACAAAGAAACTGACAATTTTTTTTAACTATTTCCTACTCTATACAAAAAAATACCCTTCAGTATATTCAGTCCTTGACTTAAAGTGTTGGTAAAGTCTTGTTTTTTTTTTTAGTTAAAAATAACAAACATGTTATACCTGCTCTGTGCAGTGGTTTTGCACAGAGCAGCCTGGATCCTCCTCTTCTCGGGTCCCTCTTCGGTACTCCTGGCCCCTTCCTCCTGATGAGTGCCCCTACAGCAAGCAGCTTGCTATGGGGGCACCCAAGCCACAACTCCCTGTGTCCATTCAGACACGGAGCTGCAGCCCGCCCCCTTTCTTTACTTATTGGCTGACTGTCTTTGATTGACAGCTGCGGGAGCCAGTGGCACTGCTGTCTCTGCCAATGAGGAGGGGAGTCCCAGGCAGCCGAGACAATCCTACAACATCGCTGCATCTAGAAGGGGCTCAGGTAAGTATTCGGGGGGCTGAGGGGAGCTACTGCACACAGAAGGCTTTTTATCTTAATTCTTAGAATGCATTAAGATAAAAAAAACCTCCTGCCTTTACAATCACTTTACCTGTTCTCTGGTGTTCCTGATCTTTATTCTTGTTCCAGATCAGTGGCTTAGAAGTATTTAAGCTCATATTAGCTTCAAGACTAAGCATATAGAATTGTTAAGAATTCAGCAGTGGTTTACTTCAGAGTGGCCCTTACTATTCCTTTTGCTGTCCCATCTAACAGTACCTGTGCTGATGTTCTCTGATGTCTTTCTCTCTAGTTTTCTAGCAATCCCTAGATAGCAGTATGAAAACCTAGTGTAAGAACCAACTTTACCTTCAGAAATCAGATCTGCAATGCCTACTGTATGTACAATAAATCTGCCCAGATATGATGACATCATCCTTCTTATCCCAATTGACTGAATAATATTTTTTTCGACTGGCTGACTGAGGTCACTGCATTGAGTAAAAGGTTTTTCTGTCATACATATAGGGGGATAAAGATGTTGGTTATATTTGGAGTTAAAGAAAAACAGTATCCTTAACCACTTGCCGACTGCCCTATAGCAGATTCATTGCTACAGGGCAGTCACACTGTGCAGAATCACGTACAGTGCCTTGAAAAATTATTCATACCCCTTGAAATTTTACACATTTTATCATGTTACAACCAAAAACGTAAATGTATTTTATTGGAATTTTATGTGATAGACCAGTGATGGCACACCAGATGTTTTGGAACTACATTTCCCATGATGCTCATGCACTCTGCAGTGTAGTTGAGCATCATGGGAAATGTAGTTCCAAACCATCTGGGGTGCCAAGGTTCACCATCACTGTGATAGACCAACACAAAGCAGCACATAATTGTGAATTGATGGGAAAATTACAATCTTTTTCAAATTTTTAGTAAATATGTGAAAAGTGTGGCGTGCATTTGTATTCAGCCCCCTTTACTCTGATACCCCTAACTAAAATCTAGTGGAACCAATTGCCTTCAGAAGTCACCTAATTAGTAAATAGAGTACATCTAAGTGTATTTTAATCGCCGTATAAATGCAGCTGTTCTGTGAAGCCCTCAGATGTTTGTTAGATAACCTTAGTGAACAAACAGCATCATGAAGGTCAAGGAACACACCAGACAGGTCAGGGATGAAATTGTGGAGAAGTTTAAAGCAGGGTTAGGTTATAAAATAATATCCCAGGCTTTGAACATCTCACAGAGCACTGTTCAATCCATCATCCGAAAATGAGTATGGCACAACTGCAAAACTACCAAGACATGGCCGTCCACCTAAACTGACAGGCCGGGCAAGGAGAGCATTAATTAGAGAAGCAGCCAAGAGGCCCATGGTAACTCTGGAGGAGGTGGAGAGATTCACAGCTAAGGTGGGAGAATCTGTCCACAGGACAACTATTAGTCGTGCACTCCACAAACCTGGCCTGTTATGGAAGAGTGGCAGGAAGAAAGCCATTGTTTAAAGAAAGTCATAAGAAGTCCTGTTTGTAGTTTGTGAGAAGCCATGTGGGGGACACAGCAAACATGTGGAAGAAGGTGCTCTGGTCAAATGAGACCAAAATGTAACTTTTTGGCCTAGAAGCAAAAGCTATGTGGGGCAGAAAACTAACACTGCACATCACCCTAAACACACCATCCCCACCGTGAAACATGGTGGTGGCAGCATCATTTTGTGGGGATGCTTTTCATCAGCAGGGACAGGGAAGCTGGTCAGAGTTGATGGGAGGATGGATGGAGCCAAATACAAGGCAATCTTATAAGAAAACCTGTTAAAGTCTGCAAAAGACTTGAGACTGGGGTGGAGGTTTGTCTTCTAGCAGGATAATGACCCTAAATATACAGCCAGAGCTACAATGGAATGGTTTAGATCAAAGCATTTTCATGTGTTAGAATGGCCCAGTCAAAGTCCAGACCTAAATCCAATTGAGAATCTGTGACTTGAAAATTGCTGTTCACAGACTATATCCAATCTGACGGAGCGTGAGCTAATTTGCAAAGAAGAATGGGTAAAAAATTAGCAGCTGTAATTGCAACAATGTATTGGGGGCTGAATACAAATGCACGCTACACTTTGAAGATATTTATTTGTAAAAAAATGTTGAAAACCATTTAGCATTTTCCTTCCACTTCACAATTATATGCCACTTTGTGTTGGTCTATCACATAGAATCCCAATAAAATACATTTACTTTTTTGGTTGTTAGGCTCGATTCACACCTATGCATGTTGCTTTTGAGCGTTTTTGGAGGGTTTTTTTTCATGCTTGCCACGTTTTTGAGCAGCGTTTTTGCCGCGATTTGCGTTTTGCGTTTTTTTTTTTTTTGGAGGTTTTTTTTACAGTCTTAAAAAAAATAAAAAAAAATAAATAAATAAATAAAAAAAACAAAAAACCGGCAAAAACGCATCAAAAACGCACCAAAAACACATCAAAAACGCTGCAAAAACGGTGCACTTGCGTTTTTGATGCTTGTCCATTGAATTCTATTACATGCAAAACGCTGCATTTTGCATGAAAAAAAGTCCCTGACCCTTTCCAAAAATGCAGAGAAACAAAAAGGCATTGATGTGAACATGTTCCATAGGAACCCATGTTAAAAAATTCCCGTGCATTTCTGCAAAATGCAAAATGCATCAAAAAACGCGCTAGTGTGAATGGAGCCTTTCAGGACAAAATGTGGAAAATTTTAAAGGGTATAAATACTTTTTCAATGCACTGTATATATACATGATTCTGCACTTCCGGGTAGGGTGAGCGTGTGCACCACTGGCGCACCGCTTCTGCTGTGCTTTGTCACAGCAGAAGCTGATCAGCGGGTGTTGGCCAATGGATGTCCACCAGCACCTGCTGATCATCAGGAAGACACACAGAACGGAGCTCTGCCTATGTAAACAAGGCAGAGCTTCATCCTGACAGGTAGGGAAGTGATCCTTCACTTCCCTTAGTAAAATCACCATACATAGTACACACAAACACTGGCTAGGCACATATTTAACACTTTGATCGGCCTAGCTGTTTAACCCCTTCCCAGCCAGTGTCATCAGTACAGTGACAGTGTATATTTTTAGCACTGATCAATGTATTAGTGTCAATGATTCCCGCAAAGTGTCAGTTAGTGTCAGAATGTCCACCGCAATATCTCAGCCCCACTATAAGTCTCTGCCGCCATTACTAGTATAAAAAAATATTCCAGTATATATCCCATAGTTTGCAGATGGTATAACTTTTGCAAAAACCAATCAATTTATGCTTATTGGAATTTTTTTTTCACCAAAAATATATAGCAGAAGATATATTGGCCTAAATTTATGCAGAAATTACATTTTTTAACTTTTTTTATTAGATATATATTATAGCAGAAAGTAAAAAATATTGGTTTTTTTGGGGGTTTTTTTTCCGATCGTTTTATATTTATTGTGTAAAAAATAAAAAAACACAGTGGTGATCATATACCACCAAAAGAAGGGTTTATTTGTGTGGAAAAAAATTATGTAAATTTTACTTGGGTACAGCTTCACATGACCACGCAAATTGTCAGTTAAAGTAATGCAGTGCCATATTTCAAAAACGGGCCTGGTCGTGAAGGGGGCTAAATCTTCCGCAGTGCAAGTAGTTAAAGTACAACTTTCACAAATTTCTTATTTTTAAAACAGAAAAAGCTATCACCATGTTCTTTCATTTGACCAAACATGTATTCTGTGCGTTGGTGGATCCTTCAGACATTAATGCGCAGTTATGCCAGGTCTGAAGAGAGGTTAACAACACTATTGTTACAATGTGAATTATACAATTATAGGTTCTCCATTCCATTTTCTAGCCAATAACCTTAAAAGACTTCAGTGTAGCCGCTTTTACACTATGCTATGCCAGCCTCTTTTACCTAATGCTAGTCATCATTGCCCTTTACTTAATTGGTGGATGCCAGGGTATAAAGTAAGCCTGTTCTGATCTTATATCATCTGAATGTAATCTAATCTGTGCTATGGTCATTGTCTGTCTGACTATATGCATCACTCTACATTAGTAAGTGTATTCATTTCAGTCAGTGTAGATCCTTGCATTAACTTGTGCTAGGTATCTCATTGTATGTCTGTTTTGTTTTGCAAAGAGTGGTCCCAAACATCCATTTCTGGGGTCCCTTAGCAGCTCTTGCGGCTCCTCCCCACATTAGATAACCCTCTTGGAGAAGTGCTCTCCCGAGGGGGTTACGCTTCCCCCCGAGTCCATCATTCTACACCCATTGAGGTCGAATGCAGGACTCGGTCCGGCGCCTGCGTCATTGGATTCGATTGACAGCAGCGGGAGCCAATGGCTGCGCTGCTATAAATCTATCCAATCAAAAGCCGGGAACCCGTGGAGAGAGAGACGGCGGGGACACGCAGATGGAAATTCAGGGCTCAAGTAAGTAAAACGGGGGGGGCTGGGGGGGCCGGTGACTGGCAGGTGTTTTTTCACCTTAATGCATAGGATGCATTAAAGTGGTGTCCTGGCCGAAATTATACTTTTTAAATAAAAATACCCCTATAATACATAGGCTTAATGTATTCTAGTAAAATTAGTCTGTAAACTAAGGTCTGTTTTGTTAGTTTATAGCAGTAGTTTGTTATTTTATAAACTTACAGCAGGCCATGGCCATATTAAGTGTGGGCATCTGAAGCCAGGCTGTATTTCTTCCTGGATCTCATCCTTGCAGATCTCGCACATGCTCAGTGCAGCACAAGCAGTGTAATAGGTTTCAGGTCAGGTTTCCATAGCAATGGCAGTTTCAGAGGAAGTTGCTGCCCCTTCCCAGAAGGCATTGCAAACAGGAAATGATGCGATGGGCCGCGGCCAGGGAGGAGGAAGTGAAAAATGAATACAGCAGATATACAGTAGAAAAAAAATAAAAAAATATCCAATTTGTTTACAGTGCACAGTTTAGTGAGGGATGCTGAAGAGTTGTAAAAGAGGCTGGAACTCCACTTTAAGGTGAAAAAGCACGTACCTTTACAACCCCTTTAAGGTGGTCCCCTATGATGAGCTTTTTCACATCCTCTCTATAGATGTTGTGTACTAAGAGACAGTGACCTTAGAACACTTCTGTTTTTTTTAAGAAAGCAAATAATACCCTACAACTATTTTTTTGTTTGAAAGAAGCTGAAAAATCAATGTACTACTGTTTTTAAATATGAGTGTCATATGTTTTTCTAAATAAATAATGCTAAATGCAATTGAATAAGGCTTTCTTTCTTAACAGTGGTGTCCTTTGTGACAGTACTATGTTTCCATAAAATAATTGCTTCCTTTCTTATGCCATCCCTTATCAGTCTTAATACAAGCGGCAGTTGTCTGGTAACTAAATTAAGATCTACCTCTGTACAACTTCATTGTATAGCTATGTTAAACCCCTCCACTTTGATGCTGATGTATCATTTATACTTTCTATACAAAGTCCTTCTCATCACAGTCCATCTAATCGAGTACTGTGGCTCATGCTTGCTTAGGCTGGCCATACACGGAGTGAATTTCTTTCCTGCAACCACGGGTTGCACCAGTTACTATAATCACAGGTAAAACCCAGCATGCTGGTTGTACCCAAGTTGATCAATCAGTACATTGAAGTATGATTAGGCTGAAGTACATTCAGCCTGCCCACACAGGGTTCAAATCTCGGCCAGTTCCTGCTGAACCGGCCATGATTTGAAACGCGTATAGCTTGCCTTATAGTCTTCAAATAGCATTTCCAGCTATTGTCTTTAAGGGGCTTTGCGGCTTAGTAAGCTGCTGTATGACCCCAAAATCAAATCAATCACCAGAAATGGTAATGATCTGTCAACACTTTAAAGTTTAGATTCTAGTAAATATATTGACACTGAGATTCTTAAAGTGTATGTAAACCTAACAATGAGCTTCTCTTTATTTGTTCCCATAGAAATGCAGCAATTTTGCTAAATTCCTTTTCGTATTTTTGTGATTTCATAGCAGCCAGAAGTGGGTTGCAGGTTGCCTATTTGCACCTCAACAGGAGTGATTTCTGTGCATAGGTTGTATTTTCTCGTCCACTTGTTTGATCTTGCCCAACAGGGTGTGCTAGAGAGATATCATTCTGTGTTATGGATGTTTAATGCCAATCATCAGGCTAAGGAGGCCTGATTTTGCACAATGAGAGCACTGTGAAATGTCTGGGATACTCTTGCTCTGTCTCTTCCCTAATAATCTACTGTCCTGTAAGGACATCACCATAAGAAGATCTGTGCCTCTATCAGGCCTTGGGGTCTAGGTGGAAGGGCTGCAGGGATCCCCCGTCCTGGGGGATATTAAGGGAGACGTTGATTGTTGGAGCCAAGAGTGTCCAGTCTAGAGGAAACTAACCGTCAATGTCTTCCCCAAATGGAAATGTGGTGAGACACTAGCTGAGTGGGAAATATACACAGGAAGCTTCCCATGTTCTCCTCACCTGGGACATAAAAACAGATATCAGTTAAACCTTTAAATGCCAAGGAGCCAAAGCATTGCAAGAATCCAACCTGCATAGTCTCTTTTTAGAATGTAAAAGAGACAATAAAAGAGACGAAAAAGAGATTAAAGCCTAGCCTGATGTTTGAGGTCATACTTTATATGTGTCCTGGACTACTGCACAGCATTTCCTTCACACATTTCAATGCAGAAAACAGTCCTTGGCTTGTTTTTGATGTTTTATTAGAAGTTGATAACTTGGATGTGGTAGAGAAATATGGGATGCCCAACTTGAAAAATGTCCAAAACTATGAACAAAGGGATACTTCCTCCCTATTTACAAAAAGGTCCTCTTCTTCATTCTTCCTGCACAAACTTGGTTTTCACAGCACAGCACCTGCTGCTCACTCCTGTGGGAACTAGTAGAATGTTACTAGATCAGTAAAGGTCCATTATAGGCAGTAACTCTTAGTCCCTTGACAAAGTAGTGCAACGTGAGTGAACAGCATGACATTCCTCCCTCTGCTTCCCTGTGGCCACTGATCCCAGCTCTACTTGCTTGCAGATAATGCTAGCCCACCTGGCTTCCACCAGCTATGCCTGACTGATATTCCTCCTAGTCCTCTTGATTGACTTTTCACCTTAGTCCTGTCCAACTGCCTCGCACACAGGGCAACCTCCCGCGGCAAGGTTAGATGAAGACTTGGCACTACAAGGTCTTTAAGAGAGGCCTGCTACAGATGACAGTCTCTCCCCTTGTCTGTCCCTGCACTATGCTGATCTACTCGCTGTCTCCCCTTGCTCTTCCCCGTAGTTTTTCTGTCATGAATCCTTCCACTGCCTCCTGTGTTAGGACCCTTCCAGGCCAGCTTTCTTGAACACCCGGCCCAAAGCAACCCCCCCCCCCGTAAGAGGTCCCTCCAGAGCCACCAATAGCCTCTCCTCAGTACTGCTTCTCCATCTTCCACCTGACTCCCCTGCTGAAATAGCCCATGTCTATTTATGGGGTTGTCTCAGCCCCCTGCAAGCCCACTTCTAGGGATTGGCTGAGGCTCCATAAATATTAATGTCAGCTCCTCCTAACCCCCGCCCTCTGGTTCTAGAAGGTTCTCCAACCTTCCAGAGACCAGGGAGAGGCACCAGAGAACTGCCAGGATGAGTCATCCAGCCCTGGCCTCTAGTAACCCTGACCCAATTCAATGACTCAGGTTATTTATGACCAGAATATGCTTTTTCCAACTCTCAACACTAGTAGCACATCCTAGAGGGTGCTACATATCCTAATCCACAACTCACCCTCTTTCCCCTACTGAACCTTGCAATAAACATGTTCATATTTTAAAGTAGTTGGTAAAGGCAGAATGTTTTTTTATACACTGAGCAAAATTCTAAATGCAATTCTTTTCCTATTTATCATGAGCTGAACACAAATATCTACAACTTTTTCTTTGTACACAAAAGGCCTATTTCTCTCAAATATTGTTCACAAATCTGTCTAAATCTGTGTTAGTGAGCACTTCTCCTTTGCTGAGATAATCCATCCACCTCACAGGCGTGGCATATCAAGATGCTGATTAGACAGCATGATTATTGCACAAGTGTGCCTTAGGCTGGCCAAATAAAAGACCACTGTAAAATGTGCAGTTTTACTGTATTGGGGGGAGGGGGGTCCGAAAACCAGTCAGTATCTGGTGTGACCACCATTTGCCTCATGCAGTGCACCACATCTCCTTCGCATAGAGTTGATCAGGTTGTTGATTGTGGCCTGTGGAAGGTTGGTACATTCTCTTCAATGGCTGTGCGAAGTTGCTGGATATTGGCAGGAACTGGAACACGCTGTCGTATACACCAATCCAGAGCATCCCAAACATGGGTGACATGTCCAGTGAGTATGCTGCCCATGCAAGAACTGGGATATTTTCAGCCTCCGGGAATTGTGTACAGATCCTTGCAACATGGGGCCGTGCATTATCATGCTGCAACATGAGGTGATGGTTGTGGATGAATGGCACAACAATGGGCCTCAGAATCTCGTCATTGTATCTCTGTGCATTCAAAATGCCATCAATAAAATACACCTGTGTTCTTTGCCCATAGCATACGCCTGTCCATACCATAACCCCACCGCCACCATGGGCCACTCGATCCACAACGTTGACATCAGAAAACTGCTCAACCACACAACACCATACATGCTGTATGCCATCTGCCCTGTACAGTGGAAACCGGGATTCATCCGTGAAGAGAACACCTCTCCAAAGTGCCAGACGCCGTCAAATGTGAGCATTTGCCAACGCAAGTCAGTTACGATGAAGAACTGCAGTCAGGTTGAGACCCCAATGAGGACAACGAGCATGCAAATGAGTTTCCCTGAGACGGTTTCTGACAGTTTGTGCAGTAATTCTTTGGTTATGCAAACCGATTGTTGCAGCAGCTGTCCGGGTGGCTGGTCTCAGACAATCTTGGAGGTGAAGATGCTGAATGTGGAGGTCCTGGGCTGGTGTGGTTACATGTGGTCTGCGGTTGTGAAGCCGGTTGGATGTACTGCCAAATTCTCTGAAACGCCTTTGGAGATGGCTTATGGTAGAGAAATGAACATTCAATTCAAGGGCAACAGCTCTGGTAGACATTCCTGCAGTCAGCATGCTAATTGCATGCTCCCACAAAACTTGCGACATCTGTGGCATTGTGCTGTGTGATAAAACTGCACATTTTAGAGTGGCTTTTTATTGTGGTTAGCCTTAGGCACACCTATGCAATAATCATTCTGTCTAATCAGCATCTTGATATGCCACACCTGTGAGGTGGATGGATTATCTCGGCAAAAGTGAAGTGATCACTAACACAGATTAAGCCCTGGTTCACATTGATGCTATTTGAAGTCGCGCTACTTCATTTCACACATCAATCACAATGAATTACACACTGAAAAAAAAAATTGCACAGACCACCACCACAATCTGCCCCCTTTCGTACTTGCGTCAACTGGCATTTTGCAAGACCTTGCCACTAAAGGTAAACAGAAGGGTTGGTATCTTAATATATAGCGCACTGCCATTTATTGGAGGAAATTTTTGGACCCACTATATCTATGGACCATCTGAGTACACCATCATTTCTTGTTACATTTTCTTCATTCGCAATGTAGCTGAAGATCAATATATCTTAATTGTACAGTGCAGGATACAGGCTGGAGTTTCAGAGATCATGGGTTATAGACCTTCAGGTGATTGGGCATCGGCAATGCTTTGCTAGGCATGCCACCTAGACATACTCCTATAACCCCACCCAACTCCACGTTACGCTCATTCTTGGTCTGTTAAACATACAATTGAAAAGGTTCTGTTTTATCTGTTCAATATATTCAAAATATACCTGTTGATTATGTGAGAAATCTTGTAGGGCCATCATTTCCTGTATACCTTGCCTCTGCTGCACTGTTATCAGCTAATGTCATACACAGGTCTCTTGGTGGATTACAGACCATCCCCCTATGTTGTGAAGATAAGGAGAGTGGAGGTGTTTTGTATTCCTGACTCCTGGAAACTTTCTATTTTAAGGGCAACAAAGATGCTTTCCATAGATTATTTGAGTATGTGTTGTCACCTGAGGACAGGCAGTGTGCTACTGGCAGGATATCCAGATGAAAAGAAAGAAAAAAAGCCTAAATCATAAAATGAATGCTGCCACTACATCGAAGGACTGGTAAACTGCCATTTATTACATGTGCAGTAATCCAGGAGTTTTATGGTGTTCTGTAGTGAAATTATAGGGTGCTATTTTTGATTGTCAGAATGATTAGGCATACCTCAAGGTGCACTGTTTTACCAACTCTAACTTTGTTTCTATGAGAGACATTAAGGCTCTATTCACACCTGAGCGTAGCAATTTACTAGCATTTTTCAGGCATTTTTTTAAAAGTGTTTTTACAAGCATTTTTAAAAGTGTATTAGTAGCCTTTTACAGCTTCAGCCATTTTTGTTTAGCCAATAGACAGCACTAGGGAAGAGGTATGCAATTAGCGGACCTCCAGCTGTTGCAAAACTACAAGTCCCATCATGCCTCTGACTCTGGGTGTCATGCTTGTGGCTGTCGGAGTCTTGCTATGCCTCATGGGAGTTGTAGTTCTGCAACAGCTGGAGGTCCAGTAATTGCATATCCCTGCACTAGAGGGAGAAGAGGAAAAGGAAATTAGGGGTGGAGAGCTGCTATTTGAGCAGACAGCGCTCATGAAACACTCCTAAAACGCTCCTAAAACACTTAAGTCAGGCGTTTCTATTAAATGCCCCGTACACACGAGCGGATTTTCCGTCGGAAAAAACTTGGATGGTTTTTCCGACTGAATTCCGCTCAAGGTTGCCTTGCATAAACACGGTCACACAAATGTTGTCTGAACTTTTGACCGTCAAGAACGCGGTGACGTACAACATTACGACGAGCTGAGAAAATGAAGTTCAATGCTTCCGAGCATGTGTCAAATTGTTTCCGAGCATGTGTGGGAATTTTGCACGTCGGAATTTGTACAGACGATCGCATTTTCAGATAGGAACTTTTCCCAAACGAAAAATTGAGAACATGCTCTCAATCTTTTGCTGGCTGGAATTCCACCAGCAAAAGTTTGATGGAGCATTTTCCAACCAAAAGCTCTCATCGGTCTTTTGCTGGCCGAATTTCCGATCGTGTGTACGGGGCATTAGTCTATGGAGCCAAAAACACTTGTAATCTGCCAAAAAGAAGATCATGTACTTTTTTCAGTGACAGGTGTTTTGCTTCAGGCGACAGCGCGCTCAGATGTCAACAGGGACCATTAAAATGAATGGGATTTGGCTTGTTGAGCATTTTAAAGCTACGGGCTTCGAGCAGAAAGTCACTCAGGTGTGAACAGGGCCTAAGGGGTAAATTTATTAAGTTGACATTCACCAAGCATTCACTGCATCTGCATCTTCCTTTTTAATTACAGTGATTCATTCACCTGTGGTGAATGCTTGATGAATGTCACAATCACTTATTTATAAATATATGTGTTCTAATTTTCTTAAAACATTTACTCCCCATCATTTACACTCCAGACACAGTACAAAATATTGTCATAAATAATCTATAGGCCCTACATCACTATGCCTGCATCTTCTTTTCAGATGAAATTTTTGATAGATATGATTTTGACCTTGATCACATTTTTAGCTTACTTAAACCCAAAAAGCTTGCCGGAGAGATAAAGCTTTCCGTGTGCATTTATATGACTGCATAGCAAAGATTCACCAACTGCAAATCGATTGCTGGAAACTAAGTTCAGGTTTCCTCTATGCCTCACATGCAAGGAAATTCCAAGGTGGACATAACCTAATATTAAAGATGAGCTCCTGGTATGGCAATTTTTAAATGGTTACATTCGTCCAGCTTGGGCCAATGCAAGTATGTACAGTATGTGCTATACCTGTGTAAAAGCTGAACCCAGGGGGTCACCCATTGGGCACGACGCCATTCGGAGAACACTTTAATCTTTCTCAATGAATGCAAACTGTTCCCAAATTGGACAATGTGGAGATTGTGACATCACTGCTCTACCTCTCCACCTCGTCCAATCCAATTGACAAAATGCAAAGTTCCCCCTGAATAGAACCTGTGCTGAGTATGCTCAGATAGCAGTGTAGATCATTGTAGGAACAGTGACTACTACAGCGATTTCTAGCTTCCAGGATGGTCCCACAGCAGTGGCACATACATACTTACCTTGGTCCAAGCTGGACCAAATTTGAAGTCTCATTTTGTTTCAGTTAAAAGATTTTAATTTTGGAGAAAGTGAAAAGTTTGTCATCTTCATTAACGTCTGATATTTTTCAGGAAAGGCCAGTTTTTCTTAATGATGCCACCTATTTCTCTTTTAATCAAGTACTTCATAGCAAACAATACATGCTCCGGCTCCAGAGTCTAAAATTTCGCTTACTGACAAGGGGACAATAGGGCACTCCGCCGTCATTGCTTGAGTCTGTTTTTTCTCCTAGCTGCCATCCAAGATTTTTTTTTTTAAACTTCAATGGACACTAATTGGTTGGCCTTTTTGTAAGTTGCAAGGAAAATATGAAAGAGGTAAAAAACAACAAATGTCTATAGAAAGCAAACTGTTAACTATGTATGAGTCGGTCTCAACACAGGCTTATTAAAATGTAAGGTCCATGCAGATTAGCACAAACACCTGACATGGGATTTGGTAAGGGGAAGAGTTAGGCCCCATACACACTATCAGATTTTCTGCTGATTTTTGTCTTCAGGTTTACCAAAACCATGTAGTGCAAGGGGTCTGCCTGATTGCATACAAATTGAAACTCCTAGGGTCTGACCTCATATTATATGGTTTTGGTAAATCTGAAGGAGAAAAATAAGCTGAAAATCTGATAGTGTGTATGGGGCTTTAAAGTGGTTTAAAAAACATCTGAAAGGAACAATGAACAAACCATATCCTCATATAGTGGGTTCCTGTCTCAGTCTGTAGCAGTTAGTGTAAATTCTGTCTGCTTTTCCCTTCCTCTGCTATCTGCATGAATAATTCTGACAGTTTTTCCAGACACCAAGCAATCCTTAACCGCTTCAATACCACTTATACACCTTTCTGCCCAGACCAATTTTCAGCTTTCAGCGCTGTCGCACTTTGAATGACAATTGCGCGGTCATGCTACACTGTACCCAAACTGAATTTTTATCATTTTGTTTCCACCAATAGAGCTTTCTTTTGGTGGTATTTGATCACCTCTGGGATTTTTATTTTCTGCTAAACAAATACAAAAAAAGACCGGAAATTGTGAAAAAAAATTTTTTTTTTTGTTTCTGTTACAAAACTTTGTAAAAAAGTATGTTTTCTCCTTCACTGATGGGCACTGATGGGTTGCACTGATGGGCACTGATAAGGCGGCACTGATGTGCACTAATATGTGGCACTGATGGGGCACTGATAAGTGGCACTGACATGCAGCACTGATGGGCACTGAAAGGCAGCACTGGTAGGCGGCACGGATGGGCACTGATAGGCAGCACGAATGGGCACTGATAGGTGGCACGGATGGGCGTGGATAAGCACTGATATGTGGCACTGATGTACACTAATGGATGGTACTGATGGGCATCACTGATTGGCAGGCATTATTGTTTGGCACTGATTGGCATCCATTGAGGGCACTGATTGGCATCCCTTGTGGGCACCGATTGGCATCCCTGGTGGCCATGGGTGGCATACCTGGTGGTGACTAGTGGTGGGCATCCCTGGTGGTCCTGGTGGCGTCCCTGGTGGTCCAGTGTGGGCATCCTCAGGGAGGCTACGTTGATAATCAATCAGCACAGACCCCCCCCTGTCAGAAAAGCAGCCGATCGGCTCTCCTCTACTCACGTCTGACAGACGCGAGTGAGGAAATGCCGATCAACGGCTCTTCCTGTTTACACTGTGATCAGCCGTGATTGGACACGGCTGATCACGTGGTAAAGAGTCTCCGTCAGAGACTCTTTACCTAGATTGGAGATGCGGTGTGTCAGACTGACACACCGCAACAACGATCGCCGTGATACGAGCCCCCGGGGGCCCGCATCGACTTGTTATCCTGAAAGACGTCAAACTATTCCTTTATATTGGCTTTTGAAATTAACAAATGCAGCAATCTAGATATTGGATGAAAGGTTTAGCACTGGGAAACGCTGTTTGAAAGATAAAAAGTGCATTTTATAAACAAATCAATACATCAGACCAAAATAAGGGACAAATGAGGAGGGAAGAGGGACAGAAGAGGGACTTTGTTCCAAACCAGGGACAGTCCCTCAAAATCACAGCAGGTGGTTGACAGCATCAGATGTACATGTTTTCCAATGAGACTGTGTGTGTGTGTGTCTATTTTCTCCACTCAGGTCTCAGATTACACTCAGCTGTCTGTTCTAAGCTGTGCACTGTGTTACATCATATCCCTGCCACCTGCCTCCTGGAAACTAAGAAATATCCTTTAATCAGTGTACTTTGGAATGTTGTGGAGGACAGAAGGCTGCAAATAAAAAGGGGACAGCTTATGTGGGAGGATTGATTCATCTCTGTGTATCATCTGAGGCCAGTCACATCAGTGGGCCTATGTGGTTTGAGCATAAATGAGTTGTTATCAGATAGAACTAGAGAGAGGTTTCTGACTGATACACAGTACCTCCTACAAACACCAATGTTTCACCCGCAGCTGACTTTGCGCACTTTAGATCTCACATTTTGTATTTGCTTATTCTTTCTGTTGAGATGCACATCATGTGCACACTAGAGACTATCAGCTTACAGGTCATCATTTTAATTTCTACCCATGGTCCCATTTGTCTAAAAGTGTCCCCGAAAATACAAAGGCAACAATCTTATTAATATATGTTAATGACTCACCTACGTTTTATGTACTACGATAGTCTACATTTGCCATTTCGGAATAGTTCAAGGGCAGGTGCCTACATTTCCAGTTATATCAATCTCTATAATGTACATTGCTGCAACGATAGGCCATTCATACCTTACCAGCAGATCCATAAATCTGTTTTACCCAAAGGTCACACCGAATAAAGTTCCATCAGACTTTATACTGAATACTACGATATGCAAATGTAAGGCTTTCCTTTTGTACTAGGAATGAGAATCAGGACTAGAGACACAAACATTAAATACTCTACTCCTTCAATCCATCAACTGTGGATGGCAATACACAAGATTTGACTCCCATATTAACCCTTTCATGTTAAAATTTCTATATTGTTCTTTTTAAAATAACTTTAGCATTATGTTTTCTGTCTTTTACTGATGATTCATAATAAATATCTGTTTTTATCAGTTTTTCTGTTATGTGTTTGAAGTGCCTATAAAGTCCCACAACTGAGGAACCTCTATGTCTATATTTGAATTTAGGGATGTGGCACACTCTGGAGTCTAATCACTGATACCCCCATACTCAGGTGATACAAAGAGATGAAACAAATCCTCCTAAATATGTTGTACCTGTTTATCTATAGTCTTTTCTTCTCTACAGCCATTCAAAGTCCAGAACCAATAAGCTTGTCTGAAATGTGGGAAAAAAATGAGGCGGGGGGGGGGGGTTACACTCTGCAGAGCTCAGTGAGAGGAGCTGATTAGAAGAAAGGAAGCCCCCCCCTTCACACATCTCATGGGAACAGAGTTGAGGCTGTCAATCACCTGGAGCTCCCCCAGGTGTCAGGAAAGTTTGTCAAAAGTGGTTCACGCTGATAGCAGAGAACAAAGCAACAGACTGAAATGACACTTAGTGCTCTTAATTGAGACAAGTACACACTGTATCAAAGTGTATTGTATTTGTACTGTCTACCCACAAGTTGTAAAGCGCTACGTAAACCGTTGGCGCTATATAAATACTGTATAATAATAAATAATAATGTGTGCTTTGTTCATATTTCATGTAAAAGAATAAAATTAGTGCAGCGAAATATATAAGTCCATAAACAGGTATGGAAAAAGCAGACAGTTCTCGGCAATAAAACGGCAGGGACACCTCGTGAGGAGAAACACAATTCAGTTTTGCTGAATAGTCTGAGTGACTGATCCTCCCCAGGGTTCTGTGCTGGGACCAATCCTATTTAATTTGTTTATAAACGACCTGGAGGATGGGATAAACAGTTCAATCTCTGTATTTGCAGACAATACTAAGCTAAGCAGGACAATAACTTCTCCGCAGGATGTGGAAACCTTGCAAAAAGATCTGAACAAATTAATGGGGTGGGCAACTACATGGCAAATGAGGTTCAATGTAGAAAAATGTAAAATAATGCATTTGGGTGGCAAAAATATGAATGCAATCTATACACTGGGGGGAGAACCTCTGGGGGAATCTAGGATGGAAAAGGACCTGGGGGTCCTAGTAGATGATAGGCTCAGCAATGGCATGCAATGCCAAGCTGCTGCTAATAAAGCAAACAGAATATTGGCATGCATTAAAAACGGGATTAATCCCAGAGATAAAACGATAATTCTCCCGCTCTACAAGACTCTGGTCCGGCTGCACCTGGAGTATGCTGTCCAGTTCTGGGCACCAGTCCTCAGGAGGGATGTACTGGAAATGGAGCGAGTACAAAGAAGGGCAACAAAGCTAATAAAGGGTCTGGAGGATCTTAGTTATGAGGAAAGGTTGCAAGCACTGAACTTATTCTCTCTGGAGAAGAGACGCTTGAGAGGGGATATGATTTCAATTTACAAATACTGTACTGGTGACCCCACAATAGGGATAAAACTTTTTCGCAGAAGAGAGTTTAATAAGACTCGTGGCCACTCATTACAATTAGAAGAAAAGAGGTTTAACCTTAAACTACGTAGAGGGTTCTTTACTGTAATGCCGCGTACACACGGTCGGACTTTTCAGCTACAAAAGTCCAACGGACGCTGACGGACTAAAGCTGGCTGGTAATCCGATCGTGTGTGGGCTTCTCCGGACTTTCAACGTACTCTTTTAGCCTCAAATCCGACGTACTTTAGATTTGAAACATGCTTCAAATCTTTACGTCGTAACTACGACGGACCCCGAAGTCCGCTCGTCTGTATGCTAGTCCTACGGACAAAAACCCACGCTAGGGCAGCTATTGGCTACTGGCTATCAACTTCCTTATTTTAGTCCGGTGTACGTCATCACGTACGAATCCGTCGGACTTTTGTGTGGTCGTGTGTAGGCAAGTCTGTTCGTTAGAAAGTCTGCCGCAAGTCCGCCGAAAGTCCGCCGAAAGTCCGCCGGAAGTCTGTCGGACAGGCTGTCGGACTTTTGTAGATGAAAAGTCCAACCGTGTGTACGGGGCATAAGAGCGGCAAGGATGTGGAATTCCCTTCCACAGGCGGTGGTCTCAGCGGGGAGCATTGATAGCTTCAAGAAACTATTAGATAATCACCTGAATGACCGCAACATACAGGGATATGTAATGTAATACTGACACATAATCACACACATAGGTTGGACTTGATGGACGTGTGTCTTTTTTCAACCTCACCTACTATGTAACTATGTAACAAATCCAAACTCTTACCAGATGGGATGGACCTCTGAACTAACAGAAGGTCATGCAGGCTTGTATCCACAAATGGGATGGAGGCGGTTAGAAGATGAACCGGATAGGACCAGATGATCCAAGAGTGAGGATATGGATGGATGGATATGAATGGAAAAGAGACACAATCTAAGTGTTCTCTGTAAAGTACATTTATTAAGATAATCCACAGTACATTAAAAAAACTGGTAGCCATAATAAAAGTGCTGAGACAGCAATCCAATAAAGCAGCAGTGTAAAGAACAAGCAGTGTAACAGAGATGACTGCGGGTGACGTCCGCATGATAGCTCCTCCCCCATATGCCATAAATGTTTGATAGCTGAAGGATCTTTCGTGCATATGATGTGGGAGTGCAAAAGAGTTCGTCCCCTTTGGTCCCAGGTCACTCAGTTTATTGGGGACACATTTGACCTCCTGAACATATGCAGTCCTATGGTTTGGGCTCTTGGGAATAATAGAAGATGAGCACATGGGAACGAATATGAGAACACTTTTAAGATTGATTTTTTTTTTTATGTCCGCAAATTTATTGCAATACATTGGATTAGGACAGATTACCTTACATTATCAGCCTGGAAATCCTTGGTCAACTCTAATGTTACCTTATACAGAATGACATATGATGCTAGGGGGTGTTCAAAGGAGTTTACTAGAATTTGGGCTGGATGGGTGGAATCCATGGAAACAGTTAGTGACAGTCCTTGATTGGGGGAGAAATAGCATCATATTTTGGAATCTTTATGGGATAGTCTCTGGGACGCTACATACTTTCTCCCAACCTGATATGAGAACTCAGATGAAACCATCAAGTGTTGGAGAGGGAGAGATAAAAAACAAAAAAAAAAACGCAACAAAACGCTGTCTGTATACATGCGGATATTTGTAAAAGATTTATGGAATACGTGCCTTGTAGTGATAAAGCATTGTTATACTTGATTTTGCCCATCTGTACTCTGTAATTTGATTATTTTTATTGTTTTGTGCATATGGCAATAAAAACCGTTTATAAAAAAAAAAAAGGCAAAACTTTTTTTGGGGTGTTTGGATAGAATTAAGAGGAAATAGAACACCTTGTCAAGTTTTTTGCTGTCTGTGTCCCCATTAGGGAGATTCAGCCTATTTATTTGTCCTGGTGCCTGTTAACACAGAGAATGAAAGAGAAAGGAAATTTCAAATTTTGAGTGGTCACCAGAACAGGAATAGAGAGGAAATCTTCCAATAGGAAAATATTGGCTGGTGATCCTTTTGACTACTAGGGATTTCCTCTCATTTCCTGTTTTGACTATGGGACAGGAAGTGAAATCTCCCCAATGAGCAGCAGGAGTTTTGCAGAAAGAATGCCTGGTGCCTGTAAAAGTGTCTCTTGGGCATTAATTAATTTAATTGGCGAGAATAAATCATTTATTCTGGCGATTAAAATGAATTAATGCTCAAGCACTAGCTTTTAGATGCATTTAGGGGCGTTTAGCAGCTTTTGGCAGCGCCAAGCCTTTTTTCTGCCCAAACTCTGCTGCTTCTGGAGGCACTGGCAGTTGTTTTTTTTTTCCTGCCTCTAAAAGCCTCTAAAAGCTCCTGCCACTAACCGTGCTAAAAGCCTATGTGTGCATAGTTCCCAACACTGCACAAAAAAAATTTGTGGGACACTTTTTTGGCTGTAGGCAAAGCTGTATAATAATTAGGGGGCGGGGCATGCATTTGTAGGCTTGGCATAGCAATAAAAAAGAAAACTGCGGTGCGCGAAGCGCATCGTGACAAAAATGGGCGTGGTTTACGTGAAATAGTGGGTATCGCTTAAATGGGAGTGGCTCAAAGGGGGTGTAGTTAGAGTCTGAGATGAATGAGGGATGGAGAGGAAAAGGGGGAGAGGGATGAAGGGACAGCAGCTCTAGATCCTACACAACTATAGAAATATGTGTATTCTAGAAAGTTTAACAATCAGCAGATAAAGATACTCCAAACACCTGGTGTTAACGCTTCAATCATCCAGGCACCATGGTTGTTATGGTGTCAGGATGATTGAAGTGCATTATTTCTATTATTACATTGTAATATAAAATGAAATCATTCAACTCACCATAATGCCGAATCAGTGGGATCCCTGAGCGTGTCACTAGCCACGTCGCCTGCCACCAGCAGAGTCCTTCCTTGCATCAGGTTCCCCCATCAGAGTCTGTCCTTGCATCGAGTGTCCCCAGCAGAGTCCATCCTTGCATCAGGTGCCCCCAGCAGAGTCTGTCCTTGCATCAGGTGTACCCAGCAGAGTCTGTCCTTGCATCAGGTGCCCCCAGCAGAGTCCGTCCTTGCATCAGGTGCCCCCAGCAGAGTCCGTCCTTGCAACAGTTGTCCCCAGTAGAGTCTGTCCTTGCATCAGGTGCCCCCAGCAGAGTCTGTCCTTGCATCAGGTGCCCCCAGCAGAGTCCGTCCTTGCATCAGGTGTCCCCAGCAGAGTCCGTCCTTGCATCAGGTGCCCCCAGCAGAGTCTGTCCTTGCATCAGGTGTCCCCAACAGAGTTCGTCCTTGCATCAGGTTCCCCCAGCAGAGTCCATCCTTGCATCAGGTGTCCCCAGCAGAGTCTGTCCTTGCATCAGGTGTCCCTAGCAGAGTCCGTCCTTGCGTCAGGTGCCCCCAGCAGAGTCCCTCCTTGCATCAGGTGCCCCCAGCAGAGTCAGTCTTTACACCACTATTCCCAGCCTCAGTCCTTAAATCAGTGTCCCAGGCAGAGCCATAGTTACCCCCCTGTACATAGTTACCCCCTCCCCCTGTACATAGTTTCCCCTCTCCCCCTAGTTATCCCCCTGTACATAGTAACCCCCCTGTGCATAGTTACCCCCCTGTACATAGTTACCCCCCCTGTACATAGTATCCCCCCTTTACATAGTCCCCCCCCGTACATAGTAACCCCTCCTGTACATAGTTAACCCCCCCTTCTGTAAATAGTTAACTCCCTCCTGTAAATAGTTAACCCCCTCCTGTATATAGTTAACCCCTCCTCCTGTATATAGTTAACCCTCCCCTCTCCTGTACATAGTTAACCCTCCCCCTCCTGTATATAGTTAACCTTCCCCCTCCTGTATATAGTTAAGCCCCTCCTCCTGTATATAGCTAACCCCCCCTCCTCCTGTATATAGTTACCCCCCTCCTGTATATAGTTAAACCCCCTCCTCCTGTATATAGCTAACCCCCCTTCTGTATATACGTAACCCCCCACCTCCTGTATGTAGTTACCCCCCTCCTCCTGTATATAGTTACCCCCCTCCTCCTGTATATAGTTAACCACCCTCCTGTACATTAAAGTTAAATTGCTGCAGAGACAAGAGCCAGTGGCGTCACTACAGCTGGTGTCACCCGGTGCAGAAAAAAATTGGTGTCACCCCCCCCTCCACCAACTATGGTCCCCCTTCAGTACAGACCCCTCTCCCTCAGTAAAGACCCCCCCACTAAGTACAGACTGCCCCTCCAGCAGTATAGGTCCTCCTCCCTCAGTACAGACCCCCCCAATAAGTACAGACCCCCTCCATCAGTTTAGACCCCCTCAGTGTAGACCCCCCTCATCAGTATAGACCCCCTCAGTACAGACCCCTCTCCCTCAATACAGACCCCTCTCAGTGTGGTCCCCCATCTATCAGTATAGACTCCCTCAGTTCAGACCCCGGGGGCGTGGCTATCAGCATTGTAACTGCTGATTCCAAAGCCTGTAGCTTGTCAATCAGCACCTGGCCACACCTATTTTTGGCCCACTGCTTTCTGGATGGACAGCACTGCCTCTGTTGCTGAAACCCTCCCACTGTGAGCTGCAGCGTCTGGGAGGGGGAGTGTGTGAGTCACAAATAAGGGAGGATTTGGCTCAGTTATGCCTGTTACACATGATGAGATTATTGGACGAATGATCATCCCTTTTTGTTTTTTGCATGCTAATTTCAGATCGAACCAGAAGAGTTTTTCTAAAGTCATGAAAATCCTCGTACGACAGAATAAAAACTTGGAAGTGATGTAATATGTTGTAGTGTATTTGTATTGCATTTTCGAACTGTACCGATTAAATGAAAATCGTATGATCTGGCATCGTACGGAAAAAAATTTGTGTATGTTCGATCAGATAATATCGGATGAACTGTCATGACCGACTCTTGAAAGCTCTGTACTAATGATCCGATAATCGTACGATCACTCCAAAAGCAGTATTTTTCCTACAATTTTCTGATCATGTGTACGGGGCTTTAGGGAACTTTATGAGATGTGGGTGGGGAGGTGCAGGATGGTGCGGCGGCAGTAAAAATTTGGAGACCAGATGTAATAACAGAGCTGTATTGTAGTAAAGTCCAAACAAACACAACTACGCGGCGGGGAGACGACCTGTCCGGGTGCATTCACAGAATGTTGCAGAGAACAGGGTAGCAGCAGGTCTTGGATGCTCCGACAATGTTTGTCTCGATGGACAGAATGCGGTTTGGCTGGTCTGCTCCAAAATGGGGGAGGTTTCCAGGATGGATAGCATGTCCCTGAACTTTCCTTCCTCATTAGGAACTTCTCCCTACCGCTATCACTGTCCCTGTCAGAAGGGTGACCTATCCCTACATTACCCACGTGGAATGCGCGCCAAGCCTGGAAGCCAGGGCCCTGATCCAAGATGGCTGCCAGAGTCACATGGGGCTGCAGCATCCAATCGGATAACTTCCCCAGTTACCCAGGAAACCATAGAGGAACCATGTTCCCCTTGACCTCCCCTCCAACTGCAATCACCTACAGTGGAGAAAGTAGATTGCACCTGCCTACATGTGCATCACAGAGAAGTAGTGGATTTGGGACCTGTTTAGACTGCCATATGGGAGCCTATAGATGTACTTTAAGGGTCTGTTCACACTTGCATTGTGGCAATGTGTGCTAAAGATGCATTGCCACAACACATAGCAATGTGCCCGTTTTTGTGCAACGTGCTGTGGTGCAATTTATTGTAAATTTTAAAATATACACACCCCAGTGTAAATACTGTGTATTTTGGTGCACTGCATTGTTTAAAAAGGGTCATGCACATTTCTTCATTTGTTGTGGTACGTTGGCAGCCTATTAATGGCCTGCCTTAACATATTGCATGTTATTACGTGTACATTAACACCTTGCAGCAGAATGCTTGGAAATGGGCCATTAATTTGCTTAAAAGCAAAATATAATTTTTATCATATATATATTTTTAATAAAATACTTGTTTTCACCTTGCTTTCTTCCCTTGTTGTGTCTCAGTTTTGTTAATCTCCTGCAATCTCTTTGCAGTCACTTCTTCTCTTTAATCAATCTTAGGGCTGATTTCTATATGGTGATAGCAGTGGACCAAGCCTGTAATATATGTTGAAATGGACACTTGTATTCTCCACTGGAAGCCAGTGTGACAGGGTGACAATGCAAAAGAAAAATTTGGAGACAGGAAATGAATGTTGTCAGGAGCTGGATCATTAGGCATTATTTATTGAAAACTACAGATTTAAAAATGTTGAAAATTGCTTTTAGTTAGAGATTTTAGTGATTAGTTTTCCATATACTTTAGGATTCACATCACTCCAGCACTGTGGTTTCAACAAACTCCCCTGTGATCCATGCCTCCCTCTTGCATAGTGATAAATTAAGTATGAAGCCTAAACATTACTGCATGTCTTATGCCTATCTGACTCACTGATGGATTACTTTATACTAGCAATGAACCATCACTCACCTATTCTTACAGCTAAAAACTGTTAGCTTTAATCTTATATTTAAAAGTGGAATATACTTGAAGGTTAACAGTCCTGCTACAATGGATACAGAAAGAGTAATAGAAGGGTAGAAATGCTTTACCTTTGTTGGAGATTATTGTGCTTCAGGTACTCTTAAGTCTCAAGGCCTAGGCTCCTGGTAATGTCAACTGTTTAGCAGTGAAGTATTAAATGATATCTAAACCCAAGAAATAAAATGTAATATATTGCGGCCTAAAAGTCTTTAGATGTGATGGTTTTATTGGTTTTCTTTTTCGGGCTAAGTACATTTTATGCAAATACAATATATATCTGTTGATCTTACCAGTAGTGCAGTGTCCTTGTAGCTTCCTCTGAAGGAAACCAAAATCTCATAAAATGTTATCTTATCTTCTCTACTTAAAGTGATTGTAAAGTCTTGTTTTTGTTTTTTTGTTTTTAAATAACAAACATGTTATACTTACCTCCTCTGTGTAGTGGTTTTACACAAAGCAGCCCAGATCCTCTCTTCGCGGGTCCCTCTTCGGTATCTCCTGGCCCCTCCCTCCTGTCGAGTGCCCTCACAGCAAGCAGCGTGCTATAGGGGCACCTGAGCCAAGCTGCAGCTCCGTGTGTCCATTCAGACAGGGAGCTGCCGTTTGGCCCTGCCCCCTCTCTCTCCACATTGGCTAACTGACTTTGACAGCCGCGGGAGCCAATGGTTGTGTGTCTCAGCCAATCAGGAGAGTCCCGGTCAGGCCAAGGGACTCATGGACATCGCTGGATAGAGATGGGGCTCAGGTAAGTATTAGGGGGGCTGAGGGAAGCTGCTGCACACAGAAGGCTTAAGATAAAAAACCTTCTGCCTTTACAACTCCTTTAAATTTGGCACATGCTGCACCACTTTTATAATGCACACGATTCACTTTCACAAAATCTGTCTGTGCCAGTTTCTCTCTGTACGCCAAAGGGGAGTTGGCCCTAATTATCTCCACTTTCCTAAGATACAAATTGTCTGTATTTCATTCTGAATTTGGCACATTGAATGTTTCACAATGTAGAAGTGGTTCATTCAATATACCACAATGTAAAAGTAGCACGTATTAGAACTACTTGAATTTGGTACATGTGTCGCTGTCAGAACCAAAAGTTTTGCAGATATTTCATGAATTTGGCACCATACATTAACAAGAGGGATTAACGTCAGAAAAGTAACAGCAGCTGTATTGAAATCCCCCCCAGAGAGTGAGTGTTGTCACCCTAGGACAAGAAGTATGTTACTGGCAGGATTTACAGGTGAAAATTAAGGGAGAAAAATCTGAAAATGAATGTAGCCTCAACATCAAAGGTCTGGTAATCTACAAAATTTTACATTTTTGCTTTTTGTTTTAAACACTATAAATTTCAGATTGGATGTTTCTCACCTGAGATCATATGGCCAAGTGTTGACTCGTGGCGAGCAAAGAAGGATGTCTGTTATATCAATTTTTGGATAAAGGTTTGCTTTATTAAAAGTCTGTCTCTGCTAATGCGCCATAATGCTTTCTCAGTTCCAATTCCGAAGCTCTGAAATATCATCCAATATGCATTTCTTGTATAGCGGTATGCAGAGTAGCACCATATAAGGAGGTAACCATTTATTTTCAGTATAACGCTAAAGTAAACAGCATACAACACATCATGATAGTAATAAAGGCAGGGCAAACCCTGGTACTTTTTCAGTTATACCAGAAACAGGGTTAAACTGACCATACAATAGTAGATTTTCAAACAAACGATTGCATTAATATTTGTCCGAACATTTGTATGAAAATGATGAGTACATTCACTGACTTGACAAATGTCGTTCAAAATGTCATTTGCTTTTAACGTTTGATTTTTGAATGAATGCTTTTATCAAACAAAAAACACATTCATTCATTTATATTTCTGTTATCCTCCTAAGAGCGTTCCATGTTGGATTCCAGAGGGCGTTTGACAGACAGTGGAGAGGTTTTATGATGCCTCCTTACCACCTGTTTTAACCCCTAAAAAACAGTAATAAGTGTAAGCGAGGCCTTAGAAATTAATTTGTTTGAGAAAATTTTTCCATCTTAGTCCTTCAAATTTTCTTATCACTACAGTCGAAAATGAATGTCGATTTGTCCCCACTTTGATTATAAAATCAAAGGAATATTCCTAAAACAAACATTTTGAACAAAATTCTGCTACTGTATGGCCAGAGAGGATGGAGAGGCCAAGGTAAAAAAGCTTACTTGCCCAATTAGATTACACCTGCATTTTCCTTTCTAATTCAATGGTTGACTGCACATTCTTATCATCTGCTGTCCTTCTTTCTGCAGCTGGAACAAGATGAAATTCACAGGATTAGACATGTATTGATGGCTTCTAATTGACAGCTGCTTGTTACAGATCATTAGCTGGTGATACCTGCCCTGTCTTGTGAAACGCTTTCTGAGGCTGTGCAGAACAGGAGCCAGAGTAGATTAGGAGATTTCTTGGCTGCCCACCACATAATCAAGTAGTAAGGAACTGGGCAGCTTTTACAGGACAGAAGGTGACAGAGGGGTTCAAAGAGATAGGACAGAGGTTCCATTGAACCATCTATGTTAAATATACTACATTACCCAACATCACCCCACCTTGTGCTGCATCAAAGATAGTCATATCTCGCCTTCAACCTTTGCTTTTTATACTTAAAAAAAAAAAAAAAGAAACACTGGGGAGAATTTAAACACAAAAAACAAGATTCTATTTAGTAACAACAGTAAAATACTAGAAATAGAAATTAGTACTACCTCTTCTCCTCCAGGGAACTAGCATTTTATTTCTTTTTAAAACCTAAAAGGGGCTCTTTACCAAGGTGGACACTTAATTAGTAAAGTGGCTTCCATAAAAATATTCTCAGCTTAAGACATGGGATGTGGGGAGTGTGAATTTTTATTTGATTGGATGCTATTGGGTAGTTAAATCAATTTTTATGAAAAATACTTGGATAAATAACACCAGTTGTGTTTTCCTGTCCAATTGCCTAATTTTTGCTTATGGTTTAATATTCTAATCTTTGCCTGGTAACAGTTTTGAACGTACCTTTGTTACTGTGCCACAGTGGATTTGAGTCTCTCTGTTTAAAATTTTTCTGGATGATTGTATATAGGTTGCAAGGAGGTCAAAGACCTGGCTATTCTATTAAAAAAGAGGTAGGAGAGATGCAGACAGCACTATCCGAAACTCAATGAGGATGTGGAGCCTCCAGTCAATACAATGCCAAGCCGATGTTAAGGCTAAATAGTTTATTGAGATGCATAGTACAGTACATACGATACCAGGCCGGTGTGGATGGATAAAGATGGGCTAATGTCTGCTGGGTCTGGTGGGCAGACAAAAGGAAATGATCCACCTATACCATGCAGCACACCGATGGTATAAAGCCGTGGACGCTGGGAGCTGAGCCTGAGGCCGCCGGCGCTCCCTTGTACCGTCACTGTTTCCTTTCTTCTGCCCATCGGACCCAGCGGACATTAGCTCATCTTTATCCATTCACACCGGCCTGGTATCGTATGTACTGTACTAAGTTTCACAATAAAATGTTTAGCCTTAACTTCGGCTTGGCATTGTTTTGACTGGAGGCTCCACATCCTCATTGAGTTTTGGATAGCTTTGTCTGCATCTCTCCTACCCCATTTACCCACTCCATGTGTTTTCTGCTTCGGAGAGGCTCTGGGGCAGTGGACAGTGGGTTTTCTCTTAGGATCAGCGCCTGGAACATTGTGTTGTTTTTGTCTATTTAAAAAGAGCGTATAGACCAGCAGACACTCTGAACAAAATGAACAATCCAAGTTAATAAACTGAAAACTTTATAGTCCCAGAGGTGCAGGGAGAATAAGTGGTGAGCAGGAGGATGAATAATTGATATAAAGGTAAAATATTCATATCTAGCCACCCTGAGTTGTGGAAATGTAATATTATGTGCAGCACCTCTAGATGCCCATTCTTCAGTTGTGTTAGCCATCTTCTAACTTAAAGGCTCTGTTCACACTGGACGTTTTTTCAGCTGCTCCCAGGGGTGTCTTGCATTTTTATTTTTTGCCTCTAAATGCCCCTGCACATTAGCCTATGTGTCCATGTACATATAGGCTTTTTGAGGAGTTTAGAGGCAGATGCGTTTAGAGGCAGGAAAAAAAACAGTGTGTCCAAGAACAGCAGAGTTTTGGCAGAAAAAACACTTGGCGCTTCCAAACGCGTCTAAATGAGTATTAACGCTAAGCGCATCTATTGCTTGAGCATTAATTCTTTTTAATGGTCAGAATAAATTATTGTTCTGGCCAATGAAATTAATTAACACCCCAAATCGCTTGACATGGCTAAACGCAGCCGCACATTTTTACAAACATCAAGTGTTTTTTTTTCTGACAAAATGCCCCTGCCAGGAGGAAAGATGCCTAGGAAAGATAGAAAAATGTCCAGGGAGATCTACACATTCCCAGCTTCCTGAATCACTTCTACTAGAAAGTTGGCAGTTAGGAGTAAAAACGTAAATGGACTCAGGATTTCTATAGTGGCTAGGATTTAGTTTACATGCCCCTGCTGCTGCAGCATTAATAGTAATGGCAGCAGCAGTGAGAGGGATAAAACAAGCCATACCAGACCGCTGCTTCATGCTTCAGCCTCGGAAGATTTGGTTGTATAATGACCAGGCCATTTTTTGGGATGGCACTGCGTCGCTTTAACTGACAATTGCGCGGTCATGCTATGCTGTACCCAAAGAAAATTGACGTCCTTTTTTACCCCACAAATAGAGCTTTCTTTTGGTGGTATTTGACCGCCTCTGCGTTTTTTTATTTTTTGCGCTATAAACAAAATAAGAGTAACAATTTTGAAAAAAACACAATGGGGGCTATTACTAAAGGCAAATCCACTTTGCACTATAAGTGCACTGCAAGTGCATTTGAAAGTGCACTTGGAAGTGCAGTCGTTGTAGATCTCAGGGGGACATGCAAGGAAAATAAAAAACAGCATTTTAGCTTGCACATGATTGGATGAAAAAATCAGCAGAGCTTCCCCTCATTTCAGATCTACCCCTCAGATTTACAGCGACTGCACTTGTAGTGCAGAGTGGATTTCCCTTTCGTAAATAACCCCCAATATCTTTTACTTTTTGCTATAATAAAAACCCCACATTTTTTATCAAAACATTTTTTCCTCAGTTTAGGCCAATTTGTATTCTTCTACATATTTTTGGTAAAAAAAAAATCGCAATAAGCGTATATTGATTGGTTTGCGCAAAAGTTATAGCGTCTACAAAATAGGGGATAGCTTTATGGCATTTTTATTATTAAATTTTTTTTTTACTAGTAATGGCGGCAATCTGTGATTTTTATTGGAACTGTGACAAATTGGCCCCTTTCACACATTTTTGGGACTATTGACAATTATACAGCGATCAGTGCTATAAAAATGCACTGATTACTGTATAAATGTCACTGGCAGGGAAGGGGTTAACACTAGGGGGCGATCAAGGGGTTAACTGTGTTCCCTAGGTGTGTTCTAACAGTAGGAGGGATGGGACTGTCTAGGAGGAGAGAGAGATCGGTGTTCATACTTAGTATGAACACACAATCTGTCTCTACTCCCCTGAAAGAACTGGGATTTGTGTGTTTACACACACAGATCCCAGTTCTCGCTCTGTAACGAGTGACCGCGGGAGCCCAGCGGTAGCCTAGTGGCCAAAAGGCGAAGCGACGTAAGGTAATGTTGTTTTGCCCAGCCGTGCCATTCCGCCGCAGTAAAACTGTGACGGCTGGTTGGCAAGCGGTTAATGTGTAGTTATTAATTCTCAAAGTGTCAGACTATGGGGTCAATTCACTAACGTGTATGTAAGATAAAGAAAAAGAGAATGTACCACCTGGTAGCGAGGTGTTTCTGGAGCCAGGAGGCCTGTTGCAGAGGCATGCCAAGGTCGGTTTAGCAGAAAATAAGAGCTGGGAAGGCTACAGGCAGCTGTCTGTATAGGTTGAGTCATGCCAATGACAGGTAGCATGCATTATCATTATCCAGAGACAAGCAACGGTCAGAGCGGGCAGCAGGCAGTATCATTATCCACAGACTGGCAAGGTTTAAGGCAGGTGGTGGAGAGGGTCATTTTCCAGAAACAGGCAAGGGTCAGGACAGGCAGCAGGCGGTATCATTGTCCAGGGACAGGCAAGGACCAGGACAGGCAGTAGAGAGGAGGCAATTCCAGAGTCTTTGCAAAATTGTAATTATTATTTCATCATTATTATCTTATTATTATTTATTGAGCTAATAATTTTAAATATAATTACAATTAGAACACTTTTTTTTTTCAAAATCACATAATTAGTTAAATGTTATTCACCTGTGTGTATTGGAGTGTTTCAAGTGCCTGTAGTATAATTACAGGTGTATCTGAAAGAGTAAGTATACTGGCATAACCTACATCATTAAATCTGAAGAACCATCCAAGCAACACCATGGGAAGGTGATTGAAGAGCACAGTCAGGGGATGGATAGAAGAAAATTTCCAAATTACTGAATGTCCTTTGGAGCACAGTTAAACCAAAGAAATGAAAATAGTATGGCAAAGCTGTGAATCTGCAAAGAACAGGCCATCCACCAAAACTGAGTGACTGCCAAAGGTCCTTTCACTAAAAACTGACTAGAAAAGAGTGCATATGTACGTAATCAGTTATCTTGTGTTTTCTTTTCCCTTTATTTCATTTTGCAAAGATCTGTTTTCACTTTGATATTAAAGAGTATATTTCTTTTGATTTGTGTTAATAAAAATATCTACTGCGATTTAATGTTCCATGATAATAAAACATTGAAAACACCCAGGAGGTTGAATCATTTTTATAGGCACTGTATATGAATGCTGAATATAAAGCAGGACAGAGGCACTGAAATGTGTGTGAATGTTGAGGTACACGTTGGCTGCCATCAAATATCTGTGCCAATCCTTGGTTGCATTGAGTGTTTAGTCTTATGGAGAGTGGTTAGTGCTAGCTTACTGGGGGAAATAGTGACTAGATAAGGTTTTCTACATTGACTTTTTGCGCTGCTCTCCAATGAGCCTAATCTGATGATTTGTCTTGGTGTCCTAAGGACATTAATATTAGATTGTCACCAATCCACCTGAAAACTCCATTTTCTATGGTCACTTGAAGCCTCTGTAGACCCTGTTTTTAATTGTATGTCATGCAGCACCTATAGCTTCAGAACAGTAGGTCAGTGTATTGCTGTGGGTTGTATGCAGCCTTGGGTTCAGAAGAGAGCAATCCACGACTGCTTGGTTATCCATTCAGGAAGTCTTCTGAACCCAAGACTGCAAAGTGCAAACAATCCATCACAATACACTGACCTACCGTCCTCAAGCTTTAGGTCCTGTGTGACCTACACACAAATACATGGTCTGTGTCTGTCTATTGTCTGTATCAATCTGTAAGCTGCCCACACCACACTGTTGGTTGTACTATTTGTCTATAGCAAAAAAAAAAAAAAAAAATCGATAGATAGAAAAGCCTACAGGTGGCGAAGGAAGAAGGTTGCCATGGTAACCAGGTGGTAGCAGACAATTTTCCATCTTGCAGCATCCGCTGTCTGAAGAAGTATCACTGTTACTATGCATCCTTCTAGCAATTACAAATTGCTGCTGGAGAACTTGAGAGGATGAAGCGGCCCCTGGGGTATCAGATCTTGCCAAAAGGGTATAATTACCATGCTAGTAAATTTTTGGAAATACAAGGTAGTTTATAATTCCATCAGTAAAATTGTCTTTGTGCTTCTGTTTCTTTAGATGCCGTTTTATATACAGCGTTGTAATTTCTTGTAGCCCAATACTATGGAAACAAACTTCAGAGGGATGTAAGGCTCTATTCATCTCAACTGTAGATGTGCATTGATTTGAAGCAGGATTACTGGCTAAGCTCAGATCACTAATTTTTACCACCAGATGATGAAGCTAAGCAGCCGTTTTATCAAAGATGAAAGCCACGGTTACATGATATATTTTCTTAGTGAAATGTTCTTGCTATATCCTCTGCTCGATGTGATTTAAAAGGATTTTCTTATCGTCACTATTTTTTGATATTGTAATATGTTAGACAAGCAAGAATAGATGTTCTGACAGTCAGTGTACAGTGACTGACATTTATTGAGCGTGCTGGGGGTCCTATCACTTTCAGGAGCCAGCCAAGACAACCAGAAATAAAAGGTTTAGAAAGGCAGTTATTCTGCCATCTAAGATAGCTGACAACTGATACTATAAAATAAGTTCTACTAATTAAATCCCAAAGTATTTGTCTAGATAAAAAGAAATAGCACCTACTGTATATATTGGAATATTTGAGCTGAAGCCTGTCTTTTATTTATTTCACACTGGCACTAAATACAGTGTACTTGTATGCTATATTCAATATATATTGTATCTTAGAGCGAGATGTGCTCTGTCTTTGCTAGCACCTGAATACAGAGTGTTAACCGGGGAGATTATTACTGTGGGCTTGGAGCGGTGCCGATCTGTTATGGTACCTATTTTTTGCTAAGGGAGATAGGCTTAACTGGTAAAAATTATGACGGAGATAGTGACACCCAGGAACAGTCCAAGCAGGTTTGTTCTGCACTTTTATTCAGAGATGCAGCAAACACGTTACGGCACCCCTATTCCCAAAACAAACTGGTAGTACTTGTATCCCTATAGTGTTCTGTCAGCCTTTTCACGCGGCAGCAGGCGCCCATAACAGAGTGGGAGCTCTGAGCATAAGTCAGCTTGATTATATAAATGCCTGTGGACAGGTGAGACTAACAATGAGGTCTGACTGCCAGGTAAGATGTAGACCTATGAATGGGGGCTCATTTTTACCCAAAGCTCTAGAAAGTCTCTGGTTGTCAGGACCAAGAACCAAATATATTGGAATTCAAAGATTCTGTTTTCTCCACATCAGCCATAAACCCTGGAACCCCTCACAAGGCGTAGATAAGAAACCCACCTGACACATATACACTATTCACAATCCTGCCACCCAATGCCCCGTAGTGCTTTCACAGAACCTGGTTCTTTCGAAATGCCAGACCCAACATGCACCCCTTTGAATAACTTCAGACCAGGCTCATAACCTAATGTAATTTTACTGAAAAAAATGCAGCATAACAGTTTAATATGAACAACATCCTTTCCCTTATCCTGACTTGAATAATGTAGTAGCCCAGGCATAGCTCCATGAGGTGAGAGTCCATAACGCCGTTGTCCATGTCTTGAATTTCTTTGGAAAACACTGGTGTATTCAGCAGCACCGACTGCGCTCACAGGTGATACTGGAGCTCACTGGACCCATCAGAACCCGTCTTTTTCGGACCTCGGCTATTTCCCTTTTTATAGCACAGGTGGAATTGTTAGGACCCAACAAAGCTAGAAACATGTAACCTTTTCTCCAGCCTGGGCTGGGTGCTGGCTCACTAAACCATACACACATCAACCTACCTACAGGCTATCCATGGTGCTGAATTAGGTGAAGGCAACAGCATCCCTTCTTTATGTATCTTCATTATTATTATTGCCATATTGAGCTTGTATAGTATACATGCACTGTATATACTTGTGCATAGTAACCGATCAGCTTCTAGGTTTTATTGTCAAAGCTTAAATAAACAAGCTGAAACTAGAAACTGATTGGTTACTATGCACAGCTGCACCACATTCATTGTGCTCCAGTTTAGTAAATCGGTGTGCTCCAGTTTTAGTGTACATAATAGTTATTTTAAACTCCCTGCATTCTTTAATTCTAGCTGAAATTTGAATTCAGGCAGATGATGAAAGAGCCTGCAATGGCTACCCAAATGTGCAATAAGGGACAGGACAAGGGAAGCTATATCGCACAAATCCTATCTGTGTTGTCTCGTTAGGTATAGCACTGTGGGGGTGTATAGATCAAGACGATAAAGCAGAAATAATCCATGTAATAATCCATGTATAGAAATGTATAACTTCAGGGTCCTAGATAAATAATTGCTAAAGTCAGAGAATGGGAGCTTTATTTTCAAGGTATATTGCATGAGGGATATCCACTGGCTATTTTACCTATTTAAATAGGGTCTGTAATTGGTTGAGTGAGTTAATTCTTTAAGACTTTTTTGATGACAATATATTGGATTTCCAATTATTCCAATGTAAATTATTCCAATGTGAGTGATTTGTTCTTTGATTACAGATAGTTCTCTGCAGCCCACGCTAGACCTCCGGTGCTAAAAATAAACCAGTAAGCAGTTCCTCAGCCTAATCAATTTAAACTCAATAATGCTGTCGGGAAAATATAGAGGAGGGCTAGCTTTGACAAAGACTAAAATGGTTAATCAACATCCATATGCTAAGTAAAAACTGCAATTGCTTTAGTAGCTTTTTTTATATGCATCAGGATTAACTAAACTCTTTTGGTTGGAAGGGTAAACGAGATATAAGCAGTTAGTCATTTATACTGTACATATATAACAGTGGTGTAACCAGGGCTGGTGCAAGGACTTTTGACACCCTAGGCAAAACCTCATTTTGCCGCCCCCTTGGCCCCACCCCTGACTCCACCCCCTTGCCCTGCCCATGTATACCCTACCTTTTTATAGACTGCTACCATTTTGGGGGTGGAGTCAGACATTGGCAGCGTATGTAGGAGCCTGGAGGTGGCGGGGTGGGGGCACTGGCATGGCGCCCCTTACTGATGCGCACTCTAGGCCGGTGCCTACCTTGTCTATAGGTAGCGCTGGCCCTGTACAGGGGATATGTATACAGATAATCGAGTCACTGACGCCACCTATCAGTACCCTTTAGTGCCACCTATCAGTGCCAGTTAGTGCTGTCTATCTGTGCTGCCCATCAGTGCCACCTATCAATGCCCTTTGGTGCCACCTATCAGTGCCCATGGGTACTCAGTGCCACCTATAAGTCTCCATCAGTGCCACTTAGTGCAGCCTCATCAGTACCCATCAGTGCAGTTATCATTGCCCATCAGTACAGCATCATCAGTGCCCATCAGTAAAGCCTCATTAATGCCCATCAGTGGGGAATTCCTCATAATGAGCACAGGAGATGTACAGACCCTGGAACTCAGCACTGGGATGGTAGGAACCCCTCTTAATGAGCATAGCAGGTATACAGACCCGGGAACTCAGCACAGGGATGGTGGGAACCCTTCATAATGGGCACAGCAGGTGTACAGACCCAGGAACTCAGCACAGGGATGGTGGGAACCCATTATAATGGGCACAGCAGGTGTACATACCTGACAACTCAGCACAGGAATGGTGGGAAACTGCCATTCTGCTCCTTGACAGTGAGGTGTGAGGTTGCTGGTTCCTTAGCTCCTGTGCTTCCAGAGACCAGGGGCTAAAGTTGCTGAATGGATGCTGAATCCTGGGGAGGACCCAGGATAGGCCTGTGACTAGGTCTCAGCCTGTGGAAGATACTGGGCCTGGCCCAAGGAGAGATGAGTCCCTGTCTGCCTTTAGAAAGAGGATTGTCGGTAAGCTAAAGTGGATTGATAAAGAAGAGGAGAAATTGTTAGTTTTGATGGCTGAATTTAGGAAGGAAAAACAGATTTGTGCCAAAGTATACAGTAAGAAGAGATCGTCTCTGAGGCCCGAGTTGAAGGACTTGGAGCAAGCTGTGAGGAAGCAGAAGGAACAGGTGAGTTCTCCGAAGGAGAATAGCGGAATATTTAAAGAAAAATACAGAAACGAGGAACGGTATAGCCGAATGAGAAGAGGAGCTGCTTCCTGCATGGAAAGTGACCCAATCAGTGAGAAGTTGCAGGTACCGACAGAGTCAGTAGAGAGTGAGAAAGTGGGCCTGGAGCATGAGCCCAGCTGTTCAACACCTCAGGCATCTGCTGAGCCCTCTGTCCCCCTCCCTCCACAACAGCAATATGGAACATCTGAGCAGGAGTTTGAGGGAGGTACCGGCATGCTGGAATTCATCACTAAGCTGAAATCCCCTTTGGATGCAGCTTTCCCAGATGATGATGAGGAGATGGATACCGTTCCTCGCCCTGTGAAAGAGAGACCTGTGGAGAGAGCAAGATCCACCATGAAGTCTGTAACAACTGTGGGGAAGTCTGATCCCACCATCAGCTATGACATCGCAGAGGTAACAACACAGCAAGCAGGTACAGTGTGTGTGTGCAGGATGGTGATATGGTCTTTATTAGTGACAATGCGCTTGCTGAGGGTTGTAGTGCTACAGGTAGTCAGCCCAAACCCATAGACAATGTACAGTCTGATTTACCTGCTGAAAACAAAAGATGTAAATGAAACTGGTAAGAGTAACTGTCAGCTTCTGGGAGAAGGGAAGCCTATCCCACACCCACATAACTGTCCCTGAACTACCCCCATCAAATCATCCTTTGCAGCTATTACCTTTTGTACCACCACCCCCTCCCTTTAGAATGTAAGCTCTACGAGCAGGGCCCTCCTGTACCTTTTGTATTGAACTGTACTGTAATTGTGTTGTTCCCCTTATACATTGTAAAGCGCTGCGTAAACTGTTGGCGCTATATAAATCTCGTATAATAATAATAATGGACAATACAGTGACTTTGCCTGGACCAGACACAGCGGCTGTTTCTGAGAATGGTGGAGTAGATGCTGGGAGCAGTAGTGCTACAACTGTCCTGGAGTCTGCAGTAGCCAAGACTGTGCTTGAACCCAGGAAAAAAGCTGAGTGTTCAGAGCAAGGGGAGAGGGCAGGTTTGGACTCTATGCCAGCAGGTTTGACTGTGTCTAAGGACAAGACTGCAATTGGTGTGTCTGTGGGTAAAACATATGCTGGTGTTGCTGCTACAGGATTTGGGAGGAAGGAGCAGGCAGGGAAGGAGCATGGAAATATTTTATCTTCCTCAATATTTAAAAGGAGAAATGTTGTGCAGCTCCGTTGGGAGGGGGGTGGTCTTTCTCTGCATAGGAGGGCAGTGGTGGATAAGATTCTGCAGATGGGGTTTAGGCCCACAGATATCTTCGTCCTGATCAGTCTGGCAGGTTCATATGAGTACGATTTGTCTTTTATCTGTTCTGAGTCTTTGGACATATTTTGGGAGAAATATGAGCACCTGTGTAGGGGCCTGCCAGAGTGCTCATCCCCAAGCTTGTATCACGCCAGCCACGCATTAAAATTGTGAAAATTCTTGTCTGCAATGAAGCCATACCAAGGGGATTTAACTGTATGGTTGAGGAGGTATGCAGATGTCCTGAGCCCCCTAAAGAAGATTTTGAATGATCGTGGAATATGGACGGGGGTGGTCTGTGCAGTTAAAGTTCATTGACAATGTTGTCCAGCATCTGCCATCCCCAGCTTTCCTGGGGAGGGACAGGCTGACCATCTTCTACCCGGGCCAGGCAAAGCTATGTAACAAGTGTGGAGATAAAAGGCATCTTGTATCCTCCTGTCCGGTGATGAAATGCTCTCTGTGTCAAGGTGTAGGACATTTGGCAAAGGATTGTAACATTGTAAGGTGCAACCTGTGCAATGCGGTGGGACATTCTTATAGTCAGTGTCCTGAGGCAATGTATAACAAGCCTGAGCTCATGAGAGAGTTCTTCCGCCTGGACATGGAGGATGCTCAGGGCACAGCAGCTGAGGGTGCCTGTGATTATCTCTGAGTCTGTGCCAGCACCCAATATGTCTGTGTCTTCCCACTCTGTGGTGCCCCAGTCTGTGCATTTGCCTAGTGTGCCCATATCTTCCCAGTCTATGGTGCCCCGGTCTGTGCATTTGCCTAGTGTGCCAGTGTCTTCCCATTCTGTAGTTAAGGTATCAGTTACAGAGAATGTGTCCAATCCTTCTGTGTCTATGTCTTCCAAAGTTGCAGAGGCAGCAAGAGGTGCTGAGGCAGGTGCATCAAGTGCGGTGCCAGTCCCCCCCTCTACGCTGCAGGGTTTCTGTTAAGGATCGTGAGATGCAGAGGAGTGGGGAGGATGGTGAAGAGGCTGGCCTAGTGGTAGGTAAGGGAAATGAGAGTGGGGGGAAGGGGGTGAAGAGGAGGGTAAAAGTGGAGAAAGTGTTGATTCTGGTTTGTCCAACGATGATATGGAGTGGTTGGAGGATAAAAGGAGGAGGGGCAAAAGAAAGAAGAAAAAAAAGGGTTTTGGTTACCTTAAGTCCTAAGGTTTTTCCTTTGGCAAATAAGTTTGAGGTCCTGTCAGATGACAATAAATGGGACTCATTGAGTACTGCACCCTCCATGGATGATGAGTGCCAGAGTGCAATGAAGCGCGTTGGTTCTCCAGGGAGAGGGAGTAGTCAGGCTAAGAAACAGCTGCCTCAACTGTCAGATGATGACGATGAATGGGACTCATTGAGTACTGCATCCTCCATGGATGATGAATGCCAGGGTGCAATGAAGCGAGTTGGTTCTCCAAGGAGAGAGAGTAGTCAGGCTAAGAAACAGCTGCCTCAACTACCGTAATGGCAGTTCCCACTCCGTTAAAATTGGCAACCATTAGTGTTGCCAGCTTAAGATCATAAGTGCTCGTCATATGGCCTTATTTTTGCTCAGCGAGTTTGATGCTGACATTTTGTTTTTGCAAGAGACCCATCTGAGTAGTCTGGCCGAAATACATCTGGCAAAGAAGGAGTGGAGATGTGGTCCCTCCTTTTGGTCTCTTGCAGCTGAGCCTTACAGCAGGGTTGCGGTCCTTTTTTCTGGTATGGTAACGTGCCGGCGGGTAATTGAGGTAGAGATTGGGTGATGCATGGTCTTGGACGTCTCTGAGAGGGGGCAGGACCTGCGCCTGATTAACATCTATGGGCCCCAGACAAAGTGGGACAGGAAATGCCTCTTTGCAAAGATTAAGCCTTTTCTTTTTATGGTCCAGCAGGCTATCTTTGGAGGTGATTTCAACACCATTACTAGGTCTAAAGACAGTAGAGGTTTCAGAGATAAACTGGGCTATGGCAGCCTTTTTCTCAATGCAATAGTTAGGGAAGCGGGTCTGGTAGATGCGCACATAAAGTGCTGCCCAGACATGGGGTTCACTTTTTAGTGAGGTAGTAGTCAGAGTAGGATAGATAGGCAGAATCTGCTTTTTCGACATCTGTGTGTCGGGCAGTGGAGTTTTCTGATCACTGTATTCTATCTGTGACTGAATGCCTCAGACATGCCACCTAGGGGGAGGGGCATCTGGAGATTGAATTCGGCCCTCCTGGAAGACGAGAGAGTAAGACAATCCTTTGAGGATTTTTTTCCCAGCACAGGTAACTATCCTAGACTTTTGCAACAGTAAGTCAGAATGGTGGGAGCTTATAAAACATCAGACTGTTGGGCTTTTCAAGACCATAGGAAGAAAGAAGCAGCAAAATAAGTATATCACCTACCAGCGTTTGCAGAGGAAACTTGACCGCCTTGTTTCGAATGGAGGAGATTCTGGGGCGATCTCTGAGGTGCAGCTCCTCCTTAGGAGACATCAATATGACCAGCACGCCACTCTGGTTCAGGAGAGGGCTTACAGGAAATACCATTCACCTGACCCTTACCAGAACTGTAAACAGAGCGTAGCAGTTAAGACGGTCAATGGCCTGAAGGACAGTACGGGCTCTCTGATGAAGTCTAGGTCAGGGATCCTGGAGGTTGTCAGGTCATACTATGCCAATCTCCTGGGAGGAAGAAACCTTGATCGGACAAGGATGTTGGGTTTTTTGGACTCTACACCAGGTCTGGAGAGTAATGTTCCTTTGATGAATTTGACAGGTAAAATCACAGCAGATGAGGTAATCCAGGCTATTGATAAACTGGCCATCAAGAAAAAACTCCAGGGCCAGATGGTTTGACAGCCAAATTTTATAAATGTTTTTAGACAATCCCAACAAATAGATTTAAATTTATCATTAGATGTAACCATATCTTGGAAACCAGAATCCCATATGTGTAGGCAAATAAATAAACACAGAATAGTAATATAACACAGAGTTTTCTTTTTTAAACTTATGTGCACACATGGTCCAAGTGTGGCTTAGACAATGAGCGGACGTATCCATATGAATGCCAGCTGGCATAAAGACAAATACCTGATCCAGTCTCTCAGTGTCTGTGGATAAAGTAAGGTCAATAGTCCTGCTCAACACATATTGTACACATTTGTTCACATCTGTATGTAAGGAGAAAAAGGTCAGAGGATTGCTGTGCTGTGATAAAAAAGGTGAGGCAGAGAGGTGTGAATACCAGGTACAGTAGTACTTGCTTGTGTGCCAAGATGGCACACGCATTGTGCAGTGTGTCCATGTATCACTCCTACTGTCCGGCAGCTGAAAATGGCCTTAAATTTTAAAAATTGACCTGGCTACATCCTCTTCTGACTGAATGAGTCACAGCCGTCGCTCCCTTTTTGTTTGCTCTTGGGTTTCACTGCTGGATGTACCACGCCCTGGGTCTATAGACCACCCTGTGGCTAACTCAGTACCGCTTAGCTTCATCATCACCATATGCCCAGGTGAGCACCTAATGAAGTGTCCAGTGCCCAAAGCAACATTACAGGCCTGCATCGCATCTTCTTACTGATGGGTTCCAGGTATGGTCACCATAAAGCAGAGCCAAGGGGTAAACAATCTGGTTGCTGCAAAAATTAGCTCTAGTGACACTGTAGCAGGTAAATAATCTGTCTGGAAATAAATCAATAAAAAGAGAAAAATGCCTTCTCTAAGAGCAGGGGAATATGTATACCAGTTTGTTCTTTCTAAGAGCAGGGGGAAGATGTATACCAGGTTGTTCTTACAGCCTTGTTTGCTAATGTCCAATCTCTTAAAGGCAGCTTTCAGAATACCATCCTATTTCCTGTAATGTATGATTTAGGCTAGCCATAGATGGTTCAAATCTTGGCCAGTTTAGCAGGAACCACCCGAGATTCAAACTGTGTGGGCAGGCTGAATGTACCAAGTTGATTGATCATTCACCTGCAATTATCACTAGCCGCTGCTAAAGCCACATGCAATGATCACTGTCTTGCTGTAGACTCACCACTGCAACTTTTCTCTTGCTAGAGACTGGCCTACAAATTAAAAAAGTGTCAACTAGAACTTGTACTTTAAGTGATCTGCAAGTGTACAACTTGCCAGTGAAAATGTGCAGCAAGTTAACAAGACTTACAATTCAACACTGCCACACATTTGTGGCAAGTTATCCATGCTATCTGGGGAACAAAAACAAGGAGAGATGGCTCCTTGTGATCTGTAAAGAGCCTTCTGATTCCTCTCAACATTCCTTTCACTGCCTTACCACTACACTTCCCTTGCTGAATTAAATCCAGAACATCAGCTGTCAACCATGTAATTGATGCATATTTAGTGAAGTAGTACTCTGAGTACAGGTTGTCTCAGGGCTGCATTTATGACAGCCTGAACACGAACACAGGAGATATGGGCTGTATTGCGCCAACTCCATAGAGGAGCGCCATCAGCTGGTGGAGCCAGATTGAAGGTAATTGTTGCATTAAAAGCTATATTAAAAAAAAAAATTCAGTGCTGGAGTTCTAGTTCAACCGTAAATGTCCTCAGGTAGACAGAATAGACAAACAAAATAGGGAAAGGTTATGAGAATATATACAGCTCGGTAGAATATCCCCCCAAAAATTGGACTTTTAAGGATGTACAGCTGACACCGAGGTGAGCACAAAGTTTCATTTAAAAAAAGTTTATTTCATACAAAAATATTAAAATTTACACAAAGAGATATAAACATCTCATAAATTGTGAACATAGCATAGTACTGATGTTCATTGTGATACTTGTTTCCAATGCTGATATGGATTCATATATGTAGCAGCATCCAACGCGTTTTGAGGAGTGATATCCCAGCTTCTTCAGGGAAATGAAAATATATCAATTTCATCAGCATGTAGCCATATGTACTCCCACAAGCTCAGCGCAGACCAAGACTACCATCTAACCAACTGGCAGATTAAGGCAAAAACGGTATTCAACCCAAAGTAATTATGAAGGAAGTAATTTGTCAGGCTCTAACGCATGCCAGCGTTGTATGTCTGCACCACCGGTAAGACACCCTACCCAACCTTTGAACTGTAGGAAAAAGTTATCACAGGGTCAGGAGTATCCCTTTAGGACCACTAAAACAACATTAATCTTGGAGCAGCTACCACAAAACTGTGCAAACACTACATCACATACCTAATATCATCAAAAGAAATCTGTGAAGCGATCCAATAACTTAAATGTGCATTATGTTAAAAAATTGATTGTGTGATTGTGTATCCAATAAAGTGATGTATAAACCCCTTCAATCTCTATACCTATAAGGTAAAGTGCTGCAAATAATATAGATATAAAAATATAACATTTCATAAATCTTAATAAATATATAAAAAGTCTTGTGAGATAATTCATAAATATACACTGTGTAATAAATATGTGCAAAAAATATTATTAATCAATAAATGTGCAAGTGTAGTAAATGTCCAATCAAATTTAAAAAAGTCCAAATAATGTCCAATTCCATGGTGTGTTAGTGAATCAAACTTCCTAAGTCTTCATACACCAGACACCATCGTACCCATCACCATCACACCTTAGGGTATGTGCTCACCTAATCCAATCTAATCATTTGCCCTTGTATTTTGGGGATAACGGGATAAAAGTGTAAGTGAGCATTAGAAGACATGGTAGGCAGTGTGATTGAAATCCTGTCACCAAGAATAGAGAATTGGGCAAATTGTTTCTCAGACACCATGCAATCTCAGATATCCAAGAGTCAGGTCACTGCTTGGGTGTACAAATCAGTTCGTTTATCTCTAGCTGTAAGATATCCAAGGATCTGCATCGCTGATAAAACTCTCTCTTTATTCAGTGTTCCAGAAAGCATTGTCATCTGTTCAGAATGACCTCTCCATGTATTTTGAACCATCTTGTTCGGTGTAAATAATATTATGTACTCCAGGCAATACAAAAGCTACCGAGCTGTCTCCATTGACAGATAAAGGTGAGCCAAGAGCTTCCTGAGGCTGTAATGGAAGCAGAATAAAATGGCTGGGGCTATTCTGGATGTTCCATACAGGTTATAAGTTCTGATGTATTCTGTAATGCAGTGCACACACATCAATTTCCGGAGTCCTACAGGGTTTTCTTGGATTTTACAGCTCCGGTCCTGTTTCGAATTTCTACACCTTGTTATAACTCAGGCAGCATAGAATGCAGACTTTTCACTTTGAGGGACCTATTTATTAAGGGGGTTATTGAGAATGTTTTGTGACATTATGGCCCTTTTTATCTATCACCTCTTCATTTATTTATCAGGTTGCCGTTTGCACTATATGTACTTTTCTGACGTTGCTCACATTTCATAGTATTCGCCTTTTAATTTGTTATATTTTAATTGGACATCTGTTAAAAATAATATTACCTGGATCAACTGACTCACTACACATCCACTTGACGAAATCCTGCCGTTTATACATTTTCTGATATTCAATGTGTATTAAAGTGAAACTAAACTGTATCTGAGTATCAAAAACTGAAAATGCTATATAATTCATTTTTTATAGTCAAAGCAAACTCACCCATCCATATCTCCATGCTTTATTCTATTGAGAAATCACTTTAAAAAACACCCTGCTAACATTTCTAGCTGTGGCCATCTTGAGTAAGGGCAGATACATCATGTAGCATTTACTTCCTGGAATCTATCTGCCTTTAGCTCAGGCATGCAGTCAGGAGCATGTGATTAGCTGAGAAAACCCCTCCTACCTTCCTTCAGATGGAAGAAAAAAGTAAAGTAAATATAGTATACCTTCCTATCTATTTACTGCTGATTGGGAGAGTTTAGTCACGCTTTGAGTATTACCCCGAGGTTATCCACACTACTAATGTTGTAGCCAAACACATAAAATCTAATCTCATTTACTTCCTTGGATTTGCTCTGATTTTATAAATTGTCTTATTAATTTTAACAGATCTTTTTTGTTAGCCCCAGTAGTATATGCATATATCCCAAGACAGAAGAAGTTGTGCCAGTAATTATTTCATTTAATTGCCTTGGTGTGGACAATAATGAAATATAGAGAAGACTGAAATGAGGGCATTTTTTTTCTGTACAGTATGTATGTATATATTTGAACTCTATTGCTATAATAAATATCTCTAATTTTTATTTTAAAGAAATTTCTTCATCAGTTTAGGCCGATTTATAATCTTCTTCAAATTTTTGTTAAAAAAAATTGCAATAAGCGTATATGGATTGGTTTGCACAAAAGTTATAGCATCTACAAAATAGGGGATAGATTTATGGCATTTTTATTTATTTTAATTTTTGTACTTTTAATGGCGGCGATCTGCAATTTTTATTGGGACTGCAACATTGCGGCAGACAGATCGGACACTTTTGACACATTTTTTGGACCATTGACATTTGTACAGCGATCAGTGCTATAAAACAGCGATCAGTGCTATAAAAATGCACTGAATACTGTATAAATGTCACTGGCAGGGAAGGGGTTAACACTAGGGGCGATCAAAGGGTTAAATGTGTTCCCTCAGTGTGTGTTCTAACTGTGGGTGGATGAGACTGCTTTGGGGAGGAGACCTATCGTTGTTTCTATATACTAGGAACAACAGACTTCCAGATCTTGTGACTATGTGATTGGCTGTCACAGTGGTCATGTGATCGGCAGCCCATCCCGCCAGCTCCTGATCTGATTAAGCAGAAAGCCATCTGACAGCTTGGTCACTGTGCTGGGAGAAATCTTGTCAGTCCATTGCCACGTATGTAAGGCGTGTGGGTGTTAATGCCCACCCTCTTTGCCACTGCACATATGTGCGGCATGGACGGCAAGAGCTTAAAAAATCACTTACATTATTGTATTTTTTATGGGAAACCTGTATTTTTATATGTAGGTGTATATTGTGTAAGGGTGTAGGTGAAATAATTGAGAGCTCTCTTGGAAGCATCTACTGCCTCTGAACATAACCTCTGCGATATACACCATCTCCTTACTTATTCAAACATATTCCAGTTTGAGCAATTGCATAGTTACCATGACATTCCACTATGGGAGCATTTTCGGTATTTTATGTGTTTGGCTATAACACTATGATTTATGGCATTTTTATTGTTTTTTTTTTTTTACTAGTAATGGCGGTGATCTGCGATTTTTAGCGGTACTGTGACATTGCAGCGGGCAGATCGAACACTTTTGACACATTTTTGGAACCATTGACGATTTATACAGCGATCAGTGCTATAAATTTGCACTGTTTACTGTTTAAATTTCACTGGCAGGGAAGGGGTTAACACTAGGGGGCGATCAAGGGGTTAAATGTGTGTTCCCTGGGTGTGTTCTAACTGTGGGGGGATAGGAGTGACTAGAGGAAGAGACATATCGTTTTTCCTACTTAGTCTCTTCTCCCCTGATAGAACAGAGATTTGTGTGTTTACACACACAAATCCCTGTTCCTGCTCTCGTGCACGCAATCGCGCCTGCTATTGCCCTTAAAGGTACAGACGTACCTATACAGCGATTCGCGGTAAACAAACGACTTTGCTGACGTATATCGGCGTGAGACGGTCGACAAGTGGTTAATAAAGCCAGTACTTTTATGCTACACTTAGAAGGTGCTGCTATTCTTCTCATTTATCCACATACAGAGTTCCTTCTGGCTCTTCAATAAGCCACCGAGTCAAGCACCTGGGCATACTTGGATTTTCACAGCCCCCTATCCATGTACTGACAGCCTATATACTAACTGTGGACTGTTTTCTGCTAGTGTACCAGATAACCCCCTTTTCTGTTTTAGAAATCCTAGAGGGGTGTTTTTTAAAGTGATTTCTCAACAAAAATAAGCATGGAGACATGGATGGGTGAATTTACTTAGAATAATAAAAATGAATTAAATAGCAAAAAGAAAAAGAAGATATCCCCCGTGGGGTTTTAAAGCAGCAATAAATTATGAAAATAATAGGTTGTTACTTGAAAAAATTTTTTTATTAATGGAACTTAACCATGATGGTTAAAATAGGAGCTGTGCTACAGGAGATAACACAAATGAAGCTGGCACAAGTATTATACAATGATCAAGCGCTAAAATAGGGTGATAATCCTGACGCGTTTCGACCCCGTTGGGTCATCTTCAGAGGATTGAGGCGCTGTGACATAATTTGCGTATTAGAGTTCATGGATGTGACCATAGAAATATAATAATATATATATGTTTAACAGTATAATTACCAATCACATTGTGTTTGAGCAGTTTCTCCTGAGCTTATGGTTCTCCGACGTCTCCCCCACCGGGTCCCGACAAGAGTCCCCGGCCGTCCACCACGTCAACAGGGGAAAAGGGGGTTGTTAATCGTCCATGCGTGTCTTACAAGGAGTCACACCAAGTGGATATTTCCCAAAACTGGGGAGGAGCGTGGAGGCAAGCGAGCGAGACCTGCAGCCAAAGCATCAAATAACAGACAACTGTACCATCAGTGCGTTCGGTTTAGCACGGATAGAGATATATGTATCATGTGTAATTTTTTGAAAAAAAGAGATAACTCTGTAATTTATTTAATTAAATATTTGTTGGATGTTGTCTGTGCTTGGGGTCAGCGATGTATGAATATTCCTATAGTGATGATGGTAACAAAAGGGGGGGAGGGGAAGGGGTTAACAAGGGTAAGTAGGACTGCATATAGATATCAGTATATCAGAGTATGTAATGTAATAGGTGAATAGTGGTATCTATGTGTTGGCCGTGAAACAAGTGACGAAGTAGGGTGAAAATATAGGAATGTAAAGAAAAAGGCGAGTGTGGGGAGAACATGTGAGGAAAGAAGGGGACGGGCAGACTAGTAGGGGGGAAAAAAAAAAAAAAACACAGGGGAAAGAAAGGGGATGGGAAAGAAAGAACGGGAAGGAGGGGGGGATGGTTAAGGGGAGAATGGGAAAAAAAAAAAGAGATCAGGGAGTGAAGGAAAAAAGGCTTAAGAGGAAAAGATCCAGGGGAAAAAGGGAACAGATAGGTGAAGTGTGAGGATAGTGCAGGTGGGGTGATGCATGTGAGTGGAAGGGAAGCATGGGGGTGGGGAAATGGGAAGGTGCAGTGCAAGGGGCCAAATAAAACAATCAAAAAGCAGTGAAAGCAAAAACATAGGCAAAAAACATAATCCAACCGTGTATATGTGAGAGATGGGTGTGTGTGATGGTGTACTGAAAAATGCATGGGTGCTGGAAAAGGGGTGATGAGGTGTCAAGATGGGAAGAAAATGGGACAGAGGTGAGACAAAGAAACACACAAGGTGAAGTGCCATAAAGGTGGACATGTATTGAGGGTGGGTAGAATCGGATGTAAATTGTACAAGATAGTATAACTAATCACAGTGGGAAGGAGTGACGTGACAGAGACCCACAATACAGGGTATGTCAGGTCCAACTCATCAATGTGTTCAGATACTGGTGATTACCTGTCTCCAGAGTATCAGTCAGTTGATCAGTCTGATGAAACAGTAGGAACTAAAAGCAGATCCCCCAATCTGCTTGGTCATTATAAATAAAGTGCTGGCCGCTGATTGGATGCCTAATTAGGCTGCAGGTGCATGCAGGCTGTCCCCACCCCTCCTCCTCCAGCAGGGATTAACCCTCCACATGTGGCTCCCCCGGCGTTCAGGAAGATAAATATCCCGGCTCAGCCGTCACATCCGTCGTAATAGCGCGATGTCGCGACGTCGCACGCACGCAGCATCGCGTGCCCACAACGCCACGGCATCCGGATGTGATCCGGAACGCCGCTGGCAGGAAGTGATACACCCGAGGGTGCAGAAAGGAGGCACGGACCCTTTAATTGTGCCCCCCCTCTTTTCCTGCCAGGAAGAGACGCAACGACGAAGCCCCCATCCCCAGGACGGGTCCACGGCCCATGGGACCCACATCGGGCTCCGGAAGGGAGAGAAGCAGGGGAACACCACAATGCAGACAATATGTAACAGGATTATAGAAACCTATAAATTGCATTCTAGTGTAAGAGGGGGGGCACAATTAAAGGGTCCGTGCCTCCTTTCTGCACCCTCGGGTGTATCACTTCCTGCCAGCGGCGTTCCGGATCACATCCGGATGCCGTGGCGTTGTGGGCACGCGATGCTGCGTGCGTGCGACGTCGCGACATCGCGCTATTACGACGGATGTGACGGCTGAGCCGGGATATTTATCTTCCTGAACGCCGGGGGAGCCACATGTGGAGGGTTAATCCCTGCTGGAGGAGGAGGGGTGGGGACAGCCTGCATGCACCTGCAGCCTAATTAGGCATCCAATCAGCGGCCAGCACTTTATTTATAATGACCAAGCAGATTGGGGGATCTGCTTTTAGTTCCTACTGTTTCATCAGACTGATCAACTGACTGATACTCTGGAGACAGGTAATCACCAGTATCTGAACACATTGATGAGTTGGACCTGACATACCCTGTATTGTGGGTCTCTGTCACGTCACTCCTTCCCACTGTGATTAGTTATACTATCTTGTACAATTTACATCCGATTCTACCCACCCTCAATACATGTCTACCTTTATGGCACTTCACCTTGTGTGTTTCTTTGTCTCACCTCTGTCCCATTTTCTTCCCATCTTGACACCTCATCACCCCTTTTCCAGCACCCATGCATTTTTCAGTACACCATCACACACACCCATCTCTCACATATACACGGTTGGATTATGTTTTTTGCCTATGTTTTTGCTTTCACTGCTTTTTGATTGTTTTATTTGGCCCCTTGCACTGCACCTTCCCATTTCCCCACCCCCATGCTTCCCTTCCACTCACATGCATCACCCCACCTGCACTATCCTCACACTTCACCTATCTGTTCCCTTTTTCCCCTGGATCTTTTCCTCTTAAGCCTTTTTTCCTTCACTCCCTGATCTCTTTTTTTTTTCCCATTCTCCCCTTAACCATCCCCCCCTCCTTCCTGTTCTTTCTTTCCCATCCCCTTTCTTTCCCCTGTGTTTTTTTTTTTTTTTTTCCCTACTAGTCTGCCCGTCCCCTTCTTTCCTCACATGTTCTCCCCACACTCGCCTTTTTCTTTACATTCCTATATTTTCACCCTACTTCGTCACTTGTTTCACGGCCAACACATAGATACCACTATTCACCTATTACATTACATACTCTGATATACTGATATCTATATGCAGTCCTACTTACCCTTGTTAACCCCTTCCCCTCCCCCCCTTTTGTTACCATCATCACTATAGGAATATTCATACATCGCTGACCCCAAGCACAGACAACATCCAACAAATATTTAATTAAATAAATTACAGAGTTATCTCTTTTTTTCAAAAAATTACACATGATACATATATCTCTATCCGTGCTAAACCGAACGCACTGATGGTACAGTTGTCTGTTATTCGATGCTTTGGCTGCAGGTCTCGCTCGCTTGCCTCCACGCTCCTCCCCAGTTTTGGGAAATATCCACTTGGTGTGACTCCTTGTAAGACACGCATGGACGATTAACACCCCCCTTTTCCCCTGTTGACGTGGTGGACGGCCGGGGACTCTTGTCGGGACCCGGTGGGGGAGACGTCGGAGAACCATAAGCTCAGGAGAAACTGCTCAAACACAATGTGATTGGTAATTATACTGTTAAACATATATATATTATTATATTTCTATGGTCACATCCATGAACTCTAATACGCAAATTTTGTCACAGCGCCTCAATCCTCTGAAGATGACCCAACGGGGTCGAAACGCGTCAGGCTTATCACCCTATTTTAGTGCTTGATCATTGTATAATACTTGTGCCAGCTTCATTTGTGTTATCTCCTGTAGCACAGCTCCTATTTTAACCATCATGGTTAAGTTCCATTAATAAAAAAACTTTTTCAAGTAACAACCTATTATTTTCATAATTTATTGCTGCTTTAAAACCCCACGGGGGATATCTTCTTTTTCTTTTTGACATTAATCGGGGTGTGCAGCACTTTATATCTTCTCAGTATGTGTCTCTCCCCTTTTCATGAATTAAATAGCATTTTCAGTTTGTGGTGCTCCGATACAGTTCAGTTCCACTTTAATACGCTGAATATCAGAGAATGTATGACCGATAGGATTTTGGCAGGTGAATGTGCAGTGAGTCAGGTAATCCAGGGAATATTATTTCTAATAGATATCCAGTTATAACATAACAAATTAAAAGGCAAATCCTATGGAATGCGAGCAGCGCCAGAAAGGTACAGATAATGCAACCCAATTCAAATACATTTTGGGTCAATTGTATTTTACTTTTTTCTTTATTATCTGTTTGTTATACTGTATATATACACTTTGTTTCACTAAAAACAAACATTTAATGAAGGGTGCTTCCATGACATTAGACTCACGGAGCACTTCAGTTTTTTTTAAAACAGAGTACACAAGGAGTTGTTTTCTTTTTGTACTCTGATTAATACTGTGTACAGAAGGGGAATGAATCTTAGCTTTAAGTTATTAATGTGTGTGTGTGTGCTTTAGCTATTGAGCTCTGTAAAAGCTGTCTTTTTTAACAGGGAAACAATAAACTGGAAGGTTGTGAAAAGAAATTGGTATCCCTGACCGCTAGCTGAAAATGAACAAAAAATATCATATGCAGTAATTCATGTTTACATTTTTTTTTTAAACTACCATATAATAAATAAGGAACATATTTCCAAAACCACTATGCATCCTCTTGATCATTTTGCACTGTTTATACAGAAAACCCAGGTTGCAAAACCTGAATATTTAATATAGGAAAGATTCAGTGTATGTATGCGGGAATATGGGGGTGTAAGTTTATGTCTACACATATTTGTGTCAATGAATATATGCATTTAACAAAAAGCCCTGCAGTAGTCAAAGTCATTTATGTCAGCCACCTAATATGTTGCTTCTCTGAAAGAAAATGTATAGGGAAATATCATACATAGGATATGAGATCTTCACACCAATCTTGTACATGTACATTCCAGAGTTTTATTATCACAGCACAATGACTCATTGTTTCAAGGACAGAGTCCCCTTTATCTGAAATTCTTGGTAAATACTTTAATAACGTACAGTAGGTTTTGAATTGTTCTAGTGTGTTTGTCTGCTAATAATATTCACAGATTTTGGGGTTGGTGGCAGAGGTGATTTCATTTTACAAATAGGGTGGAGAAAATATTAATATCCATCTCTACTAGGTAAATGATACAGATAGACGACTTCTATACAACAATAAAATTAATTCAAATCAATTGTCTCTATAAATGTAAATGTAATTGGGGTAATGTAAAAAATGCAGTGTGATTTCTAATATTATAGTGTAGACAGGAGCTGACATACATTTTTCACTATATGTTCATGCAGTGTATCCTATCCAGAAGCACAGCCCAGTTATTGTGCCCAATTCAATCAATGTCAGTGTAGGTCCGTTATGGTTCATACACAAGCCCTACATTTGGGTATGCCTTTAAGTCCCAGTCTCTGGTATTTGTGCTTTGTTAATTTCATAACAGGCCTGTTTAGTTCAAATTGATCTGGGTGTGCATGAGTCTGTGCGTGGGACCTTATCTGTGGCGTTTATTGTGACAACGTTGTCATTATTGTGTTATTATATTGTGGGGGATTTATTGATGGGGTACTGTGCAATTGATGGACATTATTTATTCCAATTGTGAATATTTTTTCAATAAAGGTATTTTTTTCTATATTTGTACACTGTGGCTGGTTCTCCTTATGCAACTTCTCACTAGGGTTACCAATATGGTTCCCTATTGCTCTGTTCCTTCTTAACACTCAACCGTATCCTGACCTCTCGGATGAACCCTTAAAGCAGAGCTTCACCCAAAAGGGCAAGCTTCGCTTGTTTGCCTCCTCCACTCCTCCGCTGCCACATTTGGCACCTTTCAGGGGGGAACGGGTACCTGGTTTTGATAGGTACCTGCTCCCACTTCCGACTGATCTCCCTGCGGCGAAGTCATCTTGAAATTCGGCCTCCCTTCTCCTTCCCCCGCTGCCGGGTCATTCAGAAAGCACAGCGTGCTTCACGCATGTGTAGTAGGGAACCGCCTGTGAAGCTGTAAGGCTACAATGTTGGTTTCCCTTACAAGAAATGTGTCGGAAGCACCCAAGAGCCAATTGAAAAATCAGCTGGGGTGAAGACACCGCTGGATTCGTGGTTAGGTAAGTATCCTAATATTAAATGTCAGCAGCTACAGTATTTGTAGCTGATAATCTTACATTTTTTCTGAAGGAGCCTGGGGTTCCACTTTAACACCCTCAGGTTTCTTAACCCTAAAAGCAAAACACTATCCTATTACCCTGAACTGAACCCTTATGCTGATTACCCTTATTTAGTATACTAATCTTATACTGCACAGGTCTATTTCAGCTCTATGTCCAATAATCACAGAGCTGAGATCCCAGCATCGGAGCACACTAAACTATGAACCAACAGTTTACAAGATCTGTGATTAAATTGATTGCAAGAAATATACATTAAATAGCCTTAAAAGAAATAATCAAAACAGTTTTGTGCAAAATTGTGAATTGTAAGAAAGAATTCCTATTGCATTGTGTGAAATTTCAGATGCAGTGGGAGCTGTTACAGCTGTCATGAAGAATCCAAGACTATTGGATTTAACATCTGAATATTGCACAGACTAACCCCACGCTGACTGTCTTTATCATCTATTATTAACAGCTTGGCTTTATGCTTGAACTAAATCTGGCTGCACTCCTTTCATTTTCTTCTGCATACATATCACACCTCTGGAGGTGTCCTTTATTGCGTATATCTGAGAAAATCTTAATCGGCCTGGTTAGAGTATAAACTTATACTTGTCTTCGCTTAGGGTAACGCATTTCTTTAAAGGAATGTAAATATTTTAGTATGTATTTTGTGCATGTATTTATTATACTCCGGGATTAACAAAATATCAAATAATGCATATACATATTTACAGCTCGTGGTTGACAAACTCAATGTTACTTTGCAGCTCACCCCCCAGCTGATTTACTGCTATACTATGTATAAACCTGAATGAATGCAGGATTTCATATTACACAATGTGACTTTTCAATTAGACAAAAGTAGTCAGAAAGTGAGCAGGTGATGCTGGGCTTTCTTTTATGTACTATATAGGGTCATTTAAGCAACCTGTATTAAATGTTTATTTGTAAACCCAAATACTAAAAATATATATATATAAATGGTTTATAAATGTGTGTTTAAAAATGAACATTGACCAAAAAATTATAGATTTATTGTTACCAAACAAATTGGTATGTAGCAGTTCACTAATTGGGTAAAGTTTGCCTTTATTTAGTTTGCCATGGATAAGACCAGCCTTTCCCAAGTAGGGTTCTATGGAACCCTAACGTTCTTCCAGAGATTGCTAGAAGTTCACTGAGCTATGTGTAATGGTGGATCTTGATCTTTGACCATCAGGGGCAGTTTTCCACTGGCATCCAATATAAGGGGTCACTTTTTAAATTGACCAACGTTCTAAGAGGATACTTTTAAGTGGATCCCTAATGCAAGAGGGCACTTCTCCACTGGCCTCTAGTGTAAGTGGCACTACAATTTTTCACAGCCTATGTTTCTCATCTGACAATTATTATTATTCATTTCTTTTTATGAATATTGTTGAAAATAATTTTGTCATGTAGAACAAGGGGGTGTTGTAAAATGATACTCCGCATGCAAGCACAATCATTATTATTATTTTTTTGTGTACAGTGATAATAGCATTAAATTGTAGATACAGTGCATATGGAAAGTATTCACGGCGCTTCACTTTTTCCACATTTTGTTATGTTACAGCCTTATTCCAAAATAGATCAAATTCATTATTTTCCTCAAAATTCTACAAATAATACCCCATAATGACAACGCAAAAGAAGTTTGTTTGAAATCTTTGCAATGTTATTAAAAATAAAAAAATCACATAGGTATCCATAGCCTTTGCCATGACACTCAAAATTGAGTTCAGGTGCATCCTGTTTCCCCTGATCATCCTTGAGTCCACCAGTGCATGTCAGAGCACAAACCAGGCCATGAAGTCCAAAGAGTTGTCTGTAGACCTCCGAGATAGGATTGTATTGAGGCACAGATCTAGGGAAGGGGACAGAAAAATTTCTGCAGCATTGAAGATCCAAATGAGCACAGTGGCCTCCATCATCCATAAATGGAAGAAGTTTGGAACCACCAGGACTCTTCCTAGAGCGGACCAAACTGAGCGATTGAGGGAGAAGGGCCTTAGTCAGGGAGGTGACTAAGAACCCGATGGTCACTCTGACAGAGTTCCAGCGTTTCTCTGTGGAGAGAGGAGAACCTTCCAGAAGAACAACCTTCTCTGCAACACTCCACAATTAGGCCTGTATGGTAGAGTGGCCAGACGGAAGCCACTCCTCAGTAAAAGGCACACGAAAACCTGCCTGGGGTTTGCCTGGACCCCAGACTGGGGTAAAGGTTCACCTTCCAACAGGACAGTGATCCTAAGCACACAGCCATGATAACAAAGGAGTGGCTACAGGATAACTCTGTGGCCCAGCCAGAGCCCAGACTTGAACCCGATTGAACATCTCTGGGGAGATCTGAAAATGGCTATGCACTGACGCTCACCATCTAACCTGATGGAGCTTGAGAGGTCCTGCAAAGAAGAATGGGAGAAACTGCCTAAAAATAGGTGTGCCAAGCTTGTAGCATCATACTCAAAAAGACTTGAGGCTGTAAGTGGTGCCAAAGGTGCTTCAACAAAGTATTGAGCAAAGACTGTGAATACTTATGTACGTGTGATTTTTTTAGTTTTTTTATTTTTAATAAATTTGCAAAGATTTCAAACAAACTTCTTTCAAATTGTTATTATGGGTATTGTTTGTATAATTTTGAGGAAAATAATCAATTTAATCCATTTTGGAATAAGGCTGCAACATAACAAATTGTGAAAAAAGTGAAGTGCTGTGAATAGTTTCCGGATGCACTGTTTCTACAATTTAATGCTATTATCACACAAATATGCCCAGAACTGTAGATAATGCGTTTTCTCAAGGGTTCCCTAGGAACTGAAAATTATTTCAAGGGTTCCTACAAGGCAAAAAGTTTGAGAAGTGCTGCTCTAGACTGAGTTTGCAACTTAAAATAAAATTCAGCCTGGGGTGAAGCATTCAGATAAATTACTTGCAGTGTCCAGGCACAGTCTAGAGTAGAGAGCTTTGACATTTTGCAACTTTTGGCCATAGGGTTGGAGTTTTAAAAAGAAGGTTCTTCTTTATTTTTTACTGTTGATTGCTTAGCAATGAAAACATGAATTCAGACATTAAATGCAATATGAACATTTTGGTCTGCTCAGCAATGTGATTTGGGATTTCACATGTGGTAAGTTACTTTTAGAAAAATTAAACATGCAAATATCTGTTCAGACCAGGCTAAGGAAAGTCACTGACATTCCAAATAATTCTAAAATGTAGATTTATAAATGTAAATAATTATGTACCTGCTTGCTCTGGGAAGTGACACAATTTATAGATTTATACATTATCTCCAATGTTTGTGTTTGCTGTGATTTTATAAAATAAACGCCATTAAAAATAAAGATCCTATTTTAATTTGTAGCCTTTGTTGCTTTAACTTTATTATATTGTATGCTTTGTGTGTGTAAATGTTTTCTCTTTTTTTCTGAAATGTGACTTGAATCAATAACAAAGTTGTCTTTTTTTGCACCTCCATTAATCTTCATTTTTAAAATATATGATTTGCAAACATGCTATTTGGGAAAGAACAAGATTCCCAGCTGGTGTAAAGGGAAAACCTAACCATCAATAATTAATAAAGACCTAAGCCTAGGGTGTAATGCAACCTGTCTGCTTGTTGTGGTTTATTGTCTGTAAGCATTGTTTTTTGTGTTTTTAATCAAGTTTCACAAATGGAGTTAACATGTTCTGTTGTCATCAATCTACTGTGCTCTAACAACAGGTGAACTATGCAGAGGGGCAAAATACCGAATCCCTCTTGTCATCTTGCAGCAACAGCCAATCAGTCGTAAAAATATAATACAAATAAATCTAAATATGGTTGTGCCTGACATTTACACCCATCATTTAGTAGAATTGTGCCCCAGATTGTATCTATTGATCCCTTATTTATTGAAAAAAATATACATATTATCATCTGACAAGACTTAACCAGCCTGATTACTGAGGATATTGGTCTTTTGAGGCTTAGCTGTAATATTCTTTTGTACTTTGTACACTAGCAAATTATTGTGTAATTGATGTCTTTAGTCCTTATCTGGAGACAAGTTTGGACACTGTATGCCCTGCCTGAGATAAAGTTATCACATTTTCAGAATGAAATTTAGGGGAGCACCTTCTGATCATAGTTACATTGGGGCTTATTTACGAAAGGCAAATCCACTTTGCACTACAAGTGCACTTGGAAGTGCAGTCACTGTAAATCTGAGGGGTAGATCTGAAATGAGTGGAAGCTCTGCTGATTTTATCATCCAATCATGTGCAAGATAAAATGCTGTTTTTTATTTTCCCCCTTGGATCTACAGCGACTGCACTATCAAGTGCACTTTCAGTGCAAAGTGGATTTTCCTTTAGTAAATAACCCCCATTGCTACATAGCCTGGATGAAAAAAGACAAAAGTCCATTCAGTTCAACCAATAGAAGGGGGAAAAAATATACAATTCTATATACATAATCCTATACTTACAGTTGATCCAAAAGAAATGCAAAAAAAACCCCCAATAAATAAAGCATAATCCAATTTGCTCCAGCGGGGGGAGAAAAAATTCCTTCCTGATCCCCCAAGAGGCAATCTGATACTCCCTGGATCAACTTTACTTATAAATAATAGTATCCAATTATATCTTGTGTATCTAGGAAAGCATCCAGGCCTTTTTTAAAAACAATCTACAGAGCTAGCCAGAGCCAGTTCTTGAGGGAATCTATCCGACATTTTCACAGCTCTTACTGTGAAGAAGCCTTTCTGTATTTGGAGATGAAATCTCTTTTCATCCAGACATAAAGAGATCATTCTCTGTGATGACCTTAACCACTTGCCGACCGCCTCACGCAGATATACTGAGGCAGAATGGCACGGGCAGGCAAAATCACATACCTGGTACATGATTTGCCTCCCGCGATCGCTCCCAATGAATGAAAATCTTCCTCTGCTGCTGTAATGTAAACAGCGGCAGAGGAAGTGATGTCATCTCTCCTCGTGTCGGTCTTTTCGTTACGGCGCCGAGGAGAGAAGACATCCAAAGAAGTGCATCAACACTACACATTACAGTAGAACACTCTAGGCACACTTTTCACCCCCCCCATCACCCCCCTGCACCCCCCTGTACCCCCTGTCACAGTGACACCAATAGCAGTTTTTTTTTTCTGACTATTGCATTGGTGTCAGTTTGTGACAGTTATAAGTGGTAGGGCAGTTAGTGTTAGCCCCCTTTAGGTCTAGGGTACCCCCCTAACCCCCTAATAAAGTTTTAACCCCTTGATCACCCCCTGTCTCCAGTGTCACTAAGCGATCGTTTTTTTGATCGCTGTATTAGTGTCACAGGTGACGCTAGTTAGGGAGGTAAGTATTTAGGTTCGCCGTCAGTGTTTTATAGCGTCAGGGACCCCCTATACTACCTAATAAAAGGTTTTAACCCCCTGATTGCCCCCTAGTTAACCCTTTCACCAGTGATCACCATATAACTATTACGGGTGACGCTGGTTAGTTAGTTTATTTTTTATAGTGTCAGGGCACCCGCCGTTTATTACCTAATAAAGTGGTAACCTGTAAAGGCTTTTAAAAATGTATGTAGTTTGTCGCCACTGCACGTTTGCGCGCAATTTTAAAGCATGTCATGTTTGGTTTCCATGTACTCGGCTTAAGATCATCTTTTTTATTTCATCAAACATTTGGGCAATATAGTGTGTTTTAGTGCATTAAAATGAAAAAAAAAGTGTGTTTTTTTCCCCAAAAAATGCATCTGAAAAATCACTGCGCAAATACTGTGTGAAAAAAAAAATGAAACACCCACCGTTTTAATCTGTAGGTGCTTTGCTTTAAAAAAATATATAATGTTTGGGGGTTCAAAGTAATTTTCTTGCAAAAAAATTATTTTTTCATGTAAACAAATAGTGACAGAAAGGACTTTGTCTTCAAGTGGTTAGAAGAGTGGATGATGTGTGACATAAGCTTCTAAATGTTGTGCATAAAATGCCAGAACAGTTCAAATCCCCCCCCAAATTATCCCATTTTGGAAAGTAGACACCCCAAGCTATTTGCTGAGAGGCATGTCGAGTCCATGGAATATTTTATATTGTGACACAAGTTGCGGGAAAAAGACAATTTTTTTTTTTTTTGCACAAAGTTGTCACTAAATGATATATTGCTCAAACATGCCATGGGAATATGTGAAATTACACCCCAAAATACATTCTGTTGCTTCTCCTGAGTACGGGGATACCACATGTGTGAGACTTTTTGGGAGCCTAGCTGCGTACGGGACCCCAAAAACCAAGCACCGCCTTCAGGTTTTCTAAGGGTGTAAATTTTTGATTTCACTCCTCACTGCCTATCACAGTTTTGGAGGCCATGGAATGCCCAGATGGCACAACCCCTCCACAAATGACCCCATTTTGGAAAGTAGACACCGCAAGCTATTTGCTGAGAGGTATAGTGAGTATTTTGCAGACCTCGCTTTTTGTCACAAAGTTTTAAAAATTGAAAAAAGAAAAAAAAAAATTCTTTTCTTTCTTTATTTTCAAAAAACAAATGAGAGCTGCATAATACTCACCATGCCTCTCATCAAATAGCTTGGGGTGTCTACTTTCCAAAATGGGGTCATTTGGGGGAGTTTTGTGCCCTCTTGGCATTTTATGGCCTTCAAAACTGTGATAGGTAGTGAGGAGTGAAATCAAAAATTTACGCCCTTAGAAAGCCTGAAGGCGGTGATTGGTTTTCGGGGCCCCGTACGCGGCTAGGCTCCCAAAAAGTCCCACACGTGGTATCCCCATACTCAGGAGAAGCAGCAGAATGTATTTTGGGGTGTAATTTCACATATTCCCATGGCATGTTTGAGCAATATATCATTTAGAGACAACTTTGTGCAAAAAAAAAAAAAAAATTGTCATTTTCCCGCAACTTGTGGCAAAATATTAAATATTCCATGGACTCTAAATGCCTCTCAGCAAATAGCTTGGGGTGTCTACTTTCCAAAATGGGGTCATTTGAGGGGGTTTTGAACTGTCCTGGCATTTTATGGCCTCCAAAACTGTGATAGGTGCTGAGAAGTGAAATGAAAATTTTACGCCCTTAGAAATCCTGAAGGCAGTGATTGGTTTTCGGGGCCCCGTACGCGGCTAGGCTCCCAAAAAGTCCCACACATGTGGTATCCCCGTTCTCAGGAGAATCAGCAAAATGTATTTTGGGGTGCAAATCCACATATGCCCATGGCCTGTGTGAGCAATATATCATTTAGTGACAATTTTTTGTACATTTTTTTTTTGTCATTATTCAATCATATGGGACAAAAAAAATTAATATTCAATGGGCTCAACATGCCTCTCAGCAATTTCCTTGGGGTGTCTACTTTCCAAAATGGGGTCATTTGGGGGGGTTTTGTACTGCCCTGCCATTTTAGCACCTCAAGAAATGAGATAGGCCGTCATAAACTAAAAGCTGTGTAAATTCCAGAAAATGTACCCTAGTTTGTAGACGCTATAACTTTTGTGCAAACCAATAAATATACGCTTATTGACATTTTTTTTACCAAAGACATGTGGCTGAATACATTTTGGACTAAATGTATGACTAAAATTGAGTTTATTGGATTTTTTTTATAACAAAAAATAAAAAATATAATTTTTTTTCAATATTTTCGGTCTTTTTCCGTTTATAGCACAAAAAATTAAAACCGCAGAGGTTTTAAAATACCATCAAAAGAAAGCTCTATTTGTGGGAAAAAAGTACACAAATTTCGTTTGGGTAAAGCATTACATGACCGCGCAATTAGCAGTTAAAGCGGCGCAGTGCCAAATTGTAAAAAGTGCTCTGGTCAGGAAGGGGGTAAATCCTTCCGGGGCTGAAGTGGTTAAAGTAAATAACTCAACACCAAGTTCGCTATGTGGACCACTTATGTATTTATACATGTTGATCATGTTCCCCCTTAAGCCTAGTACACACTATGAGTTTTTTTTTGGTCAACCCAGCGGGGTGAACCAAAAAAAACTGTCGGAGCCACTGTACTAACTATGCGCAGTTAGTATACCACCGGGCATTTTAATGTGGGCCATGAGCCACTACCAAACCACAGGTCATGGTAGAATATCTTTAAACTACTGTTCTGCAGCTGCAGTTATTACCCTGAACTTTTTGCGTTACACACACCTGACCTCTGCACTCTGTGTGTTACACACTGCTGACCTTTGCTCACTGTGCATTACACCTTCCTGACCTCTGCATTCTTTACGTTAGATGCTCCTGACTTCGGCACTCTGTACCATACACACTCCTGACCTCTGCACGCTGTGTTGTCATCCTTCCCCCTTTTGTTTGCCAGGCTGTTTATGTATAACTCAGCTTTCTAAATAAAACAGAACAATCTGAACGTGCTTGACCACTGAATTTCCTGCATTCACAGACAGATCCAGCGAATCCAATTTGGAATATGGATGGATGATTGTTGAGCGGGCACCTGTGCTGTGCATTTTATACTGTGAGCTGTCGGTTTCAGGGGACAGACCCCTCAAAGCAGGGACAGTCCCCAGCAAACAGGGGCAGAAGACATCCTAACGCCTAGAACACACAATGAGATTATCGGACAATTTTTTTTGCATGCTAGTCTTCATATTAAAAACAAATAGGTTACTAAAATGCGAAAATTCTCGTACAACAGAATAAAAATTTGGAAGTGATGTAATGTATTTTTATTGTATTTTCAGACGAAAACTGCACTGATTAAACGAAAATCGTACGAGAAACAGTTTAGTGTTTCTCCCTTTGGAAAATTTTGGACGAAAGTTGCTTACTTACGATCAGATTATCGTACGATTGCTTAGAAAGCAGTATTTTTTGTATGATATTCTTATTGTGTGTACGGGCCTTTAGCCTAATACTTCATGAACCAGGATGTTTATACAAATGTATTTCTTATGAGTTTCATTGATGTGCATTACGTCTGCAGCACTGGGCCAAGCATGCAAGCTTTGGTTCGTTGCGGCAGAGTTACTGGAAAGCTGTAGAAAATAAAGGACATCTCTAAAGGCAGCTCTAAACTTGGTGATCCTAGATATTTTTATGGGCTGTAAGCAAATCTATTAATATTTCTATTGCATTGCATTCTAAAGGTAAATTATTACCTTGTATTTGTTTATAAGGATATTTGAAGTCAGCTCAAAATACCACAACCTGTATAAAAGAACTCAGCCTGCAGTTTTGATGTTTCTATTGTAACAATCGCCTTATTGTAATACAGAGATGCACTACCATATATACTGTGTATGGTGTATATATATATATATATATGTACACACACACACAATATGTTACTGTTGATTTTATCCTTCTTTACCTTGTTTTTATAAATGGGTATAAGGTTGTTTACTTAGTAAATCTCCAAAAATTGACTCCTGTGTATAGAAGCGAATCCCAATAATCCTCCCCTAAGTAGATTATATATGTATTTCCCGCATTCAATCATTATCTTGGACCTGTCTGTGCAAAATAATGACATCTATAAGTTTTTCCCACCATGTATGAGAATATAAGCACAGTACTGTAAGTTGGGAAGACACTTCAGAATACATTTCCCTGTGGACATCATACTGTGCTTTCTTGGTGTTCTTGAAAATGAAGAGCTTAATAAATTCCTAAAAGCTTTTACCGCTGAGTCTCACTTTCCTGCTTGTAAAATAATAGCAATGAAATGGACGTCTTCTGGGTCCTCTGCTACTCGTGTTATTCTCAGTGGTCAGAGACAGTTCACCTCTGATAAATCTGATATACTGTAATAGGGAATGCCCGGCCATGATCCATGAAATCTGGTCACTATCGATTGACCACTTGATGTTCTATATTAAAGCTTTCATATTGATTTTGTAGATACATATGGTTAATTAGCAGTTTATATCGCAGAATGAAATCCAGTCTTTGTGACCTTTACAATGTCAAAACTCTTGTCTATAATAATAATTGCTCAGTGATATTGTTAAAGGGAAACTGCAGTATCATTCAGTAGGTGCAAATTTTGAGTTACTAAAGTAATATTTACTTGAAAGTTATATTTAATATAGCTTTCACATTTTTACTTTTAATGTTCTGTATGATGAATACTGGATTTCATATAACTGATTTCTAAATTCTCCTTATGGTGGCCTTCTGTATATTAGGGAATGTTTTAACATCATTAATGAAATTGGACCTTTCTAACCATATACAAGAGAAAACAAATAGATTCCTCCATGCTTAATAGAAATCTGCACTGCCGGCACCCTTGGCTGCTTAAATACCTGAACAGTGACTGCATCTGATTGGAAGAATCACTGAACAAAGCGGAAAAATAGCTGGACCCATAAGGTTATCCAATTGTAATTGCCATCTTAACCACTTCAGCCCCGGAGGATTTTACCCCCTTCCTGACCAGAGCAATATTTGTGATTCTGCACTGTGTCGCTTTAACTGACAATTGCGCGGTCGTGCGACGTTGTACTCAAACAAAATTGACGTTCTTTTTTTCCCAAAAATAGAGCTCTCTTTCGGTTGTATTTGATGGCATCTGCAGTTTTTATTTTTTGCGCTATAAACAAAAAAAGAGCGAAAATTTTGAAAAAAAACACAATATTTTTTACTTTTTGCTATAATAAATATTACCCCAAAATATATATATAATTTTTTTTTTCCTCAGTTCAGGCCGATATGTATTCTTCTACATATTTTTGGTAAAAAAAATCGCAATAAGCGTATATTGATTGGTTTGCGCAAAATTTATAGCGTCTACAAAATAGGGGATAGTTTTATGGCATTTTTATTTTGAAATTTTTTTTATTAGAAATGGTGGCGATCTGTGATTTTTATCGGGACTGTGACACTATGGACATTGGACATTTTTGACACTATTTAGGGACCATTGTCATTTATACAGCGATCGATGCTATAAAAATGCATTGATTACTGTGTAAATGATACTGGCAGTAAAGGGGTTAACCACTAGGGGGCAGTGAAGGGGTAAGTGTGTCCTAGGGAGTAATTCTAACTGTTCGGGGGCTGCACTTTAACACACAGGACAGTGATCACTGCTCTCGATGACAGAGAGCTGTGATCTCTGTCCTGTCACTAGGCATAATGGGGAAATGCTTTGTTTACAAAAGCATCTCCCCGTTCTTCCTCTGCTTGAGACGATCACGGGCACCCAGCGGACATCGAGTCTGCGGGACCCGCAGTCACGGAGACCGCGGCGCGTGCGTGCTAGTGACACTGCTTCTTAAAGGGAATGTACCTTGTACGCTCTTTTGCCTACCAGCGCCATTCTGCCGACGTACATCGGGGTGTGCTGGTCGACAAGCAGTTAAATTAAAGATGTTGATGTAAGTGATCTGGTTCCTGGGCAGGTGGTTTCTACACACGAGAGGATCTCCATGGTCTCCCTGGCTTGTAGTGTAATGTTACAAAAATGTAGTGCCACAACACTACTAAAAGGTTCAAATATGAATTTATTATTAAAAAAAGTCTATTATTAATAAAAGTCAGGGGACAATCCAAAGAATGGTCAAAGTGTTTTGAAGGACCTAAACACCCCCCCCTTATCATGACTTTTTTGAAAACAATGTGGATGGACTGGAAGTGAACTGAACCTTTAATGGCCTTTTTTCCGGTGTGATTACAAACCCAGGTTTGGCTGCTTTTTGGATTGCCCCCATGACTTTTATTGGAATAAAGTCATATCTAGACCTTTTAGCAGTGGTGTGGAGCTGTTTTCAGCCATGTCAGCCATGTCATAAGCATGCATTAAAATAGGAGTAGTGAAGTACCCTCATTTTAAAGTACTTCTAAGGAAGAAGTGGTGGCTACATATGTAATGAACAAATATGGCTGATTCTAGGCATAATCAGCTATATACCTCTTAAACAGGTTTTCTAAAACAGTAAGGATTGCGGTGTGGTTTGCTGCACTTTAAATGCAAACTGGAAGCTCTGTTTTGTACTATTGTTGTATGCATAGCTCCCAACTGTCCCTGATTTCGAGGGACTGTCCCTGATTTAGAGCAATGTCCCTCTGTCCCTCTTTCCCCCTTATTTGTCCCTCATTTTGGTCTGATCTATATAGTTGTATAAAAAATGCACTTTTTATCTTTCACAAAGTGTTTCCCAGTGCTAAACCTTTCATGCAATTTCTAAATTGCTGCATTTGTAAATTTTATAAAGCCGATATAAAGGAATAGTAGTGGAAAAAAGCCCTTGTGGATTTAATTAACCTTTTTTTTGGGTTAATTCTCCTTTAAGGGGGTGTGGCAGGGGGCGTGTCCTATGCCTTCATATGTTTGCTAGTAGGTGTCCCTCATTCCCATCTCAAAATGTTGGGAGGTATGTTGTATGTAGTCAGGCTATTATTACTGCTGCTGCTGAGCTGCCTGTGAGCAGTCTTTACACCACTCGGGAGGAAGATGATATGGATTGCTGTTCCTTATGGAAATGACATAAAGCCTGCTGGCATGAACTAGGGCGGATGGGAAATGTAGTCTCCACACTGTGACATATCCCTGTGGGGAGGAGCAGCAGTAGAGCAGAAAACATACTTTTCTAGGGTGCCAAAAGTGAAAGGGCATCGCATGAAGGTAAGGAAAGAGAACTGAGAGCCTGGGTGGGGAGAAAATCACACATGGAGAGACAAAGATTAAAGGCACAGGCTATGGATTGTGCTCCAAACTAAGACAAGAAGCAGAAAAAATGTCTTGCTGGCTGCTACGTGAGAGAATGGTCACTAGACACAGGCATAGGGCTGCACACCTGCCTGTGTGGACTGAACTTCTACAGGGAGACCAGCTTCCTAATATGTTTACTGAATTGCTCCTACAGGGCCCAGAGAGGGGAAACAGTGAGTACTGAGATCTGTGTTGGCCCATCCTACTGTGTGCTGCCTGGTATGAAGGCAGAAGATAAAGTGAATGCTCCAACTGGAGATCCAGGGCCCTAGCACCGGTTAGGTATACTTAGAGCCACTGGCCAGTGGATTAGTTAGTGTTTCCTTTAACACTTAAGTCAGGTCACCTAGATAGTTTGCTGTTCTTAACAACATATTTGTATATGGCATTTCTTTTTACAATTGTGTGCTGCTTTAGATGCTCCATTGAGCTATATTATCATTGTTAGTTGTTCTACTCATTTCTTACCTGTAGGGCTTTTGACTATTAATTAATGCCCAATTAAAGCCACAGGTGTGTTGGGTAGTATGGTGCTTCTCTCTAGACATGGGCACAGGGAACAGGGGACCCAAGAAAACAGTGGCTCCTTTGGGGGCGACTACACATAGGTAAGGCACATTTTATATCCTTGTAGTTACACCTGAATACAGAGCTGAGCATTTTGTGTGTGAGTGTGTGCATGCTACATTTTACTAGAAATAGTGCCAGTAGATTGTATACATTCTTATTTTATTGGCACAGATTTAAAATGATAGCAAATGATATCCGTATTATCCACAAATAATCCATCCATAATCCACATCCAATACTTAATGGCTCTGTAATCTATTTTTTAAGAAATCGTTTCTTACTGTGTTTTTCTGTCTCCTTGCAGTGTACTCCATGAGCCCCCAAACCTTTCCATTCCTTCTCACTTCTGTCTGTTTGAAATGAGCAGTGAATGTTTGTTTTAGTCATATGCATTGCTCAATGCAAACTACAAATTCTCTATAGTCTATAGCAGGGTGCTTAACATGTGGCCCTTGGAGCCCTCTGATGTGGCCCTCAACCTCAAATTGAATGCAGGAGTTTGGGTGCACTTTCAGAAAGTTCACCACACCTGCAAGATATAATAGAAGTCTATGGCAAAGCTCAGCTAACCTGCAGGAAAGCCGCTGATGTGAAAGCAGCCTTATAGGGGGCTCAGGACAGTAACCTCTGGTTCACACAGGGACGACTTGTCAGGCGACCTAGCCGCCTGACAAGTCGCCTCCCATTCTGTACTACGAAACCGTCTTAATAGGAGCGACGCAAGTCGCTCCGACTTAGAAAAAATAAAAAAATAAGTGTAAACGACCCTGTGTACATGGACAGATAAGATAACATAGAGGAGATTTCAGGGGCAGTTGAAAAAAACACACCAACTGCTCCTAAACGTCCATTTAGCAGCTGCAGTGTACATGAGGCCTAAGGGTTATGGCGTATGTGCCCATGATCCAAGCTGCAGGTTCAATCTCTGTCAGTTGTGATTTGTAAGATCTATACTGTAGATAGGAGGAACTATACTGTAAATAAGAGGCTGCTCATATTTAAAAACCTCTGCAGCTTCATAAGCCAACATGACATGACCAGTGCCTACAATCAAAGTACATTTCGTTTACAGGAGCTGCATAGGCAATAAACCGTCTGCCTTTGTAATATTTCAGCACAGGATGTGATAATGTGTGGCTCTGAAAATGCAGAATTCTGTTCTATGGCTGCTAGATAAGATCATAATCCCACTAATAGGGAATAATTTAAATAAATAGGATATCACAGCTATCCCACAAAATATGACCACTGAAGTCTATAGTGTGCTATGTAATAGGATTATACCCTGGCGTAAAACTTCTAGACAATGTCATTACTACATTTTATAATTGGCTACATTTATCTACTTAGTATAGTAAATGGAAAAAAACAGGGTGGGCTGCCCTGAATGAAGGCTGAGAGTTTAGGCGTAAACTGCATTCAAATTACCACACATCCTTCTTGAGAACAATGGAAGTGTGACAATTTTTGCCACCTTTAAAATGGTACAAACCAAAAAAAGAAGAAAAGAGCCTGGAATTATGTGTGATAACACACTATAATGTCCTCAGAACATTGTTTACCAAGTGTAGCTAGCGTCACTCTAGTCAAAAATACTGCATATATGTATAAAAAAACGGGTTTGTCCTTATCAAGACTGAAAGGAACCAGAGGAACAAATGAATGACACAGCATACAATGTAGGAATAAGTGGAAAAAATATTAAATTTATTATTAAGTTAAAAAATTCCTTAAACTCCCCAGTGGGAGGTAATAGTTGAGACACAAAAACATGACATATATTCAAAGGCCACTGCGTCAAAGAGTCTCCGGATGTGGCAACACACAGAACAAGACAATAAACAAAAAACACCACAAATAAAACATATAGACGATTGTCCGGACACCAGAAATCTATGTGCGGATGTCCATGCCATGACTAATGCGTTGTTTAAAAATTTGTTTTGTAAATAATGTAGAAAATGTGGCATGGGCATCTGCGCAGAAGTCCCTGGATGGCTGGAAGGGACCTCTGCACAGATGACCATGCCATATTTACTACATTATTTATAAGAAAAAATTTAAACTACGCATTAGTCGTGGCATGGACATCCGCACATAGATTTCTGGCGTCCGGACGATCGTCTATATGTTTTATTTGTAGTGATTTTTGTTTGTCTTGTGCTGCGTGTTGCCACATCCAGAGACCATTTGACCCAGTGGCCTTTGGATATATGTCATGTTTTTGTGCCTCAACTACTACCTCCCACTGGGGAGTTTAAGGAATTTTTTAACACATTAATAAAGTGCCCTGATTACATTAAAGAAAAAAATGGCACCAATCAGTGCCCACCATTGCCAGCTATCAGTGCCCACCAGTGGCAGCAATCAGTGCCCACCACTGCCCACAAGTGCCACCAATCAGTGCCCATTAGTGATGCCAGTCAGTGCTGGCAATCAGTGCCACCTATCAGTGCTGCCGATCAATGCCCATCACTGCTGTCAATGCCCATCAGTGCCACCCATCAATGCCCATCAATACCGCCTATCCGTGCCACCTATCAGTGCCCACCAGTGCCGCCTATCAGTGCCCATCAGTGCTGCCTATCAGTGTTCATCAGTGCCACATATCAGTGCCCATAAGTGCGGCATATTAGTGCCTCCTCATCAGTGCCACCTAATCAGTGCCCATATGTCTCACCTCATCAGTTCCCATAAGTGCCACCTCATCAATGCCCACCAGTTCAGCCTATCAGTGCCCATCAGTGCCGCCTCATCAGCGCACATCAGTGAAGGTGAAAAATTACTTAGTTACAAAATTTATTGACAGAACCAAAGTAAAAAACATTTTTTTTCCAAAATTTTTGGTCTTTTTTTTGTAAAAAATAAAAAGCCCAGCAATGATTAAATACCCCCAAAAGAAAGCTCTATTTGTGTGAAGGAATTGATAAAAAAAATTGTTTGGGTACAGTGTAGCACGACCACGCAATTGTCATTCAAAGTGCGACAGCGCTGAAAGCTGAAAAATGGCCTGGGCAGGAAGGGGGTGTAAGTGCCTGGTAGGCAAGTGGTTAAAGAAAGATCACATCACAAAATGATGAAGTGCAACGTTTCGGAGCCATGCAGGAGCCCTTCGTCAGGCATGTGGTGATGCTTGTTCCAGGAACGTGTGCGATGGTAATATGGACTGTGTTGAAGTTAGACGCCTAACATGGCAATGCTTTATTTTCTGTTTTTGTTTTATTTTGCTATGTTGATACCTGCACTTTTTATAAACTCAGAATTTGTAAAGAAAAAAAAACACAGTTGTGTTTCACCAAGATCCTGCTGTCTTGCTGTGCCTTTTTCACCATGCTGTGACTTATCCAGGGGGACATGCACAACCCGCTACTGAGCTCATTTCTCACAATATACTGCGAGCAGACGGCACAGCCAGGCACCCTGACGTACCCATACGGCGCGGTGTACTTGTGTGCATGCCTGCGCTCCCTGCTGACCCTGCTGATTGGACAAAGTACAAGTTTATCAGCAGGGTACCGCCAATGATTATGGCTATACACTTGCTAATTGGTCCTTCCCAGCCAGTGTCAGTTAGTGCTAGATTGTCTGTCACACTATCACAGTCACACTATAATTCGCTGATCACCACTATTACTAGTATAGTATCTGTACGGATCAGTATCTTGATCAAGACTAGAACTATACTAGTGCCCCCAATAGTCTAGTGTCCCCAGAAATGCAGTTTATTTTTTACCAAAGACATGTAGCAGGATACAGCAGGATATTTGGCCTACATTTTTTGAAGAAATATTATTAGATATGTTTTATATCAGAAAGTAGAAAATGTTGTTTTTTTCAAAATTTTAGATTTTTTTTTCATTTATATAATACAAATAAAACAAACAGTGGTGATCAAATACCACCAAGAGAAAGGTCTATTTGTGTGAAAAAAATGATATAAATTAATTTGCGTAAAGTCTTGCATGACCGCACAATTGCCAGTTAAAGTAGTGCAGTGCTGAATAGCAAAAAATGGTCTGGTCATAAAAAGGGGTAAAACCTTCCGGGAAGTTGTTTAAAGTTGTCACATGAAACCGTTGTCACACCTTCTGTCTTTCTGACAATGGTCCACCAGTACAAAGAGACAAGTGAATCTTCCCAGTGGGGACACATAGAGCAATAAAAACTTGACAGAGAATCGTGCCCTGGTTCACACCAGTGCAACTTGTCACTCAACTTGATAATTCAAAGTCGTTCAAAGTGCTGCGACTCAAGTCAAAACGACTTTGAAAAAGGTCTCTGCACTGTTTCTGTGCGATTTCAGTGCGACTTGCATTGACATCTGTTAAATGAAGTCGCACAGATATCAGCAAGCTGCACATAAAATCGCACTGCTTTGAAGTTGCGTGACTTCAAAACCGTACTGGTGTCAACCAGGGCTTAACCATTACTCGGTCCATCCAACGCTAAAAAAGTTTTGTCATTCCATACAATTTAAATGTTCAAGTAAAGCAAATTACTGATGTACAGATTTGATTTTCTCAAGGGTCCACATGAGGAAAAAGGCAAAAATAGGTAAAACAGTTGTAGCAATGAGAACTGTACAATGTTTATACTACTATTGAAGAATAAGAAAATGAAATTACAGTGAACTACAGGTATGATCTTTATTGCATACTTATATTGGTCCAGCTTGGAGCAATGTAAGTATGCAAATCTCAAACCTATGTGACCGCTATGGTAGGTGACAATCACTGTAGTAGTTAGTGCTACTAGAGTGATCACTGCAATCTTCCTGGTCCTGTGCCAAGCAGCTTCCCCTCTGCACACCAGGCACAGGGGATCGCTCACTTGGCACCGACACCATTCACAGTATGCCTTTTTTTTTTTTAATGAATTCAAGATGTTCTGTAATTAGACAAGGTGGAAAGGAGGGAGGGGGTGATGTCTTGATCTCTACCTTGTCCAATCAGATAACCCCTTGTGTTCATTTAAAATGTACAAGGCCTTCTGTGAATGGTAGTAGTGCCGAGACAGTGACCACCTGTGGTCAGTGTGCCGAGAGGAAGCCACTTGGTACTGGACCTGGAAGATTAAAGCTATCACTGTAGTAGTGCCCACTATTACAGTGATTGTCACCTTCCCCACCAACCCCTCAGCTATGAGATATGCACGCCCAAGGTGGACCAATGTAAGTATGCAATAAAGATTATACCTGGAGTTTAACTTAAAAAAAAAAAACATATTTGCCTCATCTATGGCAGAGAAAAATCCACATTGGATCAATGACATCCTGGTTGGGATGGAAAGTTCCCTCGTGGCAGTTGATGTGATCACCATTTGTCAGTTTCGGGTACCAAATATCCTGGTCTGTCAGTGTATATATGTGCTGGATTTATTTGTAGGGACAGGAAACTGTTTTGCACTTTTTCAGTTCTCCCTAAATTACATAAGAAATGTTATGCTATTTAGCAGCATAACCAATTGTTACCATCACTTCATTTGCAGTACATGGATTTCAATGTGTTGCAAATGAGGTGATTTCCAGCATGAGTTTAAATTGGTCCCTACCATGAAATTACAATCTCCTTTGTAGTTTAGCCCATAATCTGAAAGGCAACAGTTTATTCAATCATTGTAGGTGCTAATTTGTGACAAAATGTGGTCTGCACAGAAGTATCACCTTATCAAGAAAATAAATGAATCCTTCAGCACAATACACACCGTCTGTCTACACTGAAAGTTTAAGCAGGTTTCAAATTGCTGGCTGTTGACACATTTTATTACTTTTGCAGCATGCTTCAAAGTCAGCTATTTCAAAAGATGCGGCAGTCACTTAGCAGCTTACATTATTCTGTTTGTCAACTCTCAGATGTTGAATTCCAATTAAGCATTGTGTGAATGGACTATGTAAAATATTCTCCACAATCACTGATATCACAGAAAAAGATCATTGAGGTGATATTTACAATAAAAACAAACATTTTGATGCGGCTATATCAAAATGTAGAGTCTTATGTTTTCATTATAGATGTCCCCTCTGGTAAATGTAGACACCCCTGCCCTGACCTGCACTGTTCTGCAGAGTGGTACCCTGGGTAGGTGCTAGACCATTTTGCGCCCTAGGCAAGACCAACTACTTGAACTCCCCCCCCCCCAAAAAAGAAATAAAACGTCAACATTTTTTAAGTAAAACAACATCGTTGTTAAGGAGCGGACAGCCAACCCGTCCTTAACAAACGATGAGACATCAGCTGTCAACAGGGTTCCCCGCTGATAGCTGAATGTAAAGAAAAGAATTGCCGGCATTAAAAAAATCACAGAAAAAAACAGAGTGGGGCCCCCCCAAATCCAAACCAGGCCCTTCAGGTCACTCCAAATTTAAAAAAAAAAATGGCATGGGGTCCCCCCCAAAATCCATACTAGACCCTTATCTGATCATGCAGCCTGGCAGGCCAGGTAAGGTGGGGACAAGCAAGCGCTCCCCCAAACCATACCAGGCCGCATGTCCTCAACATAGGGGGGGTTTCTTTGGGGCATGGGGGCTCCCCCAAAGCACCTTGTCCCCATGCTGATGGGGACAAGGGCCCCTTCCCAACATCCCTGGCTGGTGGTTGTGGGGGTCTGGGGGTGGGGAGCTTATCGGAATCTGAAAGACCACTTTAACAAGGGGATCCCCAGATCCCTGCCCCCCCATGTGAATGAGTATGGGGTTCATGGTACCCCTACTTATTCATCAAATGTGGTAAAAAAAGATCGTAAAAACACAGCAACGTTTTTTTGCAAGTCCTTTATTGAAAAATGTAAAAAAAAGTGTCCCCCAGTGTATATCTAACGTGAATCACAATGAACGGCGTCCGCCAACCCGAAAAAGAAAAAAAGGAAATACCCCCTAAGTGGGACTCCGAAAAACCACCAACTCTGATGTAAAAATGAATAACTTTAATGATATTGCATGTTTAATACAAATAGATAAAAAGACGAATAGCATCTATACAATACATACATGATACACAGAAACAAACACAGAAAAAAATATCATGGTATACAAAAGAACATCAATACTCTCCAATAGGTAGTGTACCCCGATATCTGACATGTTTCCAGTCTTTTAAAAAAAGCACCTTCATCAGGGGTAGAGAGTGAAGTATACTCAGATTAATGTTAATTCAATTTGAATGATTCCATGTTCAAAATAGGAGGCGGCTGTTATGAAAACCACAAAGATGAATGCCAGCACGGGGTAGCTGGATGCATATAATGCATTTTCAAAGAATGTGTAACAGTAAGTGTGCTTGACAGCAATCAGGATCCACCCGTAAACGGTAGCAACATATGTATATAATGTCACCGGGGCGGGATATCTCAGAAACTACAAATGTAGTTGCTCCATGAGCCAATAGGATCCGTAGGTGCCCGGTCTCATATGTCCTGTAGACAGCAAGATCCTGCATGAAGCAAGGTGTATGTGTATCAGTGCCTGCGAAAAAAAAGAAAAAGAAAAAAAAAACTCTGCTCCTGCCGAATGACAGTGATGTCATTGGGTGGCCCTGCCCATTAGTTTATTTAGTGGTGGGAGGTGGTGGATCTGTCATTCGGTGGGAGCCTTCGTCAGGAGCAGATTTTATTTCTGGTCGGCGGCTGCCATTCATCGTGCTTGGATCTACACTGAGGGACATTTTTATTTTTTATTTTTAATAAAGGACTTGTCAAAAAATGTTGTGTTTTTATGCACTTTTGCCACTTTTTTTGATGAATGAGTATGTACCCCATAGTCATTTACATGGGGGGAGGCATCTGGGGGCTCAAATATGAGGGGGCTTCCAGATTCTGATCACTTGTCCCCCCCACCCCTTTCCTGGCCTGCTGGGCTGCATGCTCTGATAAGGGTCTGGTGTGGATTTCTTTTTCGGGCATGTATTGTTAGGTCAAATGAACTCTTGGGTTCTCTCCTATCTCAGAAGCCCATAATTGTGAAATCTGCCCTTCAGAACATTGATTTGTGAAGAAGCCTTTATGAACATAAGCAAGGTGACTGTTACTTATACTGCATTCTCCATATTGTGAAATGAATGGGGAAATCCCTTAGTACCAGTAAGTTACAAAGGTTCCACTGCCAGAACCCTCAACAGCTATAGGACTTAGGTTAGTGAGTCAACCTATTGATATTTCCCTACTGAAACATACGTAGCGGGTGGTCTGGCTTTGTAAAGTAAACCTTTCCACAAACAGTAAACATTATAAAAAAGCAAGTTGAATATGAAGCAGGTTTCCTCAGGTTTCTGCATGTACTCTTCTTGAGGGACAAGGACCTTTGATACTCTTCTATGAAAATACAGACTTGTGCCCAGGGTTTTGGGGCCCCATTAAGGCATTTAAAGGTATGTGCAGGCACTTAAAGTAGTCCTAAATGCTCACTTTTTCACCTTGATCACATTTGCATACACCAGTTGAGCAAAAAAAGTCAAATGCTTTAATAAATGTTCAGAAACACCTGTTTCTTCACCATCGAAGCCTTCTCATCAGGGAGCACACACTTAACACTTCAGAGAAAGTCCCCCTCTTCCACCTCCTTGGGACTACATGCCCCAAAGTTCCAACAGCACTACACATGCATGCCCCATCTTTTCCTACCTGAGTGAGTTCTCCCTCCATGGGACTACGTGTCCCAAAATGCTGCTATGGCACCTGCATGCCCCATATGTTACTCTGTGCATGTCTGCATAGGGAGTATCAGTACTTGGTGTCTGTTTTCCAGGGGAGTGCACACAAGGTTGTGGGGCCTCAAAGACATTACAGATAGGAAAGAAAAGTGTTGACTTTAATAACACTAAAATTACGCTTAAAGCTATATATTTTGTGTGTGTAAATATTTGCTTTAAGAACAAATAATCATGGTGGTCCCACACTGATATTTCTTTAAGTACATAAAATACATCCAGGCAACTATTCCACTGTCATGCATCAAATAAGTCACTTGTTTAAAATAAATTGGCTTTTTTAAAACTCTTCTCTTCTAACACTGAGTTACTGCATGGTTTTAAATTTCCTTCCAGAAAAACTATTATATTTGATGTCTCAGTGCTTCTGGTATTTTTGTTATTCGCTCCTGGCACCTTATATAATGTATTCTCATTTTGAATAGGTGTCTTTCAATGAAGCAATGTGATTTAGAATTATTCATAAGCATCTACTTCTTTTCCCATAGTCTGCAGCACTTTTTTCTTATCAAAACACAATATAAGGCTATAAATGTGTTAGTTTTATTTCTTATTGTGCAAAGTAAACAATGTGGTTGAGCTCAGAAGATTCTTTTTCTATTTATAATAAAGCTCCATATGGCCAAAATGAGTTATAGTGAAAGATTGTACAGTGTATCTGGCCATTCTTTAGTCAGCTGCAGGTACCAGGGCCAGCCTTCCAATCTGGCAGTTATGGCATTTGCCATTATGGGCAGGCTATGGGCTTTTGTGACAATCAAAAATAGGAAGATTGATAGCAGCTTCCTCACATTTTGCTTTTGAGCCAGAAACTGCATAAACATATGACATATACAGAGATGGACTAGTGTCCTCTATATTATAATAAGCGTTGACAATTTTCAGGACCGCAATGTGTGGCTAGCGGGAAATTTTTAATCTGTCTGTTCAACACATCTTTGGCAATAAAATTAGGGAAAGATGAGCAAAATGTACAGCACATAGTAGTACTTGCAGAGAGAATAACAGTTCATGGTGCAGAGTATCTGTCCACTCTGCACACCAGTGCCCTCCTGAAGCCTACATTAAACTAATTAACACCTTAAAGCATGTGCACAGTGTAGAAGGGTGACCCTGTGCCACTGGGTAAAATGGTGGTTTAGGCCAGATTTTGTAGGAAGGGAGCACACATATGAGAGCCATAGATAGAGCTCAGAGCCCCACCTCCTCAAGGAGGAAAGTATGTGAAGGGAGCCATCAGAGGTGCTGGTGTGCACCATGGTGTCCAGGTTGGGGACAGTCAGGGCCCAAGCCTGAGAGAGAGTCCATGAGGGACAGAGCAGGTGGGAAGCTTTAAAGAGAGAGTCCATGAAGGACGGAGCAGCTAGGAAGCTGTAAGGAAAACGCAGAGCTGAGATGCAGCGTCTGTACATAATCACTGGAACATGTTTCATGGTCAGGAGGACCAAAAAAGGTACAAATGTTCAGGAGGACCCTGAAGAGGTACTTTAAGCAGTAAAGCTGCAATAAGAGAGCCAAGAGGCTGAATGCTATGTTTTAGCAGTGATGTGAGAACCCCCTAGGAAGACATGCCCGTGTGAATTTTGATTTTCTTTTAAATAAAAGTGGGCAGGAAATCCATGAAAACTATGACTGGCATGGAGTTAACTCACTGTTTTGGCACCACTATTGAGCTAAAAAACTCGAAAGTGTCACTATAGGTTCACACCTTAGCCATGTGTTGATACATTTTGCTTTTTTTATAAAATATTGACCTGTGTTATAGAGACTTTTGATGACAACAAAAGGGCATAAAAATGTATGCAGTTGAGAACACATGTATAAATGTTAGAAAATCTGCACAGAAAGGTATACATCCAGCCTTAATGTTTTGATGCTTGTTGCTTCAGGTACAGTAGCTGTGTACACAACATTTTGTATTGAGAAATAAGCTGTTCTACTTCTCTAATCCATTACTTCCATTTTAATAATGCTAAAGGAAATTTGCCAAAGGCCCACCAAGTTGGGTGACATTTCAACACACTTTTAAGCAGAAGTTAGAATTCAGAGCCAAAAATAGAGCCCTAGACACACATTAATAACTGTTCTCTTTTATGTATAGGGCCTAACTGTTTTGTATCCCACCATGAGTGGGAACTTGATTAATACCATACACAATTAAAACGGCACAACTACTAAAACAAATGCTGCCTTCTCTATATACAGAGCTACAGTTAGGCTGCATGGTCTGCCAATAAAGAGACGTCTGAGAAAGGATTGATAGAATAATTATATTATTTAAAATATATGTGCCCAGTGGTCTCCCTAATTGACCCCTATGTCGCAGAGTATACAGTAGTAACGTAAGGGCCAATGGGAAGAGCAATAGAGTGTGTTGGGTGACACAGGCATCTGACACACCCGGAAATGTGTTGCATGTAAAGATTCTTCAGGTGGCTTTGTGGCAGACCAGATAAACATACCCATATTTTTATGTATAGACAACATTTTTTTTAGTTTTAGAGTGGTGGGGGAATAAAAAAATGCAAAACCCCCAAAAATCCTAAAAGCTCCTTAATAGAGTTACATAGTTACATAGCAGATAAGATAAGTTGGAAACCATAGTTTGGGAAGAGAGTTCTACATTTTTATGCAATGCCTGGCAAGAACTCTTTCTGCAATCTCAATTTAAACCTCCTTTCGTCCAGTCTTAAAATGATTGTAAAGTCATTTTTTATAACAAAAATATTATACTTACCTGCTCTGTACAATGGAATCGCACAGAGCAGTTCTGATCCTCTTCCTCTTGGGTCCCCTGTTGGCGCTCGTGGCTCCTTCTCTTCTTGGTGTGCCACCATAGAAAGCCTCTGTCTATGGTGGCACAATTGCGGGCTTGATCCTGAGCTGCGCCACCTGTGTTCATAGACACAGACAGTACAGCTCAGCCCTGCTCCCACTTCGCAAGATTTCACTGACAGCCAAGCCTATGAGAGCGGGGAAAGCCACTACAGATGGGAACAGTACTGGATTGAGTGAGGGCTCAGGTAAGTAAAGGGCCGAGGGGCGATACTGTTACCTAAACATTTTTTTACCTTACTGCAGGGAATGCAGTAAAATAAAAAATGTTTAGACTTTAGAACCACTTTAAAATTGTGCCCTGGTCAGGGACCCATGATTAAGCAAATTGTTACTGGATTTTCAGTCACCATCTAGTAATTTGTGACTAGTGATCATGTCTCCTCTTAAGCATCTTCTCTCTAATGTAAATAAGTTTAATTTAATGGATCTTTCCTCATGGCTGAGATCCTTCAGCCCCCTTATTAATTTAATTGGCCTTCAATGGACACATTACAATTCTAGGAATTTCTGTTAATTGGTTATAAAAACTGAACTGCATACTCAAGATCAGTAAACGTGTATTGAATTATCCCTGTAACCCCCCATTTAATGAGTGCATTTTTGGGTTACAGTGTCAAATGCTCTTGCAAAATCCAAATACATTATGTCTGCTGCCCTTTCTTTACCTAAACTCCTGCTCACTTCCTCATAAAATGATGGTCTGACAAGCAGTCTTTACTCATTGCTACTCTTGAAATCATTATACATTGTAAGTGTCATCTTGCAATGTACATGATCAACATGGTCATAAATATCCTCACTTAAAATTGTTATAAAGCCTAAACATTTTACCTTAATGTATTCCTTGCATTAAGCTAAACATTTTTAGGCATCAGTTATCCCCCCTTATAGTTACCTGAGCCCTCAACCAATCCAGCGCTGTGCCTGTCTGCAGCTCTTCTCTCCCCTCACTTCCTGGTCTCACAGGGTGGGGCTGACACCATTGTCGTCTGTAGACAAAGACAGCAAGGCTCGGGAGCGAGCCTGCATGAGTGCATTGATAGAAAGTTGCTCTCTATGGAGGCACTCACTGGAGAGGAGGAGCCAGAAGCATCGGTGAGGGACAATAAAAGAGGAAGTTCTGGGCCACTCTAATTTTATACAATGTTATTGTAAAGAGCAGGTAAGTACTGTATATATATTTATATACAGTATATACAGTGGGGACGGAAAGTATTCAGACCTCCTTAAATTTTTCACTCTTTGTTATATTGCAGCCATTTGCTAAAATCATTTAAGTTCATTTTTTCCTCATTAATGTACACACAGCACCCCATATTGACAGAAAAACACAGAATTGTTATAACAATATAACAAAGAGTGAAAAATTAAGGGGTTCTGAATACTCTCCCTCCTCACTATATATATATATATATATATATGTGTGTGTGTGTGTGTTTTAGAGCATTTACAATCATTGTTAAAGTATAGTTTTCAACCCATATTAATCTAGTCCCACTTAAACTACCCTTCATTTTATGTGGCCTAATAAAGTTGTTTTTTTAAAAACAATGAAGTATTAAAAATCACACACAAGGTACGGATTCTTTGAAATGTAAGAGATGAAATCTTGTTGTACAGAGTTGACACATTTGAATAATCCTTGCCCTAGGCTCACTCGTATCTTAAAAGAGTACTGTGTCTATAGCTTTATTACAAAAACATATCAGAAAATAAATATGTCAAAAATGCCTCTGTGCAAGTTTTATTTACATCTACATACTATGTACTGTAATTCACTTTTTTACTGTATGTTTGCAAATGCCTACACTGTGGAAGAATTGTGTCAGTGACAACCAGCTGTCGTTTATATGCATCATTTCAGTTGCAACAGGCTGTTCATTTTCTTTGGTTGGAGGCCCCATAATCTGACTTTTCTCCTTATATATGGAACAATCTCTACTTTTTTTGTCCTCCTCCTTTTTTTAGTCAAAGATGCCCTGTGTATGATAGGAATGTGTGCTCAGAGTTTCAGCTACCTCCTGCCCACAACAGAAAACAAAATTTAAAGTATAATTCTAGGTATGGCAATATTATACATAGGTACATTGGTCCAGCTTGGACATCTAGTGGTGACATCACACTCTCCACCTTGTCCAATCAAAGAACATTGCATGCATTTAAAAAATGTAAAGCATTCTCTGAATGGTACCTGTACTGAGCAGTTGACGTTCTGTGTTCACAATGCATTAGGCCAAACGCTCAACATGGGACCCAGAAGCAAGTGGAGATCACTGAAGTTGCAGTGCCACCTTACAGGGGGCATCCGCCAGGTATGGTATATGCATTAATACAAAAATAATACTGCGATTGTGAAAGATTATTCAGTGTGAAGAAAAGCTAACTGCACCACAAATGTGAGATATTACCACAAAAACAAGAAACAAAATAAACATGTGTTTGATATTAAAAGTTGTTGAAAAAAGTAAAAATAAATAGTCCAAAAAAGTATCAGTTTCTCAGATGGACCATAATGGTCAAATGGCAAACTCCTAGATTCAATCGTGGATAAGATGCATCCAATCCCTTCACCAAGTGAACACACCACCACCACAATAAGTTGGTCTCTTAACGGAGAGCATGGACCCTTTATTACGAAGGGTCAAACAGGCTTGATGTATATATCCCGGTAGAGGCCATCAGTAGGAGATGTATAAAGGAACCACATCAGGATCAGTTCCAGAGCATTCCGGGGGACTCCACCCAAAAAACAATCGTGCAGCCAGATCCAAATAAAACATACAACACTAGATAGTATAAAACCTCTTAAGGGTTGCATTTAATATAAGGTATTGCACTTACATGTATTCATTATAAAAACAGCATTGCATGGTAAAAAGGCCGCCACAGAGCATCTAAACATGTAAAGATGCTAGCAGGAACAAACAGCTCAGACCGACCAGTTTAGTCAACAAAAAGGACTTCTTCGATGCCCCGGAAGAAGTCCTTTTGTTGATGAAACCAGCCAGGCTGAGCGATTTGTTCCTGCTATCGTGCATTTTTAGATGTTTGGATGCTCTGTGGCGGCTACCTTTTTATCATGCAATGCTGTTTTTACTATGGATACGTGTAAGTGCAATACTTTATATTAAATGCTTCCCTTAAGAAGTTTTACACTATCTAGTGTTTTATGTTTCATTTGGATCTGGCTGCACGATCGTTGTTTAGGTGGAATCCCCTGGATACTCTGGAACTGATCCTGACATGGTTCCTTTATACATCCCCTACTGATAACGCCTACCGGGATATATATATCAAGCCTGTTTGACCCTTCGTAATAAAGGGTCCAGGCTCTCCGGTAAGAGTCCAACTTATCGTGGTGGTGGCGTGTTCACTTGGTGAAGGGATTGGATGCATCTCATCCACGATTGAATCACGATTGAATATTCAATTATGGTCCATCTGAGAGACTAATATTATTTTTGGACTATTTACTTGTACTTTTTTCTATATTTTTTAATATCAAACACTGTAGCGCAACACTTTTATTTTGTTTATGGTATATGCATTGGTACATATATTGGTCCAAGCTGGACCAATATAAACAGGTATAATATAGCCATACCTGGAATTCTTTCTTAAAGTTTTACTAAATCCAGGGCCCTGCATTCTGGTCTCCCACAGTACACAGAACATGGAAATGGAATTATATTAGTAAATATAAACTGCTAAATATCTTTTCTCATCAGCAGTATATAGCAATTGAGGCTTCTATCAGTGCCCATGCGAGCACTGGTAAAGCTTGTAGGAGGAGTTTTTATTTTCCTCTGACTGTCCTATGAGGCTGAATGACCCCTGACCCTCTGTCTGGACAGTGCTGATTGTCCCTGTCCTGATCACATGCACCCTCCCAAAAAAAAGAAAAAACTCTAGCAATACACACTGAACTGATCATGTGCAGAGTGCCCCCATGGCTCTACACTATCAGAAGATGGTTTGGGGACAGAGGAAGAAGGGGAGGATTAGTTTAGTTTTAGGTTTAGTAACACCTTAAAGTAGAAGTTCAGCAATATCACAAACCCACCAGCCATGTAACAGTAAACAATGGGTTACTCCTATTAAGCTGTTGTACTTAATAGGCAGTAGGGTTGTCACCTTCTGTTCCAATGGGAGGGACAGTTGCAGCGCAAGTAGTGTCCTGTACTGAAAAGTGGACACAACTTATATAAAGAGGGCATGACTCAATAGGCATGGGTAAAGTGCAGCTTAGTCATAAAGAGCATGGTGAAATAGCCAGATTTTTATTAACATTATGAATTTTCTTCAATCTAGGATCTAAGGTGTCTCATAACTCCTCACTCTCCTCTGCTCTTCAAAATTTTTGAATGTTGTTTTGCAAAATTGTCCTGCTTGATGCCAAAATTGTATTTAGTGCAAAAAATGGTACTGCAAAAACAAATGAAAAAAAAAGGAAAAATGATTCCATGGATAGATAGGTACTGGACTAAAGATTTTGCTCTGATTGATATTGGCCAGTGATGGAAAACCTTGGCATCCCAGATGTAGTGTAGATGAGCATCATGGGAAATATAGTTCCAAAACATCTGTGGTGCCAAGGTTCACCATCACAGATATAGGCTGTGGTCCCTTGGGTGACCGAGGTTAAATAGGGTATACAAGGGAAGTACTGCCACTGCAGAGAGATGGGTGTTAATAGAACAGGTGAAAGCTACTTTGAAGCTCTATCCCCAAGGAAATTCTGAACCTTGCTGTCTAGGAGACTTGAGGGTTTCTGTTCCCTCTTCTGACTGGAGCATTGTACCTTAGAGACTGGTATGCTGGGTATTGACCTAATCAAATTAATTTTTAATTGTTCTAAGGAAAAGCCCTTTTTTATGTTGGCATTTTGTTTGTGCTGAAAATAAGCATTGTTATATTGACAGATAAATGGGACTTTATTTATAAGCCAGTTGTGTACTGCGTGTTTGCATTGATTACAAATTCCTCTTCACTATAAGTGGAAAAAATAGGTGGGGGGGGGGGGGGGGATTTAATAAGGGCTATTTAAAGTGTTTTTCTTTTTTAAATAACAAACGTTATACTTACTTGCTCTGTGCAATGGTTTAGCACAGAGCAGCCTTGATCCTTCTCTCCTCGGGTCCCCCGCCGGTGCTCCTGGCCCTTCTTCCCTCCTCACTCCCAAGCTGCCTCTGTGTATCTATGAGGAGACAGAGACCCAGGAGAGCTTCTGCTCTCATGCACATCGCTGGATCAGGCTCAGGTGAGTATAAAGGGTGGGCTGAAGGGGGAGCCTCACACTGAAGGTTTTTTACCTTCATGCGTAGAATGCATGAAGGTAAAAAAAAGCTTCAGTATTTAGAATCACTTTAAGATGAACTAATGGTTACTAAAAGGTAAAACGGAGCAACTTTTATTTCCAAAAATTACTTTTTTTCTTCTTTTTATACTTTGTTTAAACTGGCATTGTTTAAACTGGCATTACATACAATGTAAAAGCTTTGATCTGTACATAAGCACTAGAAAATATGCAGTAACAATATAATTACGTTTTATGAATGAAGCCTAAAGCCACTGTTTGCATGCTTCATTCATGCAGAGCCACTGTCAGCACTCCTGAATCAGGAAGTGGGGCATGGCTGTCAGAGTGGTTTCATTCACTCTTCTCTTTGTTGCTGTGCCTATCATCGTGTGTGAAGAGTAAAGCTTCATACACACGATCGGATTTTCCGAGAGGGGAAATGTGTGATGACAGGCTGTTGCCGGAAAATCCGACCGTGTGTACACTCCATCGGACAATTGTTGGGCAACTTTCCATGGACAAATGTTGGATGGCAGGTTTATAAATTTACCGCGGACAAATGTCTGTTGTCGGACTTTCCGAGCATGTGTACACAAGTCCGTCGGACAAAAGTCTAAAGTACAAACACACATGCTCGGAAGCAAAGATGATCCAGAATCGGCCTTGTAAACCAGCGCTCGTAATGGAGAATTAACATTCGTGACGTGGCAAATTATGAAATCTCCAAATGCAGCGCACATTCTCTTCTTCTTTAATGGGATAATAATGAAGCTGCTTTGCTGGCGATACTGATGATGGAGTTATTGCAAACAGATTTTCAAAGGCTTTTTTTTTCTAGTGATATCAAGAAAAATATTATTATGCTTTTTTTTAAAATTATTTGGGCAAGTTACCACAACACCACTACCACGTAGTTTTTATGATTAAAGATACAACTATGTTGGTGTCCCTTGTTAATTTTACATTGTATTTTTTTTAAATGTAACTGCCAAGTATTATTCTCCACAATATTTGTATTGTGCATTAAGAAAATGAAACAAATAAAGTTAGACATGCTATCTGCCAATAGAACTTAACCAAAAAGTGCATTCTATGCATCCAAAAATATAGAAAATTTACCAAATCAAATAATTATACAGCCAAAAAAAAACGTCAAAGCAATAACTCCAAGGCCAATAATAAACAACACGTTATCTCCTCCGATACTGCAACATGTCTGGTTGACGAAACGCCGTTCAGAAACCAACTGAAAAGCACAAAATGAGAAGGGCCAACTGAAAAGCGCAAAATGAAAAGCACTAAATGAAAAGCGCGAAAAGAAAAGTGCAAATCAACACTACCAAACTTGTACTAACACAGAATTAGCAGAAGGAGCCCAAAGGGTGATGCTAAGGAGCTGAAAAACCACGTAGTACGTCAGTACGTTCTTAATTGTTGGCCATTGTGTGACCGTGTGTATGCAAGACAAGTTTGGGCCAACGCCCTTTGAACAAAAGTCCACGGTTTTGTTGGCCAACAATCCGATCGTGTGTATGAGACTTAAGAATACTGAAGAATAAAAAATAGTATTACCCTTATCATTTTAACCTTCCCTTTAAATGTAGGTATGCAAATCAAACTGGCACAGCATTTACCTTCTCTGGAATAGTGCCCATGCACCAAACTCAGCCATAGGGATTAATGTCCACCTCAGATGCAACATTCTCTATGACTAGGCTTGGTACTTATGTATAATTTCGGAGAATACTGGAAGATGGAAGCATAGCACCTTGGTCTGGATTATCAGAAATAACTTTCTGCATTTGGGTGGGTACTTGTATTGCTGAATCTGATGATGAGGAACATGGAGGTACTAGTGAGTGGTTACATTTTTTTCTGTAAAAGTGCAGATACTTTGTAAATGACTTAAAGTGGTTGTAAACTCTCTCATATACCTGGTGAAGTGAACAGCCTCAGATAATACACAGAGATGAAACAATCCTCCTACATAGGTTTTACTTGTTTATCTGCAGTCTTCTCTTTTCTACATGCCTTCAAAGTGCTGAAAATCCTTCTGCATCTGTCAGTAAGGCCCCTTTCACACTGGGGCGGTTTGCAGGCGTTATTGCGCTAAAAATAGCGCCTGCAAACCGCCCCTAAACAGCCTCCGCTGTTTGTTCAGTGTGAAAGCCCGAGGGCTTTCACACTGAAGCGGTGCGCTGGCAGGAGAAGAAAAAATCTCCTGCAAGCCGAATCTTTGGAGCGTTGAAGGAGCGGTGTATTCACCGCTCCTAAACCGCTCCTGCCCATTGAAATCAATGGGACAGCGCGGCTATACCGCGGTAATACCGCAGCTATAGCCGCGCTATATGAGGGGTTTTAACCCTTTTTCGGCCGCCAGCGGGGGGTTAAAACCGCACCGCTAGCGGCCGAATACCGCGGTAAAACAGCGCTAAAAATAGCGCTGTTTTACCGCCGACGCCCCCTACCGCCCCAGTGTGAAAGGGGCCTAACACAGAGGAGGGGCGGAGAGCTACATTTAGAGCTCTTGTACATTGTGTGAGAGCTGACTAGAGGAAAGGGACACACCCCCCTTCACACACTGTACAGGAATGAAGGAACAATGCAGAGCTGTGTTGTGAATAGACAATCTGTGCACTGAGCTCTCCTCCCCGTAACCATTTTATCTCTGGTGTCAGGGCAACTTGTCAGAATTTACACATACTGATAACAGAGGAGTGAAGCACCAGAGAAAAATGACACTCAGAGCTTTGGAGAGAGACAAGTAAACACTGCAGATATATGTGCTTTGTTCAGATTTCATGACTGAGGTTTACAACCACTTTAATGCCTTCATTGAAAAGATATAGATATTGGCAATGTTACAAATTTAACTAACAGGTCAACTGGCTGACCAAGGCAAATTCCGAAATGAAAGTCAGAGCCAATAAACAAGTAGGTTGAACCTCTGATTCAATTTAAATGCAAAATGTGCATGTTTGACTGAAGAGCGCCTATAAAAAGGATCTATAGCTGCATTATCTGGACATTTATGTTGATTTTTATTTTTAATATCATAACAGTGGGACAGAAGTATAATAGACTACTGCAGGTGGTCTCCATTTCTCTGCATCCATGGGGAAAATACAAATGTAAATGTATGCTTTTACTTTTCATTCCTGGCTTTTACAAATAGGACTCCAACATAGTGATAGTTTTCTGATATCATAGCGAGTGAGTTCTTCAGTCTGTTTTGTGCTGATTATGGACTTCCTCCAGTCTTGTAATCTTCTTATTGTGAGAAAAATCTAATTAAGAGTAGGAAGAAGTTAATGGTGGAAAAATTCCCGTGGAGTGCAGTATGTGATATAATGCCACTTTCCGGCTGATTGCTTTTAGTGTAATGCACTTACGAAGTATCATTACAAAAGCAGATTAAATATACTTTCTGACTTGTAGTCACATGATCTTTTGCAGATGATGGAAGAACATGTGAATCTTTTAAAGAGGATTTTAAACACAGCTGCAACAATAGGAGCTGGAATTAAGTCATTAACACCTATTTAATAGTATTGTTTATGTTTATAAATGGTGCATTTGAGCTAAACACGGAACACCAAGACCTGTATTTCTGGGTTTATTTAGTATACCAACTGTAATGGGTCTGACTTTGTTGTGGGTGTGGCTTAAGTAGGTGTGACCTCAGTAAATTTGCAGTACTTATAGTACAACTGAGTTCAATTTTCAGTTTAAAGTACAGTGCCTTGCAAAAGTATTTACCCCCTTGGCTTTTTACCTATTTTGTTACATTAGAGCGTTTAGTTCAATGTTTTTTTAATCTGAATTATATGTGATGGATCAGAGCACAATAGTCTAAGTTGGTGAAGTAAAATTAGAAAAATATATACATAAAACTATTTTTCAGAAATAAAAAACTGATAATTGGCATGTGTGTATGTATTCACCCCCTTTGTTATGACTCCCATAAAAAGCTCTGGTGCAACCAATTACCTTCAGAAGTCACATAATTAGTGAAATGATGTCCACCTGTGTGCAATCTAAGTGTCACATGATCTGTCATTACATATACACACCTTTTTGAAAGGCCCCAGAGGCTGCAACACCTAAGCAAGAGGAACCACTAACCAAACACTGCCATGAAGACCAAGGAACTCTCCAAACAAGTAAGAAACAATGTTGTTGAGAAGCACAAGTCAGGGTTATAAAAAAAATATCCAAATCTTTGATGATCCCTAGGAGTACCATCAAATCTATCATAACTAAATGGAAAGAGTAGTTCACAACAAAGAGCAAACCTGTAAGAGACAGCCGCACACCAAAACTCACGGACCGGGCAAAGAGGGCATTAATCAGAGAGGCAGCACAGAGACCTAAGGTAACCCTGGAGGAGATGCAGAGTTTCACAGCAGAGACTGGAGTATCTATACATAGGACGACAATAAGCCAGACGCTCCATAGAGTTGGGATTTATGGCAGAGTGGCCAGAAGAAAGCCTTTACTTTCAGCAAAAAACAAAATGGCATGTTTTGAGTTTGCGAAAAGGCATGTGGGAGACTCCCAAAATGTATGGAGGAAGGTGCTCTGGTCTGATGAGACTAAAATTGAACTTTTTGGCAATCAAAGAAAACGCTATGTCTGGCGCAAACCCAAAACATCACATCACCCAAAGAACACCATCCCCACAGTGAAACATGGTGGTGGCAGCATCATGCTGTGGGGATGTTTTTCATCAGTAGGGACTGGGAAACTGGTCAGAGTTGAGGGAAAGATGGATGGTGCTAAATACAGGGATATTCTTCAGCAAAACCTGTACCACTCTGTGTGTGATTTGAGGCTAGGACGGAGGTTCATCTTCAGCAGGACAATGACCCCAAACACACTGCTAAAGCAACACTTGAGTGGTTTAAGGGGAAACATGTAAATGTGTTGGAATGGCCCAGTCAAAGCCCAGACCTCAATCCAATAGAAAATCTGTGGTCAGACTTAAAGATTGCTGTTCACAAGTGCAAACCATCCAACTTGAAGGAGCTGGAGCAGTTTTGCAATAAGGAATGGGCAAAAAACCCAATGGTAAGATGTGGCAAGCTCATAGAGACTTATCCAAAGTGACTTGGAGCTGTGATAGCCGCAAAAGGTGGCTCTACAAAGTATTGACTTTAGGGGGGTGAATAGTTATGCACATTGACTTTTTCTGTTATTTTGTCCTATTTCTTGTTTGCTTCACAATAAAAAAAAAAAAAACTTCTTCAAAGTTGTGGGCATGTTCTGTAAATTAAATGATGCAAATCCTCAAACAATCCATGTAAATTCAAAACATGAAAAATGCCAAGGGGGTGAATACTTTTGCAAGGCACTGTATATTTAAAAAAATAATTAGTACATCCCTGTGTGCATTGCATGCAGTTGCGCGGTATTCAGGGCATGTACCCATTAATTTAAAGCTGAACTCCATCTTTTGTTACACTTTACATAGTTTGTTTGGGCCAAGATGGCCCTAACGAACTATGTCCCTCACTAACATGTAAGGCTGCTGGATGTGCGCTACATACATCATACAGCACTGTGTTATGGATGTGAACCAATACCTTCCTGTCCCATACTCGAAACATAACAGAGTCTATCTGAGCAGCGCTCAGGCATTCATAGAAAGCAATGTATTCTAGCAATGAATACAAAGCTTTCTCTGAATGGCTGAGTCAGAGAGGCAGGCTGATGAAGTCACAACCTCTGACTCAGCCAATCAGAGAAAGCTTTGTATTCATTGCTAGAATACATCACTTTCTATGAATGCCTGAGATAGACTCTATTGTGTTTGAGATGTAAAGGTTTAAATCGAATCCGGAACACAGTGCTATATGTAGCCTCAGCTACATACAGTTTATATAGCACATTCAGCGACCTCACATGTTAGTGGCCCAAACTAACTATGTAAAGTGTAACAAAAGCTGGAGTTCAGCTTTAAATAGATCACGTCTGTCAGTGGCACTGCCTGCAATCATCAAAAGTCTGAAAAAGCCCCAACAGAGCCATGTATATTAGTAAAAAGCTGGTAGATGTTCTAACCATTCCCCACTGTGTCCAAAACTTACCATGGAAATTTTTTGACTGGACTTTAAGTTGAAAATTTTTTATGCTGAATTTATTGACTAATAACTTATCAGACAGCTCAGGCCGAAAATTTAAGTCAGACAAAACCCGCCTTGAGGCAGCTCTAGATATCCAGTCCACTGTACTCTGGGAAGCCTTTGTCATTAAAAAAATGTATAAATATTTTATACATTTAGTAAAAACAATGATAGACCATCAGTTTAAATCTGATTTGCAGTACTATAGTATAGTGTGGTGTGTGTGTGATGTGTGATATACGACTGTCTTTTTTCTTTGGATCTAGAAGTTTAAATGATAATGCACAATGGAAAGGTATATATATATATATATATATATATATATATATATATATATATATATATATATATATATATATATATATATATATATATATATATATATATATCACAATAACTGTTTTTTAACATAAAATGAATTTCTTTGCAAGATAGATGCTATTGACATCATCCTTTTGATGATGGTCAAGCAAATTGGAACATCAGATTCAGACCTTGCTTGGCAAATGTTATGTAAATTGATTTTTAGAAAAACAGTTTATACAATAGCAGATGCTTTTTCATTGATCTGTTATACATTATGTAGCATATACTGCTGTACAGAAAGCCTCATGCTGTGAAACTACAATGGTTATACCATTAGAAGACCTTAAATATGTGGATTGGTGTGAAATATATTGGACTCTAAGTATTGCTTCACTTTGTTAGTCTTGCTCACCGTTCATCCTAACAACCTAAAGAAAAGTGCTGTCCTGAAAAAAAAAAACCCATAACCCCTACCCATAACAAACTCACCTATAGAATATCAGACCACCAATACAGGCATCCTATTAGGGAGAGATTTCATTAGGTTGCCTATTTAAGGCATAGATGGAGTCTAAAGCAGGTGAGACAGCCTAGAGATGGAGAGAGAGAACAACAGAGAGGAAGTAGTGTGCTCTCCCCTTTGGGGGAGGGGTTGATGAAACGGAAAAGTTAAGCCTAGGACTGAGAATCTGGAAAGGACTATCTAATCAGTAGTGCATGAGATCTAATCAGTAGTACATGAGTACTTTAATGCTCCCTTCCTTTATTCAAACTCAGATGTGAGAGTGCTTATCTGAAGAGTGTTGCCTCAATTTTAAACTCTGTATTGACAGAGTGTTCTACTAAAGTTATGACTGCAACCGAAAGCCTCTGTGTGATGTTGTACTTAAAGTAACATGTAGTTGTATACAGTAAACAGTCAATGCCTGGGGTGATAAACTGTGTTATTTCACTGATGCAAACCTGGTCAGCTGTGGAGTGGATGGTGGTGGAGGAAAAGAAGTCCCCCGCCTGGTGGTGAGAGAAAACACCCTCATGTAGCATGTGTTAGGTGGTCGGGGGCCCCCGTGTCCCATGGGCCCCAGGTGGTCAGTTGGATTTCTGGAGCTTCTATTTGGACTACAAAAGACATAGGCCTATGTAAGTGTACTCTGGACATTAAGGGGCTAATGTGGACATTGACCAGGAGGATGTGGTGGGAAGATCTAGGACTTGCATCCGTGTGCTCAAACAGTGATTGGGTTTGGGCAGAGAGTACACTTGATGCACTGAAGACCCTATATGTAGGTGGGGCTCAGCTGCATGTATAGGCCACATGGAAAGAAGCTGAGTACCCCCCCCCCCACAAGCCTCTCCAGGATTGGGCAATAATTACGACCTACATCATCCTAGAGGTGCTCTCTTGTAACATGACTGTATCAGGCATTGCCATGGTGAATAATTGCTATCTTTATCTCATTACTTCATTACTTCTAAAGTAAAATAGTAATCCCTTTAAAAGAAGTTAATACTTGCATGCCCTGCAGCCTGCACTTCCAATCTTCGCTCTCTTCTGTTTCAAAAGTATCTTCTGCTTAGACACACTTCCTGGAGTGTTGGATGCCGGAGCATCATTTTTCCTTCTGTCATCCAGAAGAATAACAGAGAGCAGATGGTTGATCAGACATCCAACACACCCAGAAGAGTCAGATGCAGAAGATTTTTCAGGCAATGAAGATCTGGAAGCAGGAGAAGTAAGTAACTCCTTTCTTTTAATAGCACTGCTATGTGTATTTTATTTTTTAGCAACAAAGCCGCTTTAAGGAAGGCCCAACATATACTATATTACCAAATGTATTGGGATGCCTGCCTTTACCTGCACATGAACTTTAATGGCATTCCAGTCTAGACCCCTTTCACACTGGGGCGGTTTGCAGGCGTTATTGCGCTAAAAATAGCGCCTGCAAACCGCCCCTAAACAGCATCCGCTGTTTGTTCAGTGTGAAAGCCCGAGGGCTTTCACACTGAAGCGGTGCGCTGGCAGGAGAAGAAAAAATCTCCTGTCAGCCGCTTCTTTGGAGCGGTGAAGGAGCGGTGTATTCACCGCTCCTAAACCGCTCCTGCCCATTGAAATCAATGGGACAGCGCGGCTATACCGCGGTAATACCGAGGCTATAGCAGCGCTATACGAGGGGTTTTAACCCTTTTTCGCCCGCCAGCGGGGGTTAAAACCGCACCGTTAGCGGCCGAATACCGCGGTAAAACAGCGCTAAATATAGCGCTGTTTTACCACCGACGCCCCCTACCGCCCCAGTGTGAAAGGGGCCTTAGTCCGTAGGGTTCAAAATTGAGTTGGCCCACCCTTTGCAGCTATAACAGCTTCAACTCTTCTGGGAAGGCTGTCCACAAGGTTTAGGAGTGTGTCTATGGGAATGTTTGACCATTTTTCCAGAAACACATTTGTGGAGTCAGGCCTCAACCCGACACCTTTTGGATGAATTAGAGCGGAGACTGTGAGCCCGGCCTTCTCGTTCACATCAGCACTTCTGGAAGAATGATCAAACATTCCCATAGACACATCCTAAACCTTGTGGACAGCCTTCCCAGAAGAGTTGAAGCTGTTATAGCTGCAAAGGGTGGGCCAACTCAATATTGAACCCCATGGACTTCATGTGCATGTAAAGTCAGGCGTCCCAATACTTTTGGTAATATAGTGTATGTGGATTGTAATAGAGCACAGATGGAATGCCGCAGGCTGGTGAGGCTGTGGAAGTCAGAAGATAGGAATATCTGCATCTAAGGACTGATATTCTATACTCCTTCCAAATATCTGACCAAAATACCAGGTACATAGCCCCAAGTAATGTTGACCATAAGGCTGTTAGTCGTCGTCCCCCCACACTCCTCTCCATTATGCTGATACCAGTCTATGTGCTTTTCAATACAAATGGATTTTTTGAAATGGGGGACAAAATAAACTGTTTCTTTTATTAAATTAGCATGCTGGTGCCACACTCTGGAAATGCAGGCATTAAGGCACAATGATTGGTGGTATGAAAGGAAAGACAGGTTGCTCTTTGGTCACACATTTCACGTGTGGACTAACATTTCTTCATTTACTAAATTTGAAAGGAACATGTCTTTCCCTTCCGTAGTAGCAGGAAACTTTCATCCTGCATGTCCTAGGGCACCGGAGGTATCACGGAGATTGGTATGGCTTTGGGGGTAGCGGTTTCTTCTTCATATGTATTTTAAGCCAGTAATTAATGATATGAGAATAGACAAAATTATTTGCCTTCCCAGCTTGAGGTAAACTACTTCAAAAAGTGTCCAACAAATGTACATTCACCATTTTATAAGTTAGGTAATGTTATAGTAATTATATTTCCCATTTAAGAATTGACTTTGGCAAAAAAAAAATTCAACCAGTGTGTCTGTGACTTTGTGGCGAATGTACCAGTGAATCTTATCCCTCATCATTAAAGCATTTGTTACCCCAACACTTAATATTTCTGATATGTGCCTGCTGTACCATGTACTTGTGTGAGAAAGTATCCTGTTCTCTTTGTATTGCTTCCTTTGTGTGAAATCCTTTGTTGCTTTCCTATTAAAAACCGACCACACTAAGCAGGAGAGCGCACCGTGGTCAGTTCTCTAGCTATGCTGGGAACTCAGCCTGCTTTCCTCTAATGATCAGACTTGTCCTGACCCCCCCCCCCCCCCACACACACACACAGCCATTCACTGGGAAGTTCAGTGTGCTGCTGCTTCTTATGCAGCTGAGAACAGAGGGAATGTGATCACTTATAAAAAGGGAAAAAATATAGATATTTATAATGTTTTTTTTTGTTTTTTTTATTGCTATACAAAAATGTTTTGCCTTTCATTTCTATTTTAAACTAAATGGCTGGATGGGGTTTTTTTCAACCACTTTAAATGGGTGACCTTATCTCTCATATCTGTCTGCAGTTCAGTTTTAAGACTTAAAAGCTTATGCCCATTCTCTATCAATAATGTTTGCAATGTGTTCTTTCCCAAAAACTTTTTTTTTCTACATATATTTTTAATCTAAGATAAACATATTGCCAAGGAATATATATGTTTGTTGCTTTGGATATGCTGGGTATTACATTGTTTACAGAAGATTAGCAGGACATCTGAATCTTCTGTACTTTTTTATGTATCTTTCTTTATGCTAAATCTGCTTTGCTAAGCCCTCTTCAAATAGCTAATACCCCTTTTAATGTCTTTGCACCAGTTTTCTAAGCAGTATACACTAATGATGCCTAGGATTGGATATCGCCTTAAGCTTAGCATCTTCTGCAATGACAGCCAAACATGCTGCATCATCAAAAGCTGCCAATGTAGATGCAATGTCAGTCTATAATATGGAAGGTCACATTCATGCATCTATGCCGACAAGTGAGAGAAAAACACACACTGACTGTGTATTAGAAAATAATTCTAGTCCCCAGGGGTTATGATCATTTTTCCATTCATTTGTCAAAAAATCAGCTCGAAGAAATGGTAAGATTTCCATATACAAATAAAAAGCTATTTCACATCAAGGAGCATTATTCTGTTTTTATATCTAATAGAATTCAATAAAGAGCTCTTTAAAATGTAATCACTTACTACAGCCTTTCCACGCTTTACTTCATTTCTTTCTACCTACAGAGCAGCTAAAATGGAGTCCAGGAGCTGATACCAAGAAAAACTTTGTGTCTGTGCCCATTCCCTTTAACACATATAACGTTGAATGCCGTAGATCAGGGGTAGGCAACCTTTTGAGCACAGTGTGCCGAAAAATATTTTCAAAGAAATTGAGAGTGCCGAATTTATAACAAAAAAACTTCACACTCTCAATCATGAAAAGGATTTTTTATAAAGTAAATGCTGTCAGCTACTTGAGAAGTAGTCAGAAATTTACATCCTGCACTCATGTCTCAGATCAGCCCTAATTCCTGCAACTCCACACTTCAGATCAGTCCCAACTCATGCACCTTCACACCTCAGATCACTGTCCCTCCTGCATATCTGTTTCACCACTGTACCCCCATGCACATCTGCCCCACCACTGTAACCCCTGCACATCTGCCCCATCATTGTACTACCCTGCTCATCTGCCAGCCACTGTACCTCCCTGCACATCTGCTTCACCGCCGTACCCCCATGCTCTTCTGTCTCACCACTGAACAATCTTCTTATCTGTCCTAACACTGAATTTTCTGCTCATCTGGCCCACCACTGTAACCCCCTTTCTCATCTGCCCCACCAATGTACCTCCTGCCAATCTGCCCCACCACTGTACCTCCTGCACATCTGTCCTACCTCTGTTCCCCCTGCTCATCTGTCCCACCAATGTACCTCCTTTCTCCTCTGCCCCGCCACTGTACTCCCCTGTACATCTGCCCCACCTCTGTACCCCCTGCTCTTCTGCCCAACCACTGTAATCCCCTGCTCATCTGTCCCACCAATGCACCACCTTTCATATCTGCCTCACTGCTATACCCCCTTCTCTTCTGTCCCACCGCTGAACCCCCTTCTCATTTACCCCAACACTGAACCCCCCCTGCTCATCTTTACCACCACTGTAGCCCCCTTCTCATCTGTCCCACCACTGAACCCCCTTCTCATCTGCCCCAGCACTGAACCCCCCCGCTCATCTGTCCCACCACTGTAACCCCCTGCTCATCTGTCCCATCACTGTACCCCCCTGCTTTTCTGTCGCACCGCTGAATCCCCTTTTGATCCCTCCCACTACTGTATCTCCTGCACATCTGCCCCATCACTGTACCCCCTTGCTCTTCTGTCCCACCACTGTAACCCTGCTGCTCATCTGCCCCATCAATGTACCCCTTTTCTCATCTGCCCCACTATCACAGCTGGCACCAGCACAAGGACACTTTGGATTAGTTGTAAGCAGCACCCCTTGAGAGGACAGAGGATTTCCAATATCACAGCTGGCTCCAGCATAAGGGCACTTTGGATTACGGTAGTTGTAAGTAGCACCCCTTGTCCTGATTGTTTTTTCCCTAAACTTAGGCTTTAATTTTTTCCAGATATCGTATATTTAAAGAAGAATTCTGGAAAAGTAACAAAAAATGACATATATATTACAGTCAGTCACTGACAATAACACAGAAGGTTTTGTTTTTCAGTTCCTGTAACGTACTTTTATTACCTGTTGATCCTGCCAGTAGATCTATTGATTTACTTCCTGTAACAGGGTAATAAAGCTTTTCATTCTACTGTGAGATTTCACAGCAACATTGTCACTCTGCAGACAAGATGTTAAGTAGACAAGCCCAACTCTAGCTAACACTGTAATGCCCTGTACACACGGTACACACTGCACAGACGCTTGAGGGGTGTTTTCAACGCCTCAAAAAACACCTGCTTTTAATGCCAGTGTGATAGCCTAAGGCTATCAAAGCATGAAGCATTGCTTCAAAATTGAAGCCTCATGTCAATTAAGGTGGTGTTTGAAGCCTTTCAACGCCTCCCATTCAATTCTATGGTAATTCTTGGCAAATGCTCTGGCAGGCAGGACATTGATCGGACATTCCGACGACAAAATCCGTCAGATTTTTTCCGACGGATTTTGGGCCAAACTTATCTTGCATACACACGGTCGCACAAAGTTGTCGGAAAATCCGATCGTTCTGAACGCAGTGACGTAAAACACGTACTTTGGGACTATAAACGGGGCAGTAGCCAATAGCTTTAGTCTCTTCATTTATTCTGAGCATACGTGGCACTTTGTGCGTCGGATTTGTCTACACACGATCAGAATTTAAACGAGCGGATTTTATATCCTGCTCTCAAACTTTTTTGTGTTGGAAACTCCAACGGAAAAAGTCCGATTGAGCCCACACACAATCGGAATTTCCGACAACACAATCCGATCGCACTTTTCCCGTTGGAAAATCAAACCGTGTGTACAGGGCATAAGGGTTTGTTCACTCTTGACTAAATTTCTAACACTTAACAAACGCTCCTATAGCGTTAGTATGGGTGTTAGACTCGTGTTAATGAGTTTTAGTATGGGCGTTAGACTGATGTTTTACAAGAGTTAAAAATGATCCCCAAACGCCCTATGGACAGTTTGATGAGCGTTAAGGTGGGTTACAACTGCTCCACAAATGCCTACAATATTCCATTACAGTTAATAAACAAATCTTAAAGCCCTGCAACCGCACCACAACTGCCTGCCAGAGCATTTGCCAAGAATTACCATAGAATTGAATGGGAGGCGTTGAAAGGCTTCAAACACCACCTTAATTGACATGAGGCTTCAATTTTGAAGCAATGCTTCATGCTTTGATAGCCTTAGGCTATCACACTGGCATTAAAAGCAGGTGTTTTTTGAGGCGTTGAAAACACCCCTCAAGCGTCTGTGCAGATGACACAATTACCAGCACATATTGCTGTTCACACTATCAAAACATGAAGCATTAGCGTTGCGTCTCTTCAAAATTAAATGTTGAGTCAGGAGGTGTTTGAAACCTTTCAACATCTCCCATTCAAGTCTATGGTAACACTTCGCAAGCGCTATGACAGGCAGTTGGGGTGTGGTTGCGAGCCGTTAAGATTAGCTTGTTAGGGATAGTCACAAATTGAATAATTCACGGTGGGTCATTTTTAAGAACTAGGTTAAGCTAAGATTTGAAGTTTTTGGGTAAGAGAAATTCACGGTAATAGGGTGGAGAGGGTGAGAAATTCCCCATTGTCCACCTCTTATTAAATGATTAATTAAAAAATGTATTATAGGAGCACTGAAATAAAAGGATTGGGAATGTATGGCTGAGGGGTATTTTCCCTTTTTTTTCCCCTCCCTTTCCCCCCCCCCTTTTTTTCCCCTCCCTTCCCCTTTTCTTCCCTCCTTCCTTCCCCTTCCCCCCCCCTTTTTTTTTCTTCTTCTTCTTTCCCCTCCTTCCCTCCCCCTCCCGTCTCTGATTCCGTTCCTTTTGGCAGGATTGCTATAGACGTAAAAACTAGATATGGGAAGTGAGAAAACACAGAGTAGAAGCTTAGGTTTCAGGAATGTTAAATGTTAATGTTAAATTTTAATGTCAAATGTATAATGTTAATGTTAAGTGTTAATTGTAATGTGTTATGTAAATATGTATTGTACATGGTTGTGTTTTTATATGCTGAGACTTTGAATGTTGAATTTCTCTTTTGTTGTGGTTTGTAAATTTCTTTTCTTTAAAAAAATAATAAAAAGAGTTGAAACAGAAATTTAGTCAAGTGTGAACAAGCCCTTAAGCAGTCACAGCATTTTTTATTTTGAAAAATATTTAACCCAAATGAATAAAGGCTGACAATTATATGTACCCATGGCAGTGTTTTATGTTAAATGTGAAATACAAATTGAATTTATATACTGCATACTATCATTACAGGTATTAACTCCATACAGTTACCCAAATACCATAAAGCCACTATAGTGGGCCTCTAACTGATAAAAGCACAGCATCCATCATACTGTGCCTTTCTGGAATTGTATTGTGGTTATTTTATGTGACCAGTGTAGTCAACTTACTGTAAGTTATTTTCAGTACATTGTGCTTTTTGGGGCAAAAAAAAGTTAATTTCCCTGTAAGCACTTATTCTGTCACTTTACATGGTAAATCTTACACTTAATCTGTCCTCCTTTTTGACCTTAAAGTACATAGGTAAGAATCAAATCCTGTTGCCATGTGATGCGCAAGCCTCATTAAGTAAACAAAAATCTTCCTATACCTTCCCTGAGGAAGCTAAGTTCTCCTTCATTTGTGTCTCACATGTTCTACTTTAATTTATATCCCATCCACTAATATTAATAGCTAACCCTACCCTTACACTGAAATGTTAAATCTGTTAACTTTTTAAATTTTGGATAGAGTATACAGAGGGTTAAAGCCCCTATTCATTTTGTTGCCATCTGTATCCCGATTTGGGTAGACTTGGCTTCACTTCCTGTCCCATAGCCAAAACAAGATGCTGGAGGAAATCCCTTCAAAATGAAGGAATTCTTGGTTGTCACCAGGGTCAGCAGAACCAGTGTCCCCATTCAGTCCTGTTCTGGCAACAACCCAAAATTTGGGATTATCTTACGCTTTCGGTGATAACGGTAAAGAGGACCAACAGAGTAAATCTCCCTAACAGGTACAAAAACAGCAGTAAAACCCTGACAGTTTTTCTAATCCCTCTCTACTCTATCCCAAAAATAAAAAAAAAGGTTTGCCTTTAGTTATACGTCAAAGCCCAACTCCACTTTTACTTGATTTCCTGCTCAAAATACTAGTCGCTTGGTTGTCTCTGGCGTTAATGCTTTCTGTCAATACTTTCTGTGGCACTGACCCAAAACATTCATGCAGATAAGAGTCAGAATTAAGTGAAGACTCCTGATCAGTACAGGTTTACTTTAAAGTATAGCTAAAGGAAAGATATTTTTTGTTTTGGATAGAGTGGAGAAGAGTGCTTGTCGGTTTTTATCGCTGTCAGTTCCGCCGTTAAGGAGATTCACCCTCTATATTTGTCCTGTTTACCATTGTCATTGATAATGAAAGTAAAATAAAGTCCCAAATATTGGGTTGTCCGCAGAATAGTTATGTTGACCTGTGGGTCCCCAATAATTTTTTTTAATTTGCAGAGATTTTCTCACTTCCTGTTTGGCTATTGGACAGGAATTGAAGGGAATCTCCACAATAGGACACAGATGGCAAAAAAAAAAATCTAACAGAGGTTATAACCTTCCCTTGCTCTATTTAAGATAAAAAAAAAGTTTTGCCTCTTCACCCTGTTCCAAATTATTATGCCAAAGATATTTTTCTCATTTACCTAAATATTTGATGTAAACAATAGTCAGCATAACTCTCATGTTATCAACTATTAAGAGTACAATTCAAATTGTTTCAAATTTATTGAACAAACCTCCTAATGAGAACAGTTTTTTCTTTTAAAATTAAAAACTTACAATGCACTGTTCCAAATTATTACGCACAGTAGGTTTCAAAATTTATAGGTTGTAAAGAACTGAAAATTGTCATTTGTTGTGTTTGCAGCATATTTACTGAAATCAAAAGCTATTTCAATCAAACTTTGAACAACATTTTAACTTTTCAAACATTTTACCACGTTACATTTTAACATAGGACCCCTTATTTTATAGCAGCTTCACAAGTCTTGCATCCATTGAACTTGTGAGTTTTTTGACAGTTTCTGCTTGAATTTGTTTGCAGGATGTCAGAATAGCCTCCCAGAGCTGCTGTTTGGATGTAAACTGCCTCCCACCCTCATAGATCTTTTGCTTGAGGATGCTCCAAATGTTCTCAATAGGATTGAGGTCAGGGGAGGATGGAGGCCACACCATGACTTTCTCTCCTTTTATCCCCATAGCAGCCATTGATGCAGAGGTATTCTTTGCAGCATGAGATGGTGCATTGTCATGCATGAAGATGATTTTATTATGGAAAGCATAGTTCTTCTTTCTGTACCAGGGAAGGAAGTGGTCAGTCAGGAACTCCACATACTTTGCAGAGGTCATCTTTACACCTTCTGGGACCCTAAAGGGGCCGACCAGCTCTCTTCCCATGATTCCGGCCCAAAACATGACTCCACCACCGCCTTGCTGACGTCGCAGCCTTGTTGGAACAGGGCGGCCATCCACCAACCATCCACTACTCCATCCATCTGGACCATCCAGGGTTGCACGGCACTCATCAGTAAACAGGACTGTTTGAAAATGAGTCATGTATTTTTCTGCCCAATGCAGCCGTTTCTGCTTGTGAGCATTGGTTAGTGGTGGCCGAATGGAAGGTTAATGCACAGTTGCAAGACTCTGGAGGACTCTACACCTTGATGTCCGTGGGACTCCAGAGGCACCAGCAGCTTCAAATATCTGTTTGCTGCTATGTAATGGTGTTTTAGCAGCTGCTCTCTTGATCCGATGCATGGATCTGGCAGAAATCTTCCCCAATGTGCCTTTATCTGCACGAAACCCGTCTGTGCTCTGAATCAGCCACAAATCTCTTAATAGTGCGATGATCACGGTTATGTTTTCATGAAATATCTAATGTTTTCATACCTCGTCCAAGGCATTGAACTATTTCACTCTTTTTGGCAGCAGAGAGACCCTTTTTCTTCCCCATATTGCTTGAAAATGGTGCTCTGCTTAATAATGTGGAACACCCTCCTTTAGTCGTTTTTCCTTTAATTGTGCTCACCTGGCAATCTAATTATCACAGGTGTCCGAGATTGTTTTCAGTGATCAAAAGAGCCCTGAGACACAATGCCATCCATGAGTTAAACTGAAAAACAAAATATTTAATCTTTGTGACACTGAAATAGAATTTGCATAATAATTTGGAACAGGGTGTAGTTCTACTTTAACGTAATCCTTAAAATTGGACCATTACTGCTGTTCAAGTGCTTTGACCTTAACACTAAACATACTTTACACGTAACCCCACTTCCTCAGTCTTAAAGGGTAACTCCACCTTTGTGGGGGGAAAAAATAGCAAATAACAAAAAATAATATAGCGTATACAATTGGGACACAAATCATATTGTAATTGAATGTTATTAAAAACGACCTTTCCTTTTCAATCTGCAGCCGCTGTAAATTTCAGAAAACGCAATGCAATATGGCTACCTGGAGTTGTTCTGCACACAGAATGTATACTGACCATCCCCGGAAACATAATTTCCTGCTTGTGTGATTGGCTCATCAATTTTCCCAGAAGTCTGCCTAAGATGCAAGTCAGATTTCAGGCATCCCCTGCAAAAAAAAAGTAATTTTTTGATGAGATACTCCCAATAGGAGCATGTCTAAAGGGATGCAGGCCCAGCAGATTTCCTCATTAGTGCTCTGCAGGTGCACAGCTGACTGATAATTGTGTGTCCACTCCCATCAGACCCACTCAACACAGAGGCACAGAGGAACACACAGGGATTTCTTCAGAATAACAAAAGGTAGGAATATGCAACACAGTTTGTTATAATCCCTGCAATGTACATAGATCACCCAGAGGGGAATGTTTTTTCAAAACAAAAGTGGTGTTACGTTTTAATCTTTAACCGCTTGCCTAGGAGGGCAATTTTGACATACATGTAAAAATCTGCATTTGTTTGCTAAAAAAATTACTTAGAACCCCCAAACATCAGATATTTTCTGAAAGTAAAGGCACTGGAGAATAAAATGGTGGTTGTTGCAATTTTTTATGTCACACAAAATTTGGCAGAGGTTTATCAAACCGAGCTTTTCAGGGAAAAATGCACTTAAATCAATTTTAGTGCACACAAGCACAATATAATACCCAGTTTTTTTTGTCAAAATATAATGTTACACTGAGTAAATAGATTCCCAAAATGTCACGATTTAAAATTGGACTGGTGATAAACTACGGTACATTCAGTTATCCATGATCATCCTGCTTTTGCACATTGGCATGTAGTCCAGGTGGGAACATACTTCTTAGGGTGGCCATGCTGTAGTAAGGGAGCATTGTTATTCTAAATCTAGGGCAAGGACTAACAGGTGAAAATTTAAGGAGAGAAGTCCTGCATTACAAAAGCAAGTCTCTCGACATTTCAAGGTGTGTATTTTCAATATCAGATCTCTTTGCATGCAGCATATTAATGAGAACAAATCTAATAACATGAAATGCTACACACAGACTTCGGATTACTGTCTGCAGAAATGTGTGAAGAAACAGAAGATTGTTTAGGGGAATTTTCATTGGCAATAACAGTCAGTTAACCCACAGGGAAAGCAGGGCAATAGTGATGTTTGCTGCTGTTCATGGCACAAGAAATTGGACAGAACAACCAAATATACTGCTTAATCGAAAAACCCCAGCGCAATTATGTTAACCCCATAGGGGGTTATTTACGAAAAGGCAAATCCACTTTGCACTACAAGTGAAAACTACAAGTGCAAAGTGCACTACAAGCGCACTGCAAATGCACTTGGAGGTGAAGTCACTGTAAATTCGAGGGGGACAAGCAAGGAAAATAAAAAAAGCATTTTAGCTTGCACATGATTGGATGATAAATCAGCAGAGCTTCCCCTCATTTCAGATCTACCCCTCATATTTACAGCGACTGCACTTCCAAGTGCACTTTCAGTGCAATTTCAAGTGCAGTTTGCACTTGTAGTTCGCACTTGTAGTGTAAAGTGGATTTGCCTTTCGTAAATAACCCCCTATGTCTATATGTATATTAATGATGCAGAGATAATTTTTGCAAGTGCTGTTGCTTCAGAGCTTAGTAAATGAGGTAAAGCTTCACTTTGCAAAGAATAGACAATCACGTGCAAGAAAAATAAAGAATAAAAAACAGCATTTTTGCTTGCACATGATTGGATAATGGAAGTCAGCAGAGCTCCCCCTCATTTACTAAGCTCTGGAACAATTGCACTTTACAAAGTGCACAGTGTATTTGCCATTAGTAAATCAACCCCAATGTGGACATCTGTTATTGGTAGAGGTAAAACTTGTATGACATGCCCTTAGTTCATATTGTATTACTGAGCAACTCCTGAAGCTTTGCCTTGAAATTTTTTTTTAATTGTATATCGCAACTGCCGCAATAAATGAAAAAAACTTCTAAAATAATGTACAATATAAAAAGGAACTTGTGCAAACCCTGATATTTCATGCAGTTGTTTGATTTAATACTGACATGCAAACGTCTGGAGAAGCCTTAGTTACTAATTATGCCATAATTAAAATGAAATGTGTGAAAATGCTGAAGTGTGTGTTGCATCAGCACAATACATAGTCGTCGGTATGAGCCTATTATTCCATTATAATATGCTGAAGTTACAACATTATTTTACACAGGATGATTGAAATATGGGTAGTCGCTGTGGTGGATCTCATTACTTGGCAGAATTTCAGGCATCCATGTATATTTAATACAATGAGCAATGGGTAAAATTGCAGTTAAAGTAGCCATAGGATCATCTTAAGCCTCAATACAGTTTTAACTGAAATAAAAATCTAATGGAACTGTCATTAACCACTTGCCAGCCAGGACTGAGAATTTTTGCTTAATGTATAAAGTGACCCTGTCACTATACAAAAGTTTCCCAGTGAAGGCATAGCTCTAAAAGACTGTAGAGAGTGTCGATGCCCAACTTTTCAAAAAAATTTTAAGCTGTAAATGTGGGGGGAAGACAGCGTATAAGTCTTGGTATCACTGTATACCAGTAGGTCATCAACCCAAGAATCAATAGTACTGAAAAGAAAACGAGAGATATTTAGGGTGATCAAGGATGACTGATCAGTACTGTCATTTTACACGACAACAAAGTTAAAAAAATGTAAAAGTTTATTATACAATATCTTAAAATTATCCAGATGGAAATACATAAATTAATGGAAATACATAAATGAATATATCTTATGGCTACTGTTACACATCGCATTATCTGTCTACGCGGACTGCACTGCTTCTTCAGGACTTCCTATTCACATATGACAGATGCTATATGTATACAAAATTAATCTACAAATGAAAAAAAAAAAAATCCAACTTTTTCATTGCCTGTCCTGCTGAATGCTGCCCTGCTCCAAATAAATTGTCCCATGAAGTTCGCTGAGAAACCAACACTTCCAGGAGCGTGGATATCCTGGATCCAGACACATTCTCACTGGTTCCTCCTGCTGACCACCAGGTCTCTACTAAATCCTGTACTGATATGGAGATGGGTGGAGGAACCAGTAAGAGCTGCACGGGACCCAGGAGATTGACAGGACCCCACTACTGGGCATGGACAGCCAATAGGAGGTGTTTCTGCCACCAGGCAAAGATGTGGACACCTGGAACTCTTACACTCTGCAAAGAGGAAGAGAGAAGACCAGACATCTGGGAGTCACATGACTACTGATTTTGATGACTATTTGGGACATTTTAGATTAGTATATTTTTAATTGCTTTAGGGAATAGCTGGAGGGTGGTAGGGGATAGTTTGTGGATTGGCAACTTTAAAATGCACCTATGCCCAGACTATAGATATAACATTTTTTACATTTTCTTAAAAAGTAGTAAAAGAGCTGTAACATATAACAAAAGGCAAAACTTTTTTTGATTTGGAGGGTTTAGAACTGATGTCAGATTTTTTTTTTTACTGCTTGTGTCTCCATTAGGGATATCTATTGTGTTTAATTGTCATAATCACCAAGGTCACTAGGAATGAAAGTGAGGGTAAATACAAAATTCTGAGTTGCTACCAGAACAGGAAGAAAGGTGAAATCTTTCAATGGGACACTTATTCCTGTGACTGCCCAAGTGGGAATTTTCTACACTTTGGAAAGCTCTGTTCTTACTTCCTGTTAAGTCTACAAGACAGGATGTAAAAGGAAATCTCCCTAATGAGACGCAGATGGCAAAAAAATCCAAAAAAACTGACAGTGGTTTCAACCCTCCCTACGCTTTCCCGAATACAAAAAAAGTTTTGGTTTTAAATATATTTTAAAGCGAGCCCTCCCTGACCTCTCTTGCTGCATGTACACTAAAGTAACTTATCTTCATAGATCACAATGGAAACTCTAAAGTTAGATTTCAGTTGAGTTACATTAGAGACTAGCAGCAAGCCAAAATTCAGTTTCTTAGGCTACTTTCACACTGAGGCGCTTTGCCGGTGCTAACGTGCTAAAAATAGCTTCTGCAAAGCGCCCTGAAAGAGCCTCTTAATTCAGTCCAATGTGAAAGCCCTGAGGGCTTTCACACTGGAGCGGTGCGCTTTCAGGACGGTCAAAAAAGTCCTGCAAGCCGCATCTTTGCAGCGCTATAGGAGCAGTGTATTCACCGCTCCTAAAGCACCCCCTCCCATTGAAAACAATGGGACAGTGCTGTAAACCCGCCGGCAAAGCGCCACTGCAGTGGCGCTTTGCGGGTGGTTTTAACCCTTTTTATAGTTTAACGTCGGCGCTTTACCGTCGGCGCCCGCCCGCCCCAGTGTGAAGGTAGCCTTATAGAAAATAAAGGGGAGTCAAGTTGGAATTTCAATGCCTCTGTAAAATTTGATGATGAATTTCTCCACAATCCCTTTATCTACAAAGGTGAAAAGGGCTTATTCCAAAGTGCTTATAATGCTGGTTCATAAAACATTAATACTTTAATGCATATCATCTAGAGACACATGTTCACATTAGGTACAAATGGGACCCACATTCCATCAATGCTTAGACATTATCTACCTGTTCTTATACTATATAAATACTGTATATATATATATATATATATATATATATATATATATATATATATATATATATATATATATATATATATATATATATAATTTATATATATATATACTGTATGTATATATATATATATACAGTATATATACAGTGTATATATATATATATATATATATATACAGTATATACTGTATGTAGAATGCAATTTTACCTTAATGGGCAAGTTACTAAATCTTTAATTCCCCTAAGTATTAGCTTTATGCACTTGATTACTACTTTATAATATGCATAAAGAAGTGCATATGGACAGGAACAATACTCATGCTTGTATGCAGTGTTATTCAAATGATGCTCAGTTGGTAGTAAAAGGTCTAACAGGCTAATAAACCAACACTATAACACCACTACCACCAGCATGATTCTTTGACCCTGGACATAATGGATCCATGTATTCGTGCTGTGCATACCAAATTCTGATCCCACCTTTGTTAGCAAAAATTGAGTGTCATGAGATCCTGCAATGTTTTTCCATTCTTCATTCATTCAGTTCTGGAGTTATTCTTTGGGTTTTCATGAGGTTTTTATGAGGCCATGCAGAAATTAAAGATGAATGTGTGTAAAGAATGGTATCAGTGGTCTTAAGTGATTGTCCAAGTGGTGCTGCCTGCCTAGGGGCTTTGTAGTATATAGCTTCATGGTGCTGAGGTGTGTGGCACAAGAAGCTGAAGTGTTATTTTTACATGAGAGGCTGCAAGGTAAGAAGACCTTTTAATATTCATGCAAGGTCCACGGTAAAAGATAACTGTACTTTCGGAGAAATTATACTTTTTACCTATCTCCCTCACCCATGGACCTAAAGTAACCTTACCTCTGCCAACCCAGATACATACTGTTCTGAAAAGACTTCTACTTATTTTACACCTCAGCTTTTGGTGACTGCCTTTAGGCACTGGTGATATCACTGGCCTCACTGTAGGATCTGAGAAAGATATGTGGGAAACACCCCATCTATAAGGGTTTCAACATTGCTCAGGGGAAAGGAAGATTTTGGCTGGAGGCTATGAAGATTCATACAGACTGCATCTGTCTCATTCAAGTAAAGCTGGCTGTAGACCTTTTGAATCTTGGCCACTTCAGCAGGGACCGGGCAAAATTCAAACTATGTATGGGCAGGCTGATTGTACCTAAGTTGGTCGACTGATTAACTTGGATGCAACCAGCATGTTGGATTTTTCAAACAATTATTGCCAGCTGGTATAGCTGCTAGCAATAATCAGTGTGTGCTCTTATTGCTAGTGGCTATAGCCATCGGCATTAATCGTATGCCAAAAATCTAACCTGCTAGTTGGGTGGACCAAGCCTTCCCATAGAGTGATTAAAAATCAGAAGGTCCCTGGTGTGGCATAACTATGCACTATAGGGGATGGAGTTCTTTGGGTGATGTGATGTGTTGGGATTGCGCCAAACATAGCGTTTTCTTTGATGGCTGAAAAGTTAAATCAGACCAGAGCACCTTCCTTCATACATTTTGGGAGTCTCCCACATGCCTCAAAACGTGACATTTAGTTTTTTCTTGAAAGTAATGGCTTTCTTCTGGCCAGTCTGCCATAAAGCCCAACTCTATGGAGCGTACGGCTTATTGTCATCCTATGTACAGATACTCCAGTATCTGCTGTGGAACTCTGCAGCTCCTCCAGGGTTACCTTAGGTCTCTGTCCTGCCTCTCAGATTAATGCCCTCCTTGCCCGGTCCATGAGTTTTGGTGTGCGGCCGTCTCTTGGCAGGTTTGCTGTTGTGCCATGTTCTTTCCATTTGGTTATGAAGGATTTGATGGTGCTCCTAGGGATCATCAACGATTTGGATATTTTTTTATAACCTAACCCTGACTTGTACTTCTCAACAACATTGCCCCTTACTTGTTTGGAGAGTTCCTTGGTCTTCATGGCAGTGTTTGGTTAGTGGTGCCTCTTGCTTAGGTGTTGCAGCCTCTGGGGCCTTTCAAAAAGGTATGTAATGACAGATCATGTGACACTTAGATTGCACACAGGTGGACATGATTTCACTAATTATGTGACTTCTGAAGGTAATTGGTTGCACCAGAGCTTTTTATGGGCTTCATAACAAAGGGGGTGAATACATACGCACATGCCAATTATCAGTTTTTTATTTCTGAAAAATTGTTTTATGTATATATTTTTCTAATTTTACTTCACCAACTTAGACTATTGTGTTCTGATCCATCATATATAATTCAGTTTAAAGAAACATTGAACTAAAGGCTGTAATGTAACAAAATAGGTAAAAAGCCAAGGGGGGGTGAATACTTTTGCAAGGCACTGTAAGCCCCAGCAGATGATATAATGTTGCAGAGGGAGGTCGTAGGTGAAATATCTCAGTGCTCCTGGACTATTAAAGTTGTTTTAAGGTACATAGGTTTGCAGTGTACATTTTTTGCAAGTGGAGAAGTGACAGATCCCGAATGGCAAACAGCATGGGACTTGTGAGCAGCATTATTAACTGTGTTACACCTGAAAGCTGAAAAAATAGTTGTCAATGACTGGGATTTCAAAACTCTAAAATAAGCAGCACCTCGTGTGTACATTTGTTTCTCTAATTATGAGTTCTCTATTTCTGCATCTATTTCTGTCATTTTTTTGTCACCTTTCTTTTCTTGTACGGAATGTTGGTTTTCTGCATAGACAATGGAAATCTAGTTTTGCTGTGAGTAGAACTGAAATGAGCAATTTGCATTCTGTTCAGTGAGTGAGATTACATTTCACATGAAAGTCACAGCTCCAAAGAAGGCACAATGGATCTTCACTCCTTTATCGTCTCTCCTTTGCTGTTCCTGTTTTAGCACATTTTACTTTTAAGAAGGCTATTTAATACAACACTATACAACACTAGAAAGGGCTGAAACTTTTACCAGCTAATCAATATTCTTCTAAGTCACACTAGAATGACCAAAGCTACAGCATATTTGCATGTACTTGTACATTTGCTAAAGGCTATAACCAAAATATGAATAGGCTTTGTATATATTTATGTGTGTAATGAGACGATGGGGATCACTACATGATTAGTAAAACACTATGATATTATCAGCAGATTTCAGGTAAAAGTGAGTGAATAAATCTACAAATTGTCAGAAGTTACAAAAGTTCTGATTTATGTACATTATTGATTACTATGAGATGGGCGAACAGTTCGGCCCGAGTATGAGTTCAGGCCGAACATTTGCCTGTTCGACCATTTGCTGAACACCCGAATTTGCAGGGTGTTTGCCCGACTAAGACCCTGCAATGCAGTGAGCACTGCATAGTGCATTCTGCGCCCTGATTGGGCAAAGCTTTGCCCAATCCGGGAGCAGTGTAAACTGGTTGTTAAGGAGCGGGGCCGGGAAGCTGGCCGCGGCGTCCTTAACAACCGATGGGTCATCAGCTGTCAATGGGTTTCTCCGCTAACAGCTGAACAATAAAAAAAAAGTGCCCTGCCTGAACAGTAAAAAAAAGTAAGAAAAAAAATGCTGTGGTGTCCTCCCCCAGACCTGAAGGGGAACCCCACGCCAAAATAAATCAAAAAAACGTGGGTTCCCCCCAAAAATCCATACCAGACCCTTATCTGGGCATATAGCCTGGCAAATCAGGAAAGTGAGGAGGATGAGCGAGCCCCCCCTCCTGAACCATACCAGGCCACTTGTCCTCAACATGGGGGGTAGGTGCTTTGGGGCGGGGGGGCTCTGCCCCTCAACCCCAAAGCACCTTGTCTCCATGTTGATGGAGACAAGGGTCTCTTCACCACAACCCTGGGCTGTGGTTGTGGGGGTCTGTGGGTGGGGTGCTTATCGGAATCTGAAAGCCCCCTTTAACAAGCAGGCCCCCAGATCCTGGCCCTCCCCTATGTGTAACAGGAACATAGTACCCTTACCCATTCACCAAAAAAGTGTCAAAAAGTAATAAACGCAAGAGACAGTTTTTGACAAATCCTTTATTAAAAAATAAAAAATAAAAAAATAGTTTCCCTCTATGTAAATCCATTTATCAATCACACCACCCACTGGACCCGAAAAATCGAAAAAATCAAAAACGGATCCGTCTCCTGGGAGGCCTCCCATTGAATGTCTCCTCTGCGTATTTCTTATATAGGTAAGGGGCAGGGCCACCTGGCTTGTTGGGTTGTCGGGGCGAGACAACTTTAAGTGCTTTGGGGGGGGGGAAGGCCCCCTGCCTCAAAGCACCCACCTCCCCTTGTTGAGGGCATGTGGTCTGGTATGGTTCAGGAGGGGGGGCGCTTGCTTGTCCCCCCTTTTCTAAACTTCCAGGCTGCATGCCCAGGTAGGGATCTGGTATAGATTTTTTGGGGGACCCCACGCCGTTTTTTTTTTATTTTGGCGTGGGGTTCCCCTTTAAATCAAAATCTGGTATGGACTGGAGGGGGGGGGGGGGACCACACAACCTTGTTTTTTCTTTATTTTTTCAATAGCCGGCTGCCGGCACTTGTAACCTCAAGGCATGTTAAATGGGATTTGAGTCATTTTTTTTTATAGAAATGTAATTTTTGCGGCAACATGTTTTATGTGTACTACAGACTTTACAGGCACATTAAGGGGACCCCCAGGCACTATATTTGAAGGAATTTTTCATTTTTATTGTTGCACTTTAAGCATAATTAAAATCACTGCTCCTGAAAAAACTATCTTTTAATTTTTTTTTATTTTTATTGTTACGTGTCCCCCAGGCCAGTACCCAGACCCCCATACCCCTTTTATGGCCAATTACTTGCATAAAAGACTTCAAAATGGGTACTTTTGATTTTTCCTGTTTGGCTCCCATAGACTTCAATAGGGTTCGCCGTTCGGGTTAGAATATTTTTCATAAAGTTCTACTGCGAACCGAACAAGGGAGTGTTCGGCCCATCCCTCAATTAATTACACGGAATGTTGATTCAAAGGAACAGTCTATCCAAAACTGTTGATTTCATTGTTAGTGGATGCCATTGGAGGTAATTATCTTCACGCCTTTTATACTGTCCTGTAACAATGCATCTGAACAATGCATTTGTCAGTTCAGAAAAGTTATAACATTATACCACAATGTGACTAAAACAATGCAAAGAAATATTCTTACCAGACATCTGTATCCTTCATGTGTATTGTCACCTTTTTTCACTTTTAAGGCCACTTTCATCCTGAAAATGCGTTTAGTAGGTTTATTATAGGAACAATGGTTATTATTATTCATCAGCATTTCTTTATATGCTATGGTGTGAAAAAGAGTGGCTATGCAATATGACAGGAGCTGACCTTTTAGCTCCAGTGTGTGTATTTTTCTAGTGTGTATTTCGGTTAGTATTCTCATTCTTGCCTGGAGATGAACTTTAAAGTAAATCTAAAGGCTAGTTAAAAGGGGAAAATGTAAAACTACCCCTGTAGTGGTGCTCCACCTGCACTGTCATCCTGAACAGAAAAGCTACAGATGAGACTAGCCATAAGCCAGGATGCCCATCTCATTGGTGGTATCGACTGTGGCGGAAGAGGGGGTGACAGCAGGAGGGCACACAAGGGCTGGGGGTAGGGTGGTAATGCTGGAGGCAACACTATCAGCCCTTCTGAATGAGTGGGCAGCTGAAAGCACAGGGAGGGAAGAGGGCACATTGCCGATAGAGATGATGGTGAAGGAGGGGGGTGGTGTTATTATTATTATACAGGATTTATATAGTGGCAACAGTTTACACAGCCCTTTACAATATAAAAGGGAGACGGTACAGTTACAAAACAATAGAATACAAGAGTGTTAAGAGGGCTCTGCTTATGAGAACTTACAATCTAAGAGGGTGGGGTAAATGGTACAAAAGGTTATAACTGTGAGGGATAAGCTGATGGAAGTGATAAAAGATTAGAGGTCTGATAGGCTTCCCTGAAGAGATGAGTTGGAGATAACCAGACAGATTGAGGTAGAGAGTTCCAGAGGATGGAAGGGGCCCTGGAAAATTCCTGGAGTGGAGTATGGGAGGAAGAGACAAGGAAGCTTGAGAGCAGGAGGTCCTGAGAAGAGCAGAGAGGACAGTTTGGGTGATATTTGGAGACAAGATTGGTGATATAGCTGGGGGAAGAGTTGTGAATGGCTTTGTATGTTGTAGTTAGTATTTTAAATTTAATTCACTGGGCGATCGGAAGCCAGTGTAGGGATTGGCGGAGAGGAGTAGCAGACACTGAGCGGTTGGTAATATAGATGGGTCTGGCAGCAGCATTCATTTGGTCGTTGGGTTGTACTCAAATATCTTATGAATATCTTGTCAGCTGCTGAGCAAAGCTATTCGTTAGGTGACAAGAGTCTAGGGCAGTGATGACAAACCTTGGCACAATAGATATTTTGGAACTACATTTCCCATGATTCTCAACTGCACTGCAGAGTGCATGATTATCATGGGATATGTAGTTCAAAACATCTGGGGTGCAGAGGTTCGCCATCACTGGTCTAGGGGATCATGTTTGCTGCAATGACCATGAGCTTATAGAAAGCGTGATGTAGCTGATGTAAAGCTTACTGAGCTGGCCAGTAAAGCTTACAAAGCCTTATGTCAGATGCAGTTCAAAGGATAAACCAGCAAGCTACATTATTTGGATGATTTTACTTTTAGGCCTGATAGTAGCTTGTTTAAATTGACAATCAGCACTCCTTTTAAAAGAGAAGTATGTTGTTAGTTTTTTCTTCTGAATCATACATGCCTAGGTGGATGCAGCATCAGTCTGATGCTGCATATGTCTCCTGCCAGCTATATCACTGAGAACCGTGTGCTCTAACACCGCCAATCGCTCGGTTCTCAGGGCTCCATGAGCAGAGAGCCAGTGACTGTTAGTCACCAGCTCTTTGCTCTGTCCCCCACGCTCACTGGAGCGCTGGGCTGTGGAGGGGGTTCGAATGGCTGGCTCAGCCTCTCAGTGGCTCGAGAGCCTGAGCCAGTGCCTGTCCAGGCATGTGGGTGGATCCCGACTTCATTGTCACAGGATCACCCACAGAGTGAGTTGGGACGGTTCATCAGTAACCCTTCAAAATTTGCATAATGTTTGGCCAGCTTAACCTTATTGTAATAAACTTTTTCAATACGACAATTCAGAGAGCAGCGCTGGTGTACAAAGAGCAATAATCCAAAGCAACCAGATTATTCATTGTTGTCAGAGCCTTGGAAGATGTGCCGTGATTGGTACCTGTGAGTTTTCATTTGGGGTCTTTTACTTTATTAAACAAGCCAGTAATATGAATCTTTGATATCTATAACAATGATCAAGGTAACATTTCCCTTGCACATATCGAATAAAGGTAATTTCCTGTGCAGCAAAGCACACAAGTTCTGCTCTGTGAAATGTGCATGCACAGCGAGCGACCAGGATTTTCCATACATCCATTCAGCAGGCAGCTCATGCTGTTCCACTCGCTTGTTGTGTAGAATGCTGGAAAGGTCACCCATTTAATTTGTTTCTTGATATTACATGGATATATTCTCTTGGTTTCATTGACTTCAGCACTCGACAGACATAAAGCCATTAACTTATAAAGAAACACAAATGCTGCCATAAGCTTTTATGACAAGCTGCAATATTTAAAGCTTTGATATACTGTGGATTTCAAATGTAGGGTGTGTTTGCTATTGTATGGTTTAACTCTCCTGCCTTTCCTAGAAGTAAGGAAATTACAGTATACAATGCTGTTGCTACATCTTATTTGATATTTATCTGAATAAAGGGTTGGCTAGCCCAGAATAAAAATATTATTTAGGTACAGACAATGGAAAGATCAGTCACCTGCTTTCCTTTTATATTACTGTTTCACCTTTCCTTTATTTTACACTTAGGAGAAGGTAGCAGGTTAAATAACACTTTGGTATCTATGGAAGGAAAAGTGAAAACACGCTATATTGGGGTTGATGGATGGATAAAAAGACAACGAGTCATTGCCAACGTCTCCGAGAAGGAAAGGGAAAAGGTTGAGTGCTTTAACACTGTTGCATTAACTGGCAAAGATTTACCAAAAGACTAAAGGACTATATTTCAGAATACACCACTGAGACCAATAAGACTGCTGCGAGGCCGACGCATAATGTGCCTTTTATTTTGTCTTGTAGAATCATCCAAGATTCAGACTAGGTAAAATGCCAAAGGCAACCCATTCAATCTTTATTTATTACAAGGACTTATATAGCACCATCAATTTGAGCAGCACTTTACATATATATATATATTATATATTCACATTACAATCTAAGGTCCCTAACTCACATTCATACACATACTAGGGCCAATCTAGACAGGATTCAATTAACCTATCAGCATGTCTTTGGGGTGTGGGAGGAGACCCACCCAGGAACAGGGAGAGCATGCAAACTCCAGGAAGATAGTGCCATAGTTAGCACCTAGTGCAACCCTAGTTCTGCTGGGCAGAAGTGCTAACCACTAGCCACTGTGCTGACTTAACCTGCTTTGTTTTTATTGATATACTTTTTGTGTGACTTATGCTTAAAGCAGAACTTCACCCAAAAGGGGCCGTTCCACTCAGCCTCCCCTTCCCCCTCCTCCTTCACATTTGGCACTTTATTTTTTGGGGGGAGGGAGCAGGTACCTGCTTTTGACAGGTACTGTACACACTCCCCCACTTCTGGAAGGGTTTGATCTGACCGGAAGTTCAACCCCTTTCCTTCGCCCACAGCCTTCTGGGACACATCACAGGTCCCAGAAGACTGCGGGACCATTCACAAAGCGCAGCACGGCTCGCTCATGCACAGTGGGAATCTGACTGTGAAACCGAAAGGCTTCCTTGCAGGTTTCCCATAGTTAAGATGCCAGCACCTGGACCCAAAGTCGATTAAAGAATCGGTTTGGGTGAGAACAGTGCTGGATCCCTGGACAGGTAAGCATCCATATATTAAAAGCCAGCAGCTACAGTGTTTGTAGCTGCTGACTTTAATTTTTTTGGAGCGAGGAGGAAACTGGAACTCCTCTTTAACCACTTCAGCTCCAAAAGGTTTTACCCCCTTCCTTACTAGACCATGTTTTGCGATACGTCACTATGTTAATTTAACTGGTCGCGCAACGCTGTACCCAAATAAAATTGATGTGCTTTTTTTTTCTCCACAAATAGAGCTTTCTTTTGGTGGTATTTGATCACCTCTGCAGTTTTTATTTTTTGCGCTATAAACAAAAAAAGAGAGACAATTTTGAAAAAAAAACACAATAATTTTTACTTTCTGCTATAAAACATTCCCAATAAAAAAACGTAAAAAATCAAATTTCTTCATCAGTTTAGGCCAATATGTATTCTGCTACGTATTTTTTGTAAAAAAAATCCCAATAAGTGTATATTGATTGGATTACGCAAAATTATAGGGTCTACAAACTATGAGATAAATTTAGGGACTTTCACATTGTTTAAATATCCTTTACTAGTAATGGCAGAGATCAGCGATTTTTAGTGGGACTGCGACATTGCAGCGGACAAATCTGACACTAAGTGACACTTTTTGGGGGCCAGCAACACCAATACTGTGGTCAGTGCTAAAAAAAATGCACTGCCGCTATATAAATGACACTGGCGGGGAAGTGGTTAACACCAGGGGCAATCAAGGGGTTAAGTGTGCTCCTAGGGAATGCTTTCTAACTGTGGGGGAAGTGGATGCACTGGAGCAAAAGAGAGATCCGTGTTTTAGCTTAGCTGAAACACAAGATCTCTCTTTTTCTCTCTGACAGAACAGCGGTCTGCCTTGTTTACATGCCTTTCCTCCGAACGATTGCCCAGCCAGTCACAGCGCGCCGTGCGGCTCGCGCATGCGCAGTGCGTGCCCGGCTGTGAAGCCACAGCCGGGCGCCCACAGTGACAATGCCGGCGCTGCAGAGAGGAGGGGGAGACGAGCGGGGCTTCGTTCCCCCGCATCGCTGGACCCTGGGACAGGTAAGTGTCCGATTATTAAAAGTCAGCAGCTGCAGTATTTGTAGCTGCTGACTTTTAATTTTATTTTTTTTAAGCGGAACTTTAAGCTGCCCATACATGAGTGGATTTCGTCAAATTACTGATCACCAGTCAAAATTCTCTTTGAAGGATCCTGGTGGAAGATTGTTGCAACCAATCAGATGCAGGCACTGTTGGGGTTTTTTGACAGCAGGCGGCACCAGCTGACAGAGTACAAAAGTCACCGCTGGAGATTTGTCCATCTACGTTGTTTAGCATTCAGCTCGCCACACGTGGATTGAACTAGAAATTTTGATCAATGTATTGGTAGGAAGGTTGGATTTTCCCCACTTGTATTGTGATGGTAGGAAAGTCTCCTTGTTGTCAGAATATAATAGCTCAGTGGGGAGGATTTCCCCATCCACCTCTAGTGTGTGGATGGGAGAATCAAGTCAATTTATTTACTTATCTATGGGCTGATGAAAAACGTGTTTAAATGTGTTTATGGCCAATTTTACTAATACACACAATTGTATTTATTGAATATTTTACAGACTAGGTTGGATGAAATGTCAGATGCTAGAGTCAGTATTTTGTAACCTTAAGTTTATTTGCATATCCTATCTACACATTTAAAGCACAAATACCATATACTTACTTTTGTACTTGTTAAAAGATCGCTAAGGCCTCATTCACGCATGTGTCAGGGGCAGTAAAACAGGTGGTTGATCCATGTTTTTACCAACCACCTAACTACAAGCTGACTTGGTGGTTGCTTTGGTTTGTACACATTGATGTAGCGGTTGTGGTAAGGCAAATTTTATACATTATACCATGTTTGCCAGGTGGTGCTGCTTGTCAAGCATGTCCTTTGAAGTCAATGGGACCATCCCACAAGTGCTATGTCTGGGGTGTTATACTTGACTTTGTCACACCCCAGATGGGGTCAAGTATGACGTAACGCGTCGGCTAGAGCTCGTGTCCATGATGTCTTTATGGTTTTGATCCAGGACTTCTACCTTACTGTCTTTGGGATGGATGTTGTATACAGAGCTGCTTATACATTGGATTTCTGTAAGTGTTTGGTACATTTTAATAAAAGATTTTAAGTAATGGTTTTACACTAAGTGCGGATGCTTGGTATTCCTTTACATAGATCCATGAGATGGGAGGTTGGCTTGTGATGCGTTAACCATCTCCCGTGACTTGGAGTATTGGGAGATCTGTATACACCCCTTATGGTTAATTAAGCTGATTGGAATTTTCTAACTGCTTTGTTAACTCAGTCCCAAAGATATATGAGTCCGTTATGTCTGGTAAGCTTGCTAGCTGCACATTGTGGTGGTGGATCACAGATAAGTGGTTAAATCTTTGGATTTATTGTCCTCACATGTGAAAATTCACCTATATTATTTTGGGACTTACTTCCAGCTGTCATGATCAATTCACATGACTATTGATTTGTGTTACTGTCACATTTTGAACTATTATACACCATTTTGTGGCTGTCACGTATTCTTTTTTATCACTTTATATGTTGATTGTACAGTACATGTACATATATGTTTTGTATTGTTATCTTTATTGCTGCACTATAATTGTTGTATGTAATTTTAACCCTTGCTATGGAGTGGTGGGGGACACAAACTAGTGACGTTTTTGGGTTGATGTACTTCAGCTTTAAAATTCCTGCTATGAATATCTTTATCAGCCACTTTTTGTTATAGAATGACAATTCTCTGTTCCTGTTTCCCAGTTGTGCTCATATATCATCACCCTGTCATAAGAGCTTTGGATAGAGGTTACAAGTGGCTGTTTCATCACCCATTACACGGTCATAGTTCACTGGCCCATGGTCACCATCAGAAAACTCATCCTGAGAATGCAATGCAATGCAGCCATTGCTGGACTGGATGCATAAGGAAAAGAAGTGGTTGCAAACAACCTGCAGGAGATTGGCAGCACTGTAATGCAACAAATAACAAAATAAAGATTAAAACATGCTTTTAATAAAAAATAAGCAATTATTCATGATATGTAATGTTTTATTCATTTAAATGTCAAAGACTGTAGTTCCACTTTTTTAAATTGAAGCATATATCCCTAGCACACCATGGATCTTACTTCAACACAGGGCACTTAGACACCTTCCTGCCCAGACCAATTTTCAGCTTTCAGCGCTGTCGCAGTTTGAATGACAATTGCGCGGTCATGCTACACTGTACCCAAACTAAATTTTTATCATTTTGTTCCCACAAATAGAGCTTTCTTTTGGTGGTATTTGATCACCTCTGGGGTTTTTATTTTTTGCGAAACAAATAAAAAAAGACAGAAAATTTTGAAAAAAAAAAAAGTTTTGCATTTGTTTCTGTTTAAAAATTTTGTAAATAAGTAAATTTTCTCTTTCACTGATGGGAACTGATAAGGCGGCACTAACAGGCACTGATAAGGCAGCAGCGATGAGGTGGCACCAATGAGCAGGCACTGATGATGGGCACTGATATGCGGCACTGTTGGGCACTGGTAGGCAGCACTGATGGGTGGCACTGATATGCAGCACTGATGGGCATTGATAGGCGGCACTGATGGGCACTCATGAGTGGCACTGGTGGGCACTCATGGGAACTGATAGGTGACACTGATGGGCACTGAAAGGCTGCAAAGATGGGTTCATATGGGTGGCACTAATGGGCACTGATAGGCGGCACTGCTGGGCATTGATAGGCGGCAATGCTGGGCACTGATGGGCACTGATAGGCGGCACTGATGGGCACTGATACGTGGCACTGATGGGCACTGATACGCGGCACTGATAAGCAACACTGACAGGCATCCCTGGTGGCACTGGCAGTGGTAGGCATTGGAGTGGGCACTGATTGGCAGCTGCCTGGGCATTGATTGGCAGCTGCCTTTGCACTGATTAGTATTTCCCTGGGGGTCTAGGGGGCATACCTGGTTGTCCAGTGTGGCTGGTTTCCCTGGTGGTCCTGGGCGGCTTCCCTGGTGGTCCTGGGCGGCTTCCCTGGTGGTCCTGGGCGGGATCCGATGGGCGGCTGTGCTGATAAACAATCAGCACAGATCCCCCCTGTCAGGAGAGCAGCCGATCGGCTCTCCTCTACTCGCGTCTGTCAGACAAGTGAGGAAAAGCCGATCACCGGCTCTTCCTATTTACATCGTGATCAGCCGTGACTGGACACGGCTGATCACGTGGTAAAGAGTCTCCGTCAGAGACTCTTTACCTAGATCGGTGCTGCGGAGTGTCAGACTGACACCCCGCAACAACGATCGCCGCGATGTGCGCCCCCGGGGGCACGCAGCGGCTCAATATCCTGAGGACATCATATGACGCCCAGTCAGGATATTGAAACCACTTTGCCGCCGTCATTCTGCTATATGGCGGGCGGCAAGTGGTTAAATTAACCTCCAAAAATGTATTAAAGTGATCACAGCACAGTAATAAATTGTGCAGTTTCGGGGGCCACATTGACCTCTTCATCAAGCAAGTACAATGGAATTCAAACCATCTCCAGGAACGTGTGCGATGGGGATATTCTGTTTGATCTACTTTAAATTTGTTATTCTGTGCACACTTCACCAGCTTCAATGACGACAAGAATGCCGGTACAATCAATGCACATGCAGTACACTCTACATAAAAGGTGTTATACTCATCTTATGTTTGTTGGTGATTCATGTCGCCTGCATCCAACCAAAACTAAATAAGGGCTGAGGACGCCATGTTATAAATACAAAATATATTGTGAAAAAATGTATCAAAGTGTATTTGCTTTGTACTACAAACATAGAAAATAAACCGGCCTGCAGCTATTATGACTGCACTCCTCTGCTTTCCTGATCCACTGCTGGAGAATTCCAGTAAAGAATTCCAGTATGGCACACATGCAGTAGTGATGATATTCCCTGAAAATGGGTACATTTTAACAAAATTACATTATTTCAGCAAAATGCATTAGAGTTATTGGGGAAGATAAAATAAGATGGCTTTGGGGGTTTTAACCACTTGATGATATTGAATATAATTGATACATTATAAAAAAATTTCAACTACTTTTTTAGGATGTATTTCTTATGTCCAGCTTCTCTTTCCTAGACACAGGTAACCCAGCCACTATTACTGCCAAATCCCGGCTGTCAACATGGCAGCCAGCAAATGCTTTGAATTACAAAGCAGGAGTGCCTGTCAAAAATGCAACAAATCTATGTATTGTTCTATTGTATTTATTACTTCATTTAAATATAGATCAAAGGTGTGACCTTTGATCTGCATATGACATCACATAAATAAAGTTATTTTTTAAATGAAAATGTGCTTCTATTTAACCCTAATTTCTCTTCAGCCTTTTTTTTTTTTTTTGCGGATTTATTTTTTATTCTTTTTGTTTTGTTTTACCATTAATAATTATTTTTTTAATTTGTTTTGTTTGTTGCTTTTTCAATGTACCATAACAAGCAGATGCACAAAGTTAAAAACAAAATGCCTTTTTCATTTGCAAATAACTTTATCGTGCTTTGTACCAAAAACATAATTTTAAACAGGACAAATTATAGAGTAAAATTCAGTCTTTTTATTTACAGCAAACCTACATGTTTTAAAAATAATACTGGTCAAACAGAAAACAAGGGTATTTCACATGTTTGTATGTTTATTCGTCTATAGATTCCATAGAAAAAAAAATGTTTGAAAAACATTAAAAGAGAGTCTAGCTTTTTACAAAACAGTGTATGTCTTATTTGGTATTTCATGTAATGACAAATTATCACCAAATAAAGAGGCCCATAGTGCAAATGTAAACATTGCTCTGGTCCATATACAGGCACATAGGTATGAGAAATGAAGCATTTAAAGGATAAGTTCACCGTTTTTAGGGTGGAAAATGTAACATGTTCCCAATGTTGCAGCCACTGCCCAATCCCCCCCCCCTCCCTGTGACAGCAGTACAGGGGGGAAGTTCCCCATACTAGCTGTCACTTTTTGAAATCAGCAGCGCCATGCGGGGCTCCGCCCACAGGGCCACGTCATTCATTCACCCAGCTCTGTGTGCGAAATCAACATCCTTTGCAGCTGTCAGCTTGTAGTTCTCAATTAACTACTACGGCGCTGTGGAGCACTGTGGTAGTTCATTGCTTCTTCCTGTCAGTGTATCTGCTTGCCTGTATGTGATATTTGGGCACACATATATATATTGACAGATCTGCAGGAGACCTACATGGCACCAGCCGATTGCTGGTGTAATGCTTTACAGGCTGCGGGGAAAAAAAAAATACACATTTTTACCTGCAAGAAATGTTCATTTATTATTTTTTAAACAGTGAACTTATCCTTTAAGGGTGTAGCAGGCTATAAAGGGATCCTGAATGTTACAGAAGTGTCTTTCACCTATCATATACCTGTTCTTGAGCCACAAAATGGTCCCATCATTAGTCTCATTATTCAACATAATAAAAAGTCAAATTAAAAAATGTATATACAAATAAGGATCAAATACACAAATGAATAAAATGCACAAATGCACAAAACTCTAAATAAACCCTGAATACACCCCCCCCCCCCCACACACACACACACCATCCCATGAATCCTCTCAATGAAAAATGTTAAAATCTTTTTTTTTCGTAGAAAGTTTTGCTTAAGCAGCTAAGTGATTAAAAATGAAGAGTTTCTGTTGCAGGGGAAGTTAAAAAAAGTGAAATCAGTTTCACTCAAATCACTCCTCTCCTCCCCACTCTAGTAATTAATAAAATGTAATATTGTTACATTGTATTTTGTTGTAGCTTTTATGTGCAGATTAAATGTTTGTCCTGCTCCATACTTTTGGCAAATCCAGAAGTGACATATCATTTTCTTTTTTTTTAAATTAAATTCTTAATTCTTTAATACAATTGTTCTCATGTAATCCCTTACTAAGCACTAATTAACTCCAATAAGCCCTAGCTCCTTCCTGTCCCTCTTTTCTTAGTGAGTTTTTTTTACACTTTTATTCATTTTTTTGTAGTACGTGCTGAAAAATACACAGATTTCTTTAATTTATTTATGAATATGTTTGATGTACATTATACCAGAAATACCATTTCTGTTTTCTAAATGAGAAAGAGTTGTGACTTTTTTGTCTTCTTTGTGTTTTGAAAACAATGCTATTGTAACAAAGCCTACCATAAAAAGATATGTATCACTTTGTTATAATTAGTAATGACAATGTTATTGTTGGAACCTGATCGTTCCAGTGGCGGGGATGAGCAGAGTGGCTCCAGCCGCTGTCCTCATTGGCTGGATTGATAGCCAGTGACATGGGAGCTGGGGGTGTGTCAATAGACACAGCAGCAGGACTCGGGAGCACGGCCGCACGAGTGCCCCCAGGGAATGCGGCTCTCCGTGGGGGCACTCAAGAAGAGGAGGAGCCAGGAGCACCACTGGAGGACCCCAGAAGAGGAGGACCGGGGGCCCCTCTGAACAGCACCGTTGCACAGAGGAGGTAAGTATGAAATGTTTATTATTTAACCACTTGCTTACAGGGCACTTAAACCCCCCTCCTATCCAGACCAATTTTCAGCTTTCAGCGCTGACGCACTTTGAATGACAATTGCGCGGTCATACAACACTGTACCCAAATGAAATTTTTATTATTTTTTTCACCACAAATAGAGCTTTCTTTTGGTGGTATTTGATCACCTCTGCGGTTTTTACTTTTTGTTAAAAAAATGTAAAAACCTGAATTAAAAAAAAAATATATTTTTTTTTTTATATTTTGTTATAAAAAATTTAAAATGGGTAATTTTTCTCCTTCATTGATGTACGCTGATGAGGCGGCAGTGATGGACACTGATAGGCGGCAGTGATGGGCACTTATGGGTGGCAGTGATGGGCAGCACTGGCAGGTGGCACTGATTGGCACTACAGGTGGGCATTGATAGGTGGCACTTGTGGGCATTGATAGGTGGCGCTAAAAATATATATGTGACATAAAAAGAAATGAGGTCCCACCAAGTGACATAACATCAATCAGTAGATATAAATTAGCAAAATCAGTCAATGATAAACAAAAAACTTAAATCACAAATGCATGTGAATTAAAAAAGGTATATGAAAAAAAGTCCAAAAAAATATATGATAAGTCCACAGAGAAATAAAAAGCACCCATCCAGGAAAGATGTGACAAAAGTGCCAGTAGATGATCCACCAAGGAGTGTATAAGTAGAATCTGCTTACCGCAGTCTCGCCTAGCATAGGGATTATGGTCTCCCAAAACCAAGGGTACAAAGCGGGACCAGTAGCTGGATGGCGGCTCCGGTGATGTGGTTCACACAAGTGTGGTCGCTGAATGTCTTCGTCTCCGACTCGCATTAGCCCGGGACTGCAGTGTTGTAGCTCAGCTCCCCGTCACAGCACAGCCCTCCCCCGGTACTCATTAGACAACCAGCTCCTGCGGCGCTCGGCCTCGTATGATACTGGTTGTCTAATGAGTACCGGGGGAGGGCTCGTATGATACGAGGCCGAGCGCCGCAGGAGCTGGTTGTCTAATGAGTACCGGGGGAGGGCTCGTATGATACGAGGCCGAGCGCCGCAGGAGCTGGTTGTCTAATGAGTACCGGGGGAGGGCTGTGCTGTGACGGGGAGCTGAGCTACAACACTGCAGTCCCGGGCTAATGCGAGTAGGAGACGAAGACATTCAGGGACCACACTTGTGCGAACCACATCACCGGAGCCGCCATCCAGCTACTGGTCCCGCTTTGTACCCTTGGTTTTGGGAGACCATAATCCCTATGCTGGGCGAGACTGCCGTAATAGCAGTCATCGCCGTCCGGTAAGCAGATTCTACTTATACACTCCTTGGTGGATCATCTACTGGCACTTTTGTCACATCTTTCCCGGATGGGTGCTTTTTATTTCTCTGTGGACTTATCATATATTTTTTTGGACTTTTTTTTCATATACCTTTTTTAATTCACATGCATTTGTGATTTAAGTTTTTTGTTTATCATTGACAGATTTTGCTAATTTATATCTACTGATTGATGTTATGTCACTTGGTGGGACCTCGTTTATTTTTATGTCACATATATATTTTTAGCGCTGCACTTTGCTGTTTACCATACTTTTAGGAGTCAGATACTGGACTTTTAAGGTGCTGGCAGCTTTTTTCTCCTACATTTGTTTTTTGTTTCTTTAGATCTGAGCGCAGCTTTGACTCTGTTTTGGGTTTTTATATATTGATAGGTGGCACTTGTTGGCATTGATAGGTGGCACTTGTGGGCACTGATAGGTGGCACTGTGGGCACTGATAGGTGGCACTGTGGGCACTGTTAGGTGGCACTGTGGGCACTGTTAGGTGGCACTTTTAGGGGGCACTGATGAGGCAGATGTGCCTCTTCCACTTCGGGACCGATGTCCCTTACATCTGAGCTGGTGATCTGCTTTTTTTTCTACTCGCGCTGTCAGCGTGAGTAAAAAAAAAAACGATTACCGATCTTTTGTTTACATCATGTGATCAGCTGTCATTGGCTGACAGCTGATCACATGGTAAGGGGCCGGGACCGGCCCCTTACTCGGATCGGTAATCAGCCGAGTCTCAGTAACTCGGTGATCACAGCGCGCCCGGCGAACGCCCTGCAGGGCGCGCGCAGGGAGCGTGCACAGGGGAGGCCATCATATGACGGCCTCCCGGGAATGCAGGTCCGCGCTGTGGCCGTCATTCAGCCATAGCGCGGATGTCCAGTGGTTAAAAAAAAACAAACTAACCTTTATAACCCCATTAAAGCCTAATTCATTTTTTTTAAATCTAATACCCAGCAAGTAAGAAGATCTCACTATCAAATTAATTCCTCTGCAATCCAGTGGTGGTGTTCTTCTGAGCTTAATGATGTCCACATCTTCATATCTACTTTGTGTGAGTGCAGGGTGTGAAGGACCTGCCCACGGAGGGTACAGTCATCAATCCACCTGGGCTCACAGGCAAAAGGTGGAAGATGTTGAGGGAAAAATGTGACGCCACTTGACCAGATCCCTACGAAAAAGTAATTTTTTGCAGAGATTCATTATGAAATAAATGCTCCAGGGGCTTAAATTTAAGGTGGAGCTAGGTTTTAAAGAAGTTGTAAAGGTAGACGGTTTTTTATCTTTAATTATCTTCTGTGTGTAGCAACCTTCTCAGCACCCCCTAATACTTACCTGAGCCCCATCTCTGTCCAGCAATGTCCACGAGTCCCTTGGCTGTTAGGGACTCTCCCTCTTGATTGGCTGAGACACAGCAGCGCCGCTATTGGCTCCCGCGGCTGTCAATCAAAGTCAGTTAGCCAATCAGAAGAGAGAGGGGGCGGGCCCGAATGGCAGCTCCATGTCTGAATGGACACACGGAAGCTGCTGCTTGGCTTGGGTGCCCCCCAGACCAAGCTGCTTGCTGTGGGTGCACTCGACATGAGGGAGGGGTCAGGAGCAGCAAAAAGGGACCCGAGAAGAGGAGAATCCAGGCTGCTTTTTGCAAATCCACTGCAACAGAACAGGTAATTATAACATGTTTGTTGGTCAAAAAAAAATAAAACATACTTTACAATCACTCTAAAGCACATTAGGTGCAGGGAAAACGTAAGAAAGGAACAAAAGGGCTGATATAGTTGACATCTCCTTTTTCCCTATTCCAAAATATTGGTTAAAGTACAACTAAAGGCACAACTTTTTTTGGGAGTGGAGAGGGATTAGAACACCTGTCACTTTTTATTGCTCTCTGTGTCCCCGTTAGGGAGATTCACACTCTCTATATTTGTCCTATTTACAGTACCATCATCATTGAAAGCAAAAGTAAAGAAAAGTACTAAATTGAAAATTGGGACACTGGTTCTGGTGACCTGGGGGTCCCCAAGGGCTTCCCTTAATTTGCAGGGGGTTCCTCTCACTTCCTGTTTTGGCTTTGAGACAGGAAGTGAAGGGAAATATCCCTAATGGGACACAATGGGACACAGATGAGAAAAAATAAACTGACGGGTTTATGAACTTCCCTTGCTTTATCTAAAATGGAAAAAAAATATTTTCTCTCTGTAGTTCTTAGTACTTTAAGTATTTATCACTGACCCAACACAATCATGTTTTCTGATCTGGATACTTGTTTCAGATGAGTAGTAACTTGGAAAATACTGAAGTCAGTGCAATAGTCAGGCAACTGACATTTTCAGCAGGTCAACAACTGCATCCTTCTATTTCATTTAGGATGATTTTACTTTGAAGATGCACCTGCATTTCCCTCTACAGGGTGGTTGTGTCATATATGTCAATGTGGAAATTATTGACAGTTTGTAAACTAAACAGTTAGCCTGCGCATGTATGAATCACCATGGCCAAAAAAAGGGGAATGGAATTGGAGCAGCACATTAATCCTTCTACAGCACCATCATTTTATATAGATAAGCTGCTACTCCCTCCAAAACATGGAATCAGTTGATAATTCAGCACAAAAGCCTACACCCATAACTCTTATTTCTGGAAGGATTTTAGAATGTACAACCCAACCATTACACTGTATATCTTTCGCTTGTATGAAATGGTTAACATGCAAGGCTACACATCACATAGGTGAGGATGCTTCATGAACAGATACGTGCAATGGCTGCTTAGTTTGAGTTGTATGTGTTGACAAGCAGAGAAGGGATGGGAGAAGAGCGTGATGTGAGCATTTGTGTCGGAGTGTTATGGCTCACTAGGCAGCACTTCCTTTAATTGTGTTCTTAGGAGTTATGATTTGTGCTATTTATTTGTGTGTATATATATATATATATATATATATATATATATATATATATATATATATATATGTACTGGGGCGTTGCTAGGTGGCAAAAAGACCAGGGGCTTAGGCCCAAAGTCCAAGGCCGGCACGGGGGGGGCCTCTAGTGGCGCTGGTTTTTTTTGGTTGGGCGGAGGGGTTGTGTGGCGGGGGGTAGGCTGACTTGCTGGTTGCTGCCTGGCTTACCAGTGCCCATCAATGCTGACCACTAAACTGACCTACCTATCTGACACACACTGACCTACCTGACATACACTGACCTACATACACTGACCTACCTGACCCACACTGACCTACCTGACCCACACTGACTTACATACACTGACCTACCTGACATACACTGACCTACCTGACACACACACACTGAGCTACCTACCTGACATACACTGACCTACATACACTGACCTACCTGACACACACACTGACCTACCTACCTGACATACACTGACCTACATACACTGACCTACCTGACATACACTGACCTACCTGACACACACACTGACCTACCTGACATACACTCACTGACCTACCTACCTGACATACACTGACCTACATACACTGACCTACCTGACATACACTGACCTACCTGACCCACACACACTGACCTACCTGACCCACACACACTGACCTACCTGACCCACACACACTGAAATACCTGGCGTACACTGACCTACATACACTGACCTACCTGACCCACACTGACCTACCTGACCCACACTGACCTACATACACTGACCCACACTGACCTACCTGACCCACACTGACCTTCATACACTGACCCACCCACACTGACCTACCTGACCCACACTGACCTACCTGACCCACACTGACCTACATACACTGACCTACCTGACATACACTGACCTACCTGACCCACAAACACTGACCTACCTGACCCACCCACACTGACCTACCTGACCCACACTGACCTACCTGACCCACACTGACCTACATACACTGACCTACCTGACATACACTGAGCTACCTGACCCACAAACACTGACCTACCTGACCCACACACACTGACCTACCTGACCCACACACACTGAAATACCTGATGTACATTGACCTACATACACTGACCTACCTGACCCACGCTGACATACATACACTGACCCACACTGACCTACCTGACCCACACTGACCTACATACACTGACCCACACTGACCTACCTGACATACACTGACCTACACTGACCTACCTGATCCACACTGACCTACCTGACCCACACACACTGACCCACACTGACCTACATACACTGACCCACCCATACTGACCAACTGACATACACTGACATACACTGACCTACCTGACCCACACGGACCTACACTGACCTACATACACTGACCCACACCCACTGACCTACCTGACCCACACACACTGACCTACACTGACCTACCTGACCCACACACACTGACCTGGTACCTGCCATACACACACTGACCTGTGTCCAAGTCCTGCAGCAGCAGCTAAGCCGTGGTGCTGGTATGTGAGGCAGCCAGAGGAGAGGAGGAGAGCCGATCTATGTCGCACGACCGCCAAATTGTAATTGCCGCCTTCTTCCTCTTCCTGTCACAGCGCGCTGGGATAGGACTGGGCCGCTCCAGTCCAGAAATGGCATGAGCACTAGCGCGGAGGAGGAAGTGCAATCCTCTTTCGCTTTGAATGCCGGGCAGTGTGGGCACAGTGGGCAGTGACCAAGAGTAGAGTCGGTGGGGGAGGCGGCAGAGCTGGAGCCGGAGCCAGCGCTACCACGGCTCAGTCCGCCCCTGTCCCCTGCATTCTAGGACCGGGACAAGAGACTCGGGGCTATTAGCCCCAGGCTCGGGGCTGTAGCCCCAATAGCCACCCCCTGGTGATGCCTCTGTATATGTATATACAGTATCTCACAAAAGTGATTACACCCCTCACATTTTTGTAAATATTTTATTATATCTTTTCATGTGACAACACTGGAGAAATGACACTTTGCTACAATGTAAAGTAGTGAGTATACAGCTTATATAACAGTGTAAATTTGCTGTCCCCTCAAAATAACTCAACACACAGCCATTAATGTCTAAACCGCTGGCAACAAAAGTGAGTACACCCCTAAGTGAAAATGTCCAAATTGTGCCTAATTAGCCATTTTCCATCCCTGGTGTCATGTGATTCATTAGTGTTACAGGGTCTCAGGTGTGAATGGGGAGCAGGTGTGTTAATTTTTCACTCCTACTGGTCACTGGAAGTTCAACATGGCACCGCATGGCAAAGAACTCGCTGAGGATCTGAAAAAAAAAATTGTTGCTTTACATAAAGATGGCGAACCTTGGCACCCCAGATGTTTTGGAACTACATTTCCCATGATGCTCACCTACACTGCAGAATGCATGAGCATCATGGGAAATGTAGTTCCAAAACATTTGGGTTGCCAAGGTTCGTCATCACTGGCCTAGGCTATAAGAAGATTGCCAAGATCCTTAAACTGAGCTGCAGCACAGTGGCCAAGACCATACAGCAGTTTAACAGGACAGGTTCCACTCAGAACAGGCCTCGCCATGGTCGACCAAAGAAGTTGCGTGCACATGCTCAGCGTCATAGCCAAAGGTTATCTTTGAGAAATAGATGTATAAGTGCTGCCAGCATTGCTGCAGAGGTTGAAGGGGTGGGGAGTCAACCTGTCAGGGCTCAGACCATACACCGCACACTGCATCAAATCAGTCCGCATGGCTGTCGTCCCAGATGGAAGCCTCTTCTAAAGATGATGCACAAGAAAGCCCGCAAACAGTTTGCTGAAGACAAGCAGACTAAGGACATGGATTACTGGAACCATGTCCTGTGGTCCGAGGAGACCAAGATAAACTTATTTGGTTCAGATGGTGTCAAGCATGTGTGACGGCAACCAGGTGAGGAGTACAAAGACAAGTGTGTCTTGCCTACAGTCAAGCATTGTGGTGGGAGTGTCATGGTCTGGGGCTGAATGAGTGCTGCTGGCAATGGGGATCTACAGTTCATTGAAGGAACCATGAATGCCAACATGTTATGTGACATACTGAAGCAGAGCATGATCCCCACCCCTTTGGAGACTGGGCCAATGGGCAGGATTTGAACATGATAACGACCCCAAACCTCCTCCACCTCCAAGCAGGGGCGGACTGATAACTCCTGGGGCCCCCGGGCAATAGGAGATTATGGGGCCCCCAGGCAATCAGAGATTATGGGGCCACACAGGATACACACACACAGTATACAATCACACAATATACACATACATGTACACACAGTATACACAGACAGATGTTAAAAAAAACACAGATTTATACATACTGTCCCTGGTTTTACTGAGGCTGGTAACCCTGATGGGGCCCCCTAGTGGCCCAGGGCCCTCGGGCAGTGCCCGAGTGGCTCAATGGTCAGTCCGCCCGTGCCTCCAAGATGACCACTGCCTTGCTAAAGAAGCTGAGGGTAAAGGTGATGGTCTGGCCAAGCATGTTTTCGAACCTAAACCCTATTGAGCATCTGTGGGGCATCCTAACATGGAAGGTGGAGGAGCGCAAGGTCTCTAACATCCACCAGCTCGGTGATGTCGTCATGGAGGAGTGGAAGAGGACTCCAGTGAAAACCTGTGAAGCTCTGGTGAATTCCATGCCCAAGAGGGTTAAGGCAGTGCTAGAAAATAATGGTGGCCACACAAAATATTTGCACATTGGGCCCAATTTGGACATTTTCACTTAGGGGTGTACTCATTTTTGTTGCCAGCGGTTTAGACATTAATGACTGTGTGTGTTGAGTTATTTTGAGGGGACAACATATTTACACCGTTATACAAGCTGTATACTTACTACTTTACATTGTAACAAAGTGTCATTTCTTTAGTGTTGTCAGAGAAGATATAATAAAATATTTACAAAAATGTGAGGGGTGTACTCACTTTTGTGAGATACTGTATATATATATATATATATATATATATATATATATATATATATATCCAAATCAGGTGTGATGTACAGTATTTCGGCAATCTCACTGTGCAATGCAATCAAGCCGTCCCACGGGCCACATATAGAGAAAGTTCAAGCAGGTTTGCTGCACAAAAAAAATAAATACAAAAAGACCCCAAAAATATATGTAAACATGTCAGAAGTATTTGATTGTATGACAGTTTCGGGCTAGTATGATCACTCCCTTCCTCACGCCCTTGCTAAGGCTTATGTGTTTCTATCTAAGGAAGGGCGTGATCATGCTAGCATCATGCAAACAAAAATAGACTGGCCTATTAAATATTAAATATTCACATCAATGTGCAGAGTACACATATATGTGCTCCAAAAAAAATTTATAAAAAAATGAGCACGCACTGTCTACCACTTTTTTGGAGCACATACTGTGTAAACGACTCACTTTTGAAAATCTATGAATAAAAGGCCCCAGGTTTGACTTTTGAGTCTACCTTGTGACCAGACAGTGCTTGTACTGCACATGCACCAGTCCTCCATTATAGAGAATGGTATGGTATGTGAACAGTACAGCAGGAACACTGGCTGAAGGGTAGCATAAGAGGATGGCAGGAGTATGTAGAGCTTTATTTTATTTAGTTTAAAAGAATTGAAAATGTAATTTTGTCTGTATTAATGTGTTTTAACAGAATGCAAATGCATGTGCAATCATATGGTAATTATTATCAAAGCAGAACTCCACTCAGGATAACAATCTAAGTACATTTAAATAATGGATGGTTAGCTGTAGTTCCTTTTGACTAACAGCTTCAGCAATACATGGCAGCGAGCTTCCAATTTTAGGCATTTTCCAAAAAGTGGAGTTCATTGGTGGATGAAATTGCATTGTGGGTAATGGCTAGTTTGTCTCTGAAGCTCCCAGAAGCAAAGCACTTATTTTTCTTTCACAGTCCAAATACTTTATGGAACATTATCTTAGACTGTGCATACAAACCAGGTAAAGTAGCTTTTAACTTTACTTATTTATTGTTGAAATTTGTCTTTGTTTTCTGTTGTGGTATTTCATCGCTTTACAGCTAGAATCTGCATATTTGGGCTTCATACGAATGTTACAGTGTAAATGACAACAATAGAGGTTCGGTTGAGGGGAGCCTACATAAAATATAAAGGTCATAGTACTAATATACAGCATTATCTCCATATTAACCTTTAGCGATGTCCCAATTGTATTGCATTGTAGTCTGAAATTGAAAAGAGCACCCTTAATGTGTGGGTGTAATGTCCTTTAATTAAAGTATTTTTCTTGCATAAATGTGTTTGCTCTTGGTCATTCAAACATGAGTGTTTTTAATTTGGGAATATAATTTGTGATTAGGGAATTTGTGATCCAAAGACTCGTCTATTACATGGTACAAAGAACAAATGATTTATTTAACAGTCATAGCCTATTAACCTCAGCAACTGAATTCCTGGCAATTTGTGTTGTAATTCATTTTTATGATAGGTAATGCATATTTTGATGAATTTCAGCTCAAAAGCATTATAGCACAAAGATGTATACTATATCCTTATGTGATAGTGTACTATTGTCATAATTACATATTTAATCTAAAGCTTAATGACAAAGTCACAAAGTCGGTCTTAACTAAAACTGAAAGCATAACCTTTTTTTTTTAATTCAGTAGTTTTTATTGAATATTTCATATAAACAGAAAACATAATACAGGTTGTGTTAGACATTTCGATATACATCAAATACATCCGAATACTACTTTGTGCTCGTCTTGTAGTAACGTAATAAAAGCTAATCAGAAAAATTAAACTGGACAGTACATACACTAATGAATCAAGGAAGCATCATTGTTTGTTAATGCTGTTTAGGCCATATGGACCAGCGTTTGTCGAATATATGGCATTGCAGAGAATTGATGGCTATGAGACGCTCAAATGTGTAGTTTCTATGGACTGCTCTTGTGACGTCTGTTAGATTAATGGAAGTTTTGTGTTTCCAGTTGCAAAGAATCAGTGTTCATGATTCTAAGAGGATGTGGGTCACTACCGGTCTGAAGATAGGTGGGAATTTCTCTATATCTAAGTGTAGGATCGCCAGAGCCGGCACTAGAGGGGTTAATACACCCGTTAGAGAGGAGATTAGTTGGAATATTTGGTTCCATAGGCTTCTAACATTTGGGCATTGCCAGAACATGTGCAAATGGTTTCCTATTTGTCTCTCAAGCATTGCGCTGATGATCCTGGGAAGTAACTGGCCATTCTGTATGGGGTGAAATGCCACCTATTTGCCATTTTTATTGCCAATTCCCAGTGCTTAATGCAGTGTGAGGCTTTATTTATTTCCCTGAAGGTGCATTGCCATTGGTCGTCCGAGAATGTGGTGCCTAAGTCATCTTCCCATTTGCCCATTGCAACAGTTTTCTTGAATGTAAGCTGTTACCTATGAGATCATAGAAAAATGATATTCCTTTTATGTCTTGTTTGGTGGTTGAGAGAAATTGCCAAAGTTTGGGAGGTAACTTTATCTGTGGACTTGGCTGCAGTTGGAGAAAGAGTGTCAATCATAAGCATGTGAACAGCATATTGTTCGGCAGTTGGTATTGGGTCATAATTTGCTCTGTGGTTTTAAGGAGGTGTCCGTTATATAATCTGATATGTGTGTAATACCATAGTCTACCAGGCCTTTCACTGACGGCATTGGGATTTTTGCTTCTGATGCATGTAGTTACAACCTGTATTTAATTTCTTGTACCTCATTATTTTTTTGAGTAAGGAGGAATCTCCATGCTTTTAATGAGGTCTGCATGGGAGGAGAAATAGTTGACAAATCCCATGGTGCCCATGTGTCGCCCAAAAGAAGAGATGTTAGGTCTTTTGTTGGTGCTGACGACTTTTCTATAGTAGGTGCTGCCGATATTGTGTCAATCTCACCGCTGTTAGCGGCGAGATTGACATCCGCGAGCCACGTCGCGGGAGCCAGCACCGAGCTATGTCGCTCCTCCCACTCGCTGTCCCAATACATTCCTATGGATACGCTACATCTCATAGGGGTGCGAGAAGCACAGCCTCGCAGTGGCGATTTCCAGCGCGATCCCATCGCGCTGGAAACACAATATTGGCGGCACCTATTGTATGTCTACCCATAGTAGTGTGTCATGTTCGCGCAGCCAGTATTTGGTGTAGTCTAGTCTACCTGCCCATGGGTAATCATAAATATTTACCAATCCTGCTCCTCCCGCTTTCCTATGAAAGGTAAGGTTGTTATGTGAGCATCTGGCTTTTTTTACCCCCCCAAATGTATTTCCAGCTTAGACTGGACAAAGCATAACATTTTGCAACCACCACATTAGTAAAAAGAAAAGTATAGCGCTGGCAGGTCACAGTGCTGCATATGCACTACTTGGCTGCATAGACTTAAGTGGGGTGCAAGTCCATAAGCACATAGTGGCTTCACATGCATTTCAATACAGTCTATGTGGCAAAGTAAAGCATGCACTGAACATCTAGAAAAAAATGTATGAATATCAACAAGTGAGGTCATATCAATCAAGTGAGGTCACTTTAATGTTGTTATGATCTGATCAAATAAGATTCCCAAGAAGTTCAATTTTGGTCTCCTCTGACCAGAGCACCTTCTTCCACATGTTTGCTATGTCCCCCAAGTAGCTTCTTGCAAACTGCAAACAGGACTTTTTATGGCTTTTTTTCAACAATGGCTTTTTGCTTGCCACTCTTCCATAAAGTCCAGATTTATGGAGTGGATGACTAATAGTTGTCCTGTGGACAGATTCTTCCACCTGAGCTCTGAATCTCTGCAGCTCCTCCAGAGTTACCATGGGCCTCTTGGCTGCTTCTCTGATTAATGTTATTAACTGTATAGAAGAGGAGGAAGCCTCGGGTGCAAGAAATAAGCCAGATAAAGTTTTTTCTAGATCAATACTATGCACAAAAAGTCCTCAGTGTGTGAAATAACTACAGTCGCCCTCCCATTATGGCATTTAATGGCACAGGCGTACTGTACATAATGTAAAATTTAGTCCTGCTTACATTCCCTAAATATTATTTTTATATTACCAGTGATGAAATAATGAAAAACCCTGTATTAGTAGTTTGATAATCCTCTCCTGTGATTCTAGCTGTGAAGCTCAGATTATTAAAAAAAAAGTAACATAGCAATGGTAAAACAAGAATTTAAAAAAATATCTGTTCACTAGCCCATCTAGCTCATTAGTTAGTAATTGCCAATATCCAATATCTGTGAATCAGCCTGATCTGGTTTTGACCTTGAACCTGGGCAGATTGGTTCCCTCATCTCTGCCTATTACTGTCTAATAAAGAAAAATCTGCAGTCTGGTATATGAAAATCCCAACTGCTGTACACACATACAAATGAAGAAAGTGTCTTATGAAATAACAACTTACAACTGAAAAGACGTCCTGGCTATCTTTAGCTATTTATTGATCTATCTATCTATCTATGAAACTTTATCAAAATCACTGTAAAGTCTAGAACGAAGGCAACTTCAGTGATGGATCTAATCATAATCTAATAGATATCTTAAAGTGGTAAAGTCAAACTGTTTTGTAGCTTAATGCATTCCCTGTATTAAGGTAAAAAAAAAAACTACCCTACTAACTGTACCCCCCCCCCCCCCCGTTCCCTAAACACTTACCTGCCTCCCCTCATTGTGCTGTCCTGGCTGCTGACCACTCCTCTCACTTCCACTTTTCATTGAGGGCAGTGGGGTCATTGGTACCTGAGACTGAATAGTTTGCTTCCTATGCTAGAAAAATCATTTACATATTTGTATATTGCGATCAGATCTCCTCTTAAGTGTCTCTTCCTCAGGGAGAATACGTTTAATGATTGTAGTCGTTCCTCATAACTAAGGTCCTCCAGACTCCTTATCTTTGTTGTCCTTCTCTGGACTCTATGCAGTTCCAGCACATCCTTCCTGAGGACTGGTGAACAGTCTGCTGGCCTTTCTTGCTGCAGCTTAACATTGCATGCTATTGCTGAGCCTCTGATCTACTAGGACCCCCAGATCCTTTTCCATCCTAGATTCCCCCAGAGGTTCTCCCCCTAGTGAGGAACTTGCTTGCATATTTCAGCCCCCAAATGCATTGCTTTACAGTTTTCAATATTACATCTTATCTGCCATGTAGTTGCCCACCCCTTTATTTTATCAAGGTCTTCAAAGCAGCAGGATTAAGCTTCTAAATCCCGCTGTAAAGATTTTACCCTGCTTAACTCTGTATCATCAGCAAACACTGAGATTGAACTATGAATACAAACCTCTATATTGCTTATGAACAAATTAAACAGAATTGACCCCAAATACATAACATGAAAGAATAAAAAGAAGAGATTCCCTGGATCAACACATGTAGTAATCAGTATCGGACAGGAGACAGTATAGAGTCTGCTGTCTATACAGAGCAATAACTGGTGCCGTCCACGTGACGAGGCATACATGTGAACAACTGGAGACAAGTTTTCCAAGAAAGTCACATTGTGGAACACTTGGTTGAGTAAAATGTCACAGCTTTATTGAAAAAATATTGCACATATCAAATACAAAACCCAAAAAATATTGATAACCTTCACCCAAAATAAGAGTTAAAAACAGACAATGTTGTCTATTGACAGGTATTAGCAACTGCACACACATTCTAGCATAAAGGGAATCACTCTGCAATTAGAATAAGGCTAGTTAGCATAAAAGTCCAAGGAGGGAGAAGCAATCACATTCATAGAAGCTGGGAGCCATATACTAATGGCAGTATGCCAGTGGAAAGGACATGCTGCATGCACACCTATTGGAACTATTCTATAGTAGTAAAGTAAGTTCAGAGTACGGCTGACAATATCAGCAGATGATCCTTTGAGGGATGCCTAGGTTCATCCCGGATGGAGTAGTGAGATTGATTAGGACAGTCTATGTTTAAATAGCATGGGCAAACTACTCAGGACTACTCAGGATGTGGGTGTCAGATGGAAACCACTGCTGTGTAACGGTAGGTATAAGCTAATTTATAGGGAAGATGGGAGCCAGAGTGCATGTGGGATGAGAAAGTGTCCCTAAGAATTGACCCCAAGACTGAGCGAAGGGGTACCTAACATACAACTGCAGACCATTCAGAATATACACTATTTATCACCACCCTCTGGACGCACTTCTGTAACCAGTTTTCTATTCAGGTACACACAGCATTGTCAATACCAACAGCCCTCAATTTGTAAATTAAGCATTTATGGGGCATTGTATCGAATGCTTTGGAGAAATCAAGATACACCACTTCCGCAGGCCTTCCTCTATCTAAATTAAAGCTTACTTCCTAGAAGTAAGAATTGCTTAGAATCTTAAGAGGTTGGTCTGGCAAGAACAATCTTTCAAAAAAAATTTAAAGTCTTTTTAGAACACCAGCTCCTGTTAGCCACACATTTTGTGCTGTGTTACTAACTATACTATCTTGTTTATTATACCCCTCCTTTTTCTTTGTAAAATACAAATAATACAGTTGCCTTCTCCTTGTCACTTGTAACCAACTTCCCCTGATTATTCTTTATGGAATATCCTTTCCTTTTTAGTATTTAGTATTTTTTACTCTCCTCCGCTATGCGTCTCTCGTGGTCAATTTTAGGTGCCTTGATCATGCTCTTACATTTTCTTATTGCATTCTTTGTAGTTTTGGAATGCCGACAGTGACCCCTCAGCCTTATATTTTTTAAAGATTTTCTCGTTAATATGCCTTTTGCGCTAGAATTTAGCTACCCAGGTTTAACTTTTAGTTCTTTTATATTTCTTGCCTATTGGAATGTAATTATTTGAATTCTTAAAGCACTCTCAATTTTCCTCACTGTTCTTTGTTTCTAGAATTTGATCCAATTTAATGTCTTGTAGTATGGAGTACAGTTTAGCAAAGTTGGTTCTTTTGAAATGTAGTGTTCTTTTACCACCCTTATGTCTCCTTTTTCTATGGTTTACACTGGACATAATTATTCTGTAAATGCTGTTTCCTAAGTTAACCCTTACGTTTGCAATTAGATCTGTGTTTTTAGTAAATAGTAGGTCTAACAGAGCATTATTTCTAGTTGGGCTTCCATCTATTGATACAAGAAATTGTCCTATAAGACATTTAAGAAATGATGAGCCTTAGATGACTGAGCTGTTCCGTCTGCCCAGTCAACTTCTGGATAATTGAGGTCCCTCATGATAACAACGTTTTGCCACCATTTCTAACTGTGAGTGGAGACTTGTCTTCCCTTTGAAGCTCCAGCCACAAGGATTCCACCTCCTCTCTTGCCCCGTTAGCAATGTTATCCCTTGTATTTACTAGCAATTTGTTCTTGACCTACAGGCACACTCCTCCCCTTCTTCTACCTTCCCTGTCCTTCTGATACAGGGAGTACCCCTGGACTGTCGCAAGCCAGTCATGCAAGTTGTCAAAATAGATTTCTGACACTCCCATGACGTGGAAATTCTCCTCATGTATCAGCAGTTCCAGTTCTTTTAAATTAATCAAACTTATAGCATTTGTGAGCATGCTTTTTCATTTTGTAGAACTACATATTATTTTCTTCTTATTTGTTCTGTGGCTGCATTATGATTTTGTCTACATACGCACCTCAGTTTTAGCTACTCTAGTTACACTACCAATGTTGTCTCCAGTGGCACCCTCTGATCTTCGCTTACTGCCAGCTATAGCTTCCTCTGATGACACCCCCCACCACCACCATCTAGTTTAAAAGTTCCTCCAACCTTTTGGCCAACCTCTCTGCCGACAGGCCTGCACCCTTCCTATTTAGGTGCAATCCGTCCCTCTGATAGAGCAAAGCAAGGAAAGAAAATCCATCACATCCCTTAGTAAAAGCACATCACAAAGTAAACAAAAACACTGGCTAAGCACACATTTAACCCTTTGATCACCCTCGATGTTTAACCCCTTCCCAGCCAGTGTCATTAACACAGTGACACTGCATATTTTTGGCACTGATCACTGTATTAGTGTCACTGGTTCCCACAAAGTGTCAAAAGTGTCAGTTCGTGTCCAAATGTTCACTGCAATATCACAGCCCACTATAAGTCACCGATCTCCGCCATTACTAGTATAAAAAAATAAATGAATAAAAATTCCAGTATACAGTATATCCCACTGTTTGTGCACGCTATAACTTTTGTGCAAACCAATCAATATACACTTATTGGGATATTTTTTTACCAAAAATATATAGCAGAATACATATTGAACTGAATTGATGAAGAAATTAGATTTTTACATTTTTTTATTGGATATGTTTTATAGCAGAAAGTAAACAATATTATTATTTTTTTTTTTGGTTTGTAGTGAAAAAAATTAAAAAATGCAGTGGTGATCAAATAGAAAGAAATGTCTATTTGTGGGGAAAAAAATTACATACATTTTATTTGGGTACAGTGTTGCATGACCGCGCAATTGTCAGTTAAAATAAAGCAGTGCCGTATCATTAAAAATGACCTGGACATGAAAGGGGGCAAATCTACCGGAGGTCAAGTGGATATATAAAACACATACTGCATACTACCTAAACATATACATGTTTTTACCATAATATTGATATTACATTGTCAGATGCCTACAGTGATATATTGCTAAAGGTTCCACTTTATTATTTCATGTCTCTTTCTCATCTCCACAGCCTTGACTCATAAGTGATAAACAGCTAAATCCATATGGTTTTGATATGTACCAGCTATTTATTTTTAGCATGTAATACTTGAAAAGTTTTAATACAGTAGACAAGTAATAAATACAAAATATGCAGCACACATCACGTTTCATGTCGCATAAATGTATCTGCTGACCTTCTGCATAATGAGGTACACATTCTATGGTCTCATGCTACTGTTGGGAAGCTCTTATATAAAATCACTTGGCATGACATTCTACTGATTTGAAGGTCTTTGAAGGAAACGTGAGCTTTTCAAAGAATAACAAATGATACTTTATTATTTTAGCTGCTACCTGTTTTAGTCCTTTCTCTGTATTAAACTCAATATTTCTTTGGCACACATTTTCCTAATATATGCTTTATGTCAGAATAATGTAATTCTGTTGGGTTTTCTCTAACCTTTCCACCTGAGATGTTCTTCCATGCTTCTTCCCACTATCATTCACTTTACATTGACTATTGTCATTTATACTGGGTTCTGGTCTTACCTTGTTTTATTTATGCTTTTATTCTCCACTACTTTTTGTCTTGCAGAAATACTCATGGGACTTGGGAAGTACTATATATGTAAACCTTAAAGAGGAACTGCAGTCTGCTCACATAATTTGTAATAAAAACATTTTTGCCATTCTTAAGCTTCCCTCCAACCACTTTGCATATTATTTTATATATACTGTGATTCTATACTTGCCACATATGCTGCAGAAATCTCCCTCCACTAAGTCTGACTGCAACCATTTGAACTGTGGGCAGCTGAAGCTGCTGCCTGTTCACTTCCTGGATTTACACAGACACACACCTCCTGCCCTGCAGCTCTCATTGGCTCTCTTATGACTCACCCCCACTCCCTTCCTGGCAAACGCTCACGAGAATGCGAGAAAGCACTGTGCATGGTGTCATAAGCCAAGGGTTTTTACCAGACAAGAAACAGGAAGTGGGCTGTATAAGGCATTTACTGGCAGAAAAAAACGTTTTACTGTTCAAAGTTAAAACAACAAGGGCAGAAGATTTAATAGATGGAAAGATGAAAAATGACTGAAGTTCCACTTTAACAATGAACTTTGCTTATTTGCACCCTTTTGGTATATTAAACATACTATTGAAAGCCTTTTGTTCAGCAAACCTAAATGCAGGAAGGTTTTTTTGATATGTGCAAGAAAAGATACCTAACAATAATCAAGTATTTTATTAAAGGGACGCCATAAAGGTTTTTTGTTATCTTTATTTTTTTCAGGTTTATTTGTTGTTTAACCACTGTTTAAATCTAGTTGTAGGAATAGATATGTAATGTATGTCAAAAAATTCTGAGTACTCCAGGCTGGCTAAAGAAAAAGCACATCTGCCTTTAGGTTTTCATTGTCTGATTGAAACCTCGAACAGTGTAATCTGACAAGAAATCAGATAGATAGGAATATATGTGAAATGTATTTAAAAAAGCCCCAACTGCTGACTGGATAGAATACCATATAATATTCATATGCAATTTATTGCATTTAATTTTTAATTTAATATTTATTACAAAAAAAGAAAAAATATGAATATTTTTTCGGCCGAACCATGCTTAAATAAATAAATAAAATACTAAAAACATAGTGACGTGACTCGATTAATATGGCACCACACAAAAGAGGAAGAAGGATAAGGACTTCAACGGTTTCCATGAATAACCCCAAATGAAGGAACAAGTACTCAAAACATATAAAAAAAAAGTACAAATGTTATTTTAAAATAAAGTTTGTACTTTTTATAACGTTGTCCTTCTTCCTTTTTTGTTTAAATAAATAAATTAAGTTCAAAAGCACCTTTCCCCTTAAAGCCATTGTCCCAGTCTGAACATTTGTTCCCCAAAATATGTTCTTATTCTTTATTTATACCATTTAAAGGCATTATACTAGTTAGTTTAAAAAATAACTCTATTTTTGGTTTTATGATACATTCATTTTTCAAATTTTGCATAAGGAACAAGAATGGAAAAAATGAAAGTCAGAAAATTCAAGAGCATTTTGTTCCAGTTACACTATCTCAATCCAATCATATGGAATGAATTTCGAACCCATCAATTATGTTCTTGGACAAAGCCAAAGCGATAATACATATTTTCTGCACATTAACCCCCACTTACTTTCACCCTCATGAATTTGTTAATGAGACTAAATGTTACCTGGAACTGAAAATGACTTAATGACTGAGATATATGCAGTAGAAAGTATCTCAGATGAAAATTGCTATACTTTATTTGGCTAGCAGCAGTAAAAGCTTCTTCAAGTCACGTCTTGGTTGAGGTAATGCATGTACCACTTTTGCATATAATACAGAAATGATGGAATGAATGAGGTTTTTCTTACTGACAGATGGACTGGTTCTCACTTATATCAGGTTAATAGTTGTTTCCTTTTTTAGGAAGACAGCCTAAGCGGTGGTTTAACACAATCACAGAACACATCACCACAGTCAGCGTGTTGGCTCATATGAGTCATTTTAAAACACTCATAGAGATGCTGATAATTCTACACATTAAAGTGGTTGTAAATCCCCTTGAGACATTTTTACATATAGGTAAGCCTATAAAAAGGCTTACCTATATGTACTGAAAATATCTCCTAAACGTGTGCTGTTTAGGAGATATTTACCTTGTAGTGCGCCGATAAGGTCATCTGCGCAGTGAAGAGACAACCCTCCGTGACATTTCTTCCCCAGCGTGTGCCGTGACTGGCGGCTCCTGAGCACATGAGCTGGAGTGATGTTACACGGCTCTGGCCAGTCACAGAGCCGAAGTCCGCTGCCCCAGAAGGAAGAGGGGCGAAGATGGATGCTTTCACCAGCAGGGACATTGTGGGAATCGTTTGCAGGTAAGTGCCACATAATGGACTAGTATGAGATGCATACTAGCCCATTATGCTTTAACTTTGCAGGGGAATAAAGAGGAAGTCAACCCATCAGGGTTGACTTCCTCTTTAAAGCCTAAGTAAAGTCTCAGAGCTTTGCATCCTTCTACAATTCTGTGCCTCTTATGTTAGGATTCCTGACACATTTATAACTTAAAAATGCTTTAAAATACCTTTTGTATTTACAAGTGCCTCCTTATTGTGCATCTTGAAACAGCCACACCACATGTTTTCAGAGAATCCTGTATTTCACCTGAAGTTATTTGTGGGTTTTTCTATGCATCCCGAACAAATTTCCTGGCAGTTGTGGCTGAAATTTTAGTTGGGCTATCTGACCGTGGTTTGGTTTCAACAGAACCCTTAATTTTCCACTTCTTGATTAGAGTTTTAGATCAACACTGCTGATTGGCATTCTCAATTCCTTGGATATCTTTTTATATCCCTTTCCTGTTTAATACAGTTCAACTACCTTTTCCCGCAGATCCTATGACACTTCTTTTGCTTTCCCCATGACTCAGAATCCAGAAACGTCAGTGCAGCACTGGATGAAAGATGCAAGGGTCTGTCAGGAGTCCAGAAACTCATTGACCTTTTATACACACACACACTATTTACAAGCAAACAGATCACAGGTGAGGATGGTTACCTTTAATAGCCATTCAAACCCCTTTGTGTCAACTTGTGTGCATGTTACAAGGCCAAAAGCATCAGGGTATGTAAACTTTTGATCAGAGTCATTTGGGTAGTTTCTGTTGTCTATATGATTTAAAAATAGTAAACACAGTTGATTGATAATAAATGGCTTCAGCCAAACACTAAGCATGAGTGAAAGAAACGTTTTTGTGTTATCATTCATATTCTCTGAAAAATGGCCAAGAAATCATAAATTCTGCCAGGGTATGTAAACTTATGAGAACAACTGTAAATACATTTCTCTCAATACATGCTGAAAAAGTTGATCATGACAGAAATCCAGTGATAACTTTCTGTAATTGCCCCCTGTACTGCTTACATTGTTCCTAGTTATTTCTGTGGGCTACTGGAACACCTTTCTCCTTTGATATGGAGGAGAGGGAAAGGTGTTCGGTAATCCTGTACCCTAGAACAGGAAGTGTGATATTGCCATAAATGTAAAAAAAATAAAGGCGATAAGGATTGAATAAAAAGAAAGAATGCACTAAATACATTTAAATACTAGTAGACTTCAATAGGTTACATTTTTGTTCTTGGGGTAGGAGCGCTTTAACTTTTTCTGTGCTTGCTAGCTGAAATGAGTGCTTGGTACTGTTTGTATGGTTAAAGGAAAAATTCTACTTTTGTTTAAAAAAATATAAAGCAAAAAACAAATAGCTACAGAAGCAATTTTTAAATGCAAAGTCCCATAAGACTGGAGCTACACTAATGCCCTGTACACACGGTCGGACATTGATTGGACATTCCGACAGCAAAATCCATGTTTTTTTTCCGACGGATATTGGCGCAAACTTGTCTTGCATACACACGGTCAAACAAAGTTGTCGTAAAATCTGTTCGTTCTGTACACGGTGACGTAAAAAACGTACGTCGGGACTATAAATGGGGCAGTAGCCAATAGCTTTCGTCTCTTAATTTATTCTGAGCATGTGTGGCACTTTGTGCGTCGGATTTGTGTACACACGATCAGAATTTCCGACAAGATTTTATAGCCTGCTCTCAAACTTTGTGTGTCGAAAATTCCGATGGAAAATGTGTGATGGAGCCCACACACGGTCGGAATTTCCGACAACAAGCTCCTATCACATATTTTCCGCCAGAAAATCCAACCGCGTGTACGGGGCATAACAGCGCAAGCCGACGGGGACTCTTTCCGTGCTGCCCCTCCCCCCGCAAAGTGCTGCCCTAGGCCAGCATACAGCATTGTTACTCTCATCAGAAGACTCTGTCCAGGCCTCCAAGGTCTTATGCATTCCATTACAGGACCTGCAGAAAAGGGTCAGGGGGAGACAGGTTGACACAGCTGTTCCTACTATGTTCTGGGCCCTTTTGATCAATACTTTGGGAGACTGCATCTTGACAGCTCTGGGGTGTTTGGGTCCCTGTCCCTGACAACATGGTGACTTATTTTGTGTTATGTAAAGGAGTTCAGATGTAACTGGCTGCATACTTGTCCCTGTCCTCCCAGTAATTGTTCTGCCTGTGGGCAGCTTGGTTATCTTGTATGTTGCATTTTTAGCACAGTGACCACTTTGTGGTTCTCTCTTTATATGGGTATCACATGATCTGTCCTTATTAGGGTCACATTGCCCCCATTCATTCAATCAAGATTCCCTGCCCGGCCACAAATGGGTCATAAAGCACCTCAGGATAAATAGTGTAATAGGAAATCAGTTTTTACCTGTGAAACGTGGTGCTAGCAATGTGCACATTTCCTACTGTAGAATTATGTTTTGGGGCTAAAAAAGATTTATAGCTATAAAGAGTTTAATGAAAAATTATTATAAGTCATTACATATTTATTAAACATATATCTACCATCTGGGACATAACACAACACCATTTATTGGTTCATTATTTTTCTATAAATGTAAATTACAGTCTGTTTGCTCCATTAATTTCAAGTGTAGGTCACACTCATTTTATGTTAAATTAGATAATGCTGTAAGCTATCCTTGGGTGTGTATGCATGTTGAATACAATGTAGCTGAATCTCACTTATATGTTTTGCCTTTGGTACATTAATTGCTCACTGGAGATCACATAGATCATTGATTCATAAATATTCTAATTAGGGGTATAACTGCAGATCACCAGGGCCCATATCAAAAATGTAATGGGACTTTGAGTGACCTTTCTTTGCAGTGCCTCACACTTTGGTTGATAGAAACGGTGTACTACACTCTGAATTATAGCTCTTATCTTTATTGGTGGTCAGTGTCCCATACTGCCCTTTTACTCTATGTGGTCAGCAACATACTTTGATATACTGGTTGTCATTGGTGCCTTATGTCTCTTGATAAAAGCTTGCTTTAAATTGGTGATAACCAAAAGTACATTGGTGGTTTGTGTATAAAAGGTCTTTCAGTATATTGCTTGGCAAATGGTCCTAAGAACTGTTCTGACCACAAATTCCCTTTTAGTACCAGTGTTGTAATTCATTTTTGCAGAGTCTGGATTGTGCTTTACTGGGCAGGAAAGAATAATAGACCAGTGCATGTCGGAGGCACAGCGCTGTGAGTTAGTTGGGTGTAATAGCTGAGCCTGTACCTATATAGGGTTAGCTCGCCCCAGACCCGATATCAAGCATGTAGATCACCAGAGTGAGTTACAAAACTAGTTCTATTGCAGAGCAGAAAATGATTATCAGTTGCACTTAGAGGCAATAGAAAGGTATGTAGTTAACATGTTAAAATGAATCTTGTCCTTGTCCATTTAACTTTTCCATTAGACATTTTTCAGTTTTAGAAGGCCTATTTCTTTGACATTTATTTTACTTTCTTTGTGAAGAGCTTAGCACTCATGCTGCTGCTCTATAATTACTCAGTTATATAAATGGGTGCCAGATGCATTCTGGGGCACATTTCTCCAACCTTATCATACACCTGTATGGTTATGAATATATTTTTTGTGATTTTGTTGCCAATTGTGGGAAGATCAGTAGCTACTATTTGTGAGTCGAAAGATTAAAGGCTAAGTTCACCTTTTACAAGGAAATAATAAATGCAAATTCTTTTGCAGGTAAAATAAATGTGCATTTATCATTTTTTTACTCTGCAGCCTGTAAGATATTGCACCTATGATCAGCAGATTAGGGGTACACTACCTGGATCCTGCAGACTACACTGTTGCAGACTCTCAGTACACTGTCTGTCCATACCTCCGATACTGGCAGACAGTTACTGAATGGCAGGAAGAATCAATGGACTACAAAAGAGCTCACCAGCACCCCCACAGTTCATTGATAACTAGAAGTCAGCCAACGGTACTTGTAGTTCATTCAGTGGGTGTGGGGAGAAGATCCACCACACATTGTCACACCGATGGGGGATGACGGGGAACTGGTAACTGACAATTGCACGGTCATGCAACACTGTACACAAATAAAATTTATATTTTTTTTCACACAAATAGAGATTTCTTTTGGTGAAATTTGATTACCATGGGTTTTTTTTTTGCGCTATTATCAGACAAAACATAAAAAAAAATTTAAAAAAAACATTTTTTTTTACATTTTGTTTTTAAAACATATCCCATGAAAAAATAAAAATAAAAATATAACATTTCTCCATAAATGTTAGGTAAAAATGTATTCTGCTACATGTCCTTGGTAAACAAAATCCCAATAAGTGTATATCAATTGGTTTGCGTCAAAATAATAGCGTCTACAAAGGATGGTATATATACTAGATTTTTTTATTATACTATTAATGGTGGCGATCATTGACTTATAGCGGGACTGTGATAGTACGACAGGCATTCTGACACTGTTAACTGACACTGACATCACCAGTAACACTAATACAGTGCACTGTCACTGTAATAATGACACTGGGTAGGGAGGGAATAACATCTGGGGCAATCAAAGGGTTAACTGTGTGCCTAGGGAGTGTAATGTAACTGCACAGTGCACTGTTTTACTAAGGGATGTTCTGTTTGCAGGGAGAGAAAGCAGTAAGACAAAAACTGGCACTTATAAGGAAGTCAGTGAGATCGCAGCTGGGTGGGGGCATGCGCACCCCCTACCTGGTGCCATCGGTGAATGGGCTGACAAAAGCCCAGACAACAGGACACAATTTATAGTCGCCATTGGTGATCCAGAGAGTGAGATTTGTCGAGACCTGTGTTACATGTTCCACCCTAAATATGGGTGGAACATGTAACATGTTCCAAAGGTGAACTTATCCTTTAAAGATGAATTTCAGGCTAAAGAAATATTATTTAAATACAAGAGAAATATGAATTCTTACTTGAATCTTGGTGTCCTTTTTGTATGTCTTTCAGCTATGTGCAGTTATCCAACATGGAAAAACTTCTGCATTTTGCCTTTGCACAGGAACTTTTTGTGATAAAGACCAATCATTGTTGCTCTCTCTACTTGTGCTGGGTAACTGGCTTTGTATCTGCCTTTCTTTAAGTGGGTGGGCCTGCTGCACCCCACTGACAGCTCTGCTCCCTCAACAGACTATATACAGCATAGTGAGAATGTCACAGTTGCTTTTACTAGATAATAACTTGTTTTGCAAAAGTATTTGTGGAACACAAAGTGGATTCATAGCATTTGTGGCTATTGAGGAATATATTTAAATAAAAGTTGTTGTGTTCCTCCAACTCCACATTCTTCCATGCACGTTCTTCTCTGCACATAATACCTCCTGTCATACCTTCCACAATCGTCTCCTGCACATACCCACCCTGCACCCAGTCATACCTCCTGACTCTGCTACTGCAAATACTTCCCATTGCTGTACTCCTTTCTTGTACATACTGCCCACTGTCATACCCTCTAACACCTCTTTTGCACATACTGCCAACTGTCATACCCTCTATACGTACTCCTCTCCTACTCATATTTAACACACTCTGCATGCTTCTCCTGCACAGTTCACTCCTCATCTGCATTCCTCTCCTGCACATAGTGCCCACAACCATAACTAACCACTCTCCTCTTGCATTCATTGCTGCCTGGTATACCCCATGCACTCCTCTCCTGTACATATTGCCTCCCATCATACTATCCTCAATTTACTTCTTTACATATTGCATGATGTCATAATTTCTGTACTTCTCTCCTGCACATACTGCCCCCGTCATGATCCTCCTTACTCCTGTCCTGCACATGCTGACTGCTGTCAAGTGTCAAACACATATTTTATACCCTTCACATTCCCCGCCCATGTACACTATGCCCCCTGCTATACCCTCCACACCACCCCCTGCACATTATGCCCCTTTGATACCCTCCATACTCCTCTTCTGCACATACTGCCCCCTGCTATACCCTCCACTTTTTCCCTGCATGTACCACCACCTGTTACCCCCCCACACTGCTCCCCTGCATATACTGCCACCTGCTATACCCTCCACATTTCCCCCTGCACATGCTTCCTCCTGTTAACCCTCCACACTCAACTTCTGCCCATACTGCCCCCTGCTATATCCTCCACATTTCCCCCTGCACATACTACCCCCTGTCATGTCCTCCGCACTCCCCCCTGCACATACTGCCCCCTGCTAAATCCTCCGCACTCCCCCCTGCACATACTGCCCCCTGCTAAATCCTCCGCACTCCCCCCTGCACATACTGCCCCCTGCTAAATCCTCCGCACTCCCCCCTGCACATACTGCCCCCTGTCATGTCCTCCGCACTCCTCCCTGTACATACTGCCCCCTGCTATATCCTCTGCACTTCGCTCCACACATACTGCCCCCTGTCATATCCCCCACACTCCCCCCTGCACATACTACCCCCTGTCATGTCCTCCACACATACTGCCCCCTGTCATGTCCTCCGCACTCCTCCCTGCACATACTGCCCCCTGTCATGTCCTTCGCACTCCCCCCTGCACATACTGCCCCCTGTCATGTCCTCCACACATACTGCCCCCTGTCATGTCCTCCGCACTCCTCCCTGCACATACTGCCCCCTGTCATGTCCTTCGCACTCCCCCCTGCACATACTGCCCCCTGTCATGTCCTCCGCACTCCCCCCTGCACATACTGCCCCCTGCTAAATCCTCCGCACTCCCCCCTGCACATACTGCCCCCTGTCATATCCTCCACACTCCCCCCTGCACATACTACCCCCTGTCATGTCCTCCACACATACTGCCCCCTGTCATGTCCTCCGCACTCCTCCCTGTACATACTGCCCCCTGCTATATCCTCTGCACTTCGCTCCACACATACTGCCCCCTGTCATATCCCCCACACTTCCCCCTGCACATACTACCCCCTGTCATGTCCTCCACACATACTGCCCCCTGTCATGTCCTCCGCACTCCTCCCTGCACATACTACCCCCTGTCATGTCCTCCGCACTCCCCCCTGCACATACTGCCCCCTGTCATGTCCTTCGCACTCCCCCCTGCACATACTGCCCCCTGTCATGTCCTCCGCACTCCCCCCTGCACATACTGCCCCCTGTCATGTCCTTCGCACTCCCCCCTGCACATACTGCCCCCTGCTAAATCCTCCGCACTCCCCCCTGCACATACTGCCCCCTGCTAAATCCTCCGCACTCCCCCCTGCACATACTGCCCCCTGTCAAATCCTCCACACTCCCCCCTGCACATACTGCCCCCTGCTATATCCTCTGCACTTCGCTCCACACATACTGCCCCCTGTCATGTCCTCCGCACTCCTCCCTGTACATACTGCCCCCTGTCATATCCTCCACACTCCCCCCTGCACATACTGCCCCCTGTCATATCCTCCACACTCCCCCCTGCACATACTGCCCCCTGTCATGTCCTCCACACTCCCCCCTGCACATACTACCCCCTGTCATATCCTCCACACTCCCCCCTGCACATACTGCCCCCTGTCATATCCTCCACACTCCCCCCTGCACATACTGCCCCCTGTCATGTCCTCCACACTCCCCCCTGCACATACTACCCCCTGTCATATCCTCCACACTCCCCCCTGCACATACTACCCCCTGTCATATCCTCCACACTCCCCCCTGCACATACTGCCCCCTGTCATGTCCTTCGCACTCCCCCCTGCACATACTGCCCCCTGTCATGTCCTCCACACTCCCCCCTGCACATACTACCCCCTGTCATATCCTCCACACTCCCCCCTGCACATACTGCCCCCTGTCATGTCCTTCGCACTCCCCCCTGCACATACTGCCCCCTGTCATGTCCTCCACACATACTGCCCCCTGTCATATCCTCCACACTCCCCCCTGCACATACTGCCCCCTGTCATGTCCTTCGCACTCCCCCCTGCACATACTGCCCCCTGTCATGTCCTCCACACTCCCCCCTGCACATACTACCCCCTGTCATATCCTCCACACTCCCCCCTGCACATACTGCCCCCTGTCATGTCCTCCACACTCCTCCCTGCACATATGACCCCCAGTATACCATCTACACTGCTCATCTACACATACTGCCCCCTGGTATACCCTCCACATTGCATATACTGCTCCCTCTCAAACCCTCTGCAAAGCAATCCTACTATATACTGCCCACTAATACGCTACTTTAACATTGTTTGTTATATCCCCTTTTGCTCGTTACACTCATGAGGACTCCATTTCACTTAGACATCTGACTATAACATTTGGAGAACTCAATAAAAATTGGTAAACGTTTCTAATTTCAGTTAAACACTGAAATGGTGAAATAGTTTTCTTCAATGACTATATGGAAGTTTCTGTGATAAAAACCTTTTTCATTAAAAATACACCAAGCTTCTGAATTCACAGACAGGTGCCTCTAAGCTAAAGTAAATGGCATATTATGTGGAGGCAGTTGCATTTGTCACTTGTCGCTGGAGAAAGCTTGATGTTTGTGTTACATGAGAACAAATAGGTTTTATTCTGTCAAAATGTTTCTGAAATTGTGCTGTGAGGCCTACAAACAGGTGTGATAGCTTTTCTAAGGTTTACAGAATTGTCAGTAGAAAACAGGAACACTTTGTTCATATTTTCCAATGATTGCCATTTCAAACGAATACAGAAAGGCGCAGCTTTAATCTAAATTGTGCAATATTTCAGCCACCGGCAATCTGGATGAAGTTTTGTCATCCACATTGCCTGCAGTAACTGATGAAAATGTTTTAAAATAGGTAAAATGTTGCAGAGAAAAACTCTAGACAAATGTAAAAACTTCCTTCAAGCCCTGATTTACTAGAGTGAAGAGAACCTGCGCTAGTATATGCAGATTTCCAGTGATCTCCAGGGAAGGTTTTTCTTACTCCAAGTAGGGCTTTAGCAGGAAAACCTTTTTTTGCATTGCTGTCAATTCTGCTTCACTCAGCGAACAAGTAAATTAGTTCAAAGGACCACTTACCTGTTCACTTCTGTGCTGCAGAGCTTGCCAGTGGGCTCCATAAAGGAAGTAGTAATCTTTCTTAAAGAAGTGTATATTAAAGTTACATTCTCTGCATTAAGGTAAAAAATGTCCCTTTATTTTTATCGCCCAGTTAACCCACTTTATACTTACCTGAGCCTGATGTCTGTCTGAAGCAGCTCTTTCCTCTCTCTCTGCGTACAGAGACAGTAGTGGGAGCCATTGGCTCCTGTTGCTAATAATCTCATCCTATGAGCAGAGAGCTAGGGAATATGGGGATTTGTGCTGTGTGTGTCAATAGACGCACACAGCCTGGCTTGAGAGTGAGCCTGCAGATGCACCCCATAGGAAGCGGCTTGCTATGATGGTGTAGCAAGAAGAAGAGGAGCCAAGAGTGCCGGCGGGGGACTCAAGTAGAAGAGGTTGAGGGACACTCTCTGCAATATCATTGCACAGAGCAGCTAAGTATAACATTTAATCAATTAAAAAAATAATCTTTACAATCACCTTTAACCAAAATCTTTTTCTTACTTTTATATTAAGAGAATGAATCAGAAAGATTTCCCCTCACTTCTTGTCCTATGTGTTGTACTATCCACTCAGGAGATGCTGAATTAGATGGGTCCTTTTCTCTTTGCCTCGACCTGCCTCAGCGTCTCTGACACACCAGGTTGAGTGTAAAAGCAAATAAACACAGTGAAGCCCAGCAAATTATTGCTATTACCCAATAATATAGTTATATCAAAAGTAGGCGCCAAAAGTTGAGTTGATAACCAAGCAAATACAAATACACTATATTGTCAAACGTATTGGGAAGCCTGCCTTTACATGCACATGAATTTTAATGGCCCACTCTTATGCCCCGTACACACGGTCGCATTTTCCGACGAAAAATGTGTGATAGGACCTTGTTTTCGGAATTTCCGACCGTGTGTGGGCTCCATCACACATTTTCCATCGGATTTTCCAACACACAAAGTTTGAGAGCTTGCTATAAAATTTTCCGACAACAAAATCCGTTGTCGGAAATTCTGATCGTGTGTACACAAATCCGACGCACAAAGTGCCACACATGCTCAGAATAAATAAAGAGATGAAAGCTATTGGCTACTGCCCCGTTTATAGTCCCGACGTACGTGTTTTACGTCACCCCGTTCAGAACGATCGGATTTTCCGACAACTTTAAGTGGCCGTGTGTATGCAAGACAAGTTTGAGCCAATATCCGTCGGAAAAAATCCATGGATTTTGTTGTCGGAATGTCCGATCACCGTGTGTACGGGGCATTAGTCTTTACGGTTCGATGTTGGGTTGGCCCACTCTTTGCAGCTATAACAGCTTCCACTATTCTGGGAAGGCTGTCCACAAGGTTTAAGAGTGCGTCTATGGGAATGTTTGACCTGCCTTCCCAGATAAGTCAAAGCTGTTATAGCTGCAAAGGGTGGGCCAACTCAGTTTTGAACCCTACAGACTAAGACAAACTACGGACTAAGACTGGGATGCCATTAAAGTTCATGTGCGTGTAAAGGCAGGCATCCGAATACTTTTCACAATATAGTGTAAATTGGCAAATGTGGTAAGGCAGTTCAGCATACAAAATGGTTAACAGTAAGAGCTAAGCTTAAAATTACATGTAACGCCCAGGTCAGCGTAAAAAGTAGCAGTGCAACCTGAAGTGTAACAATTAGCAGCAATGAAGCTTGAGCTAACAAATTTCTGGGACAATACTGCCAGTGTGCACTAATGGCGGCTAAAGTAGTCCTACACTGACTGGGTGAGCACTATCCATAGAAATTAAGGTAATGGAAGAAGGGAACAAATTGGACTTGCTAAATGGTTTTATGGGAGGAATAGTCCTTTAAGCTGTTTTTCTGCTGGCTATCGCTGGAGCTGTTTAAGAATAATTTGTGCACTTAACAAAAGTTTTATTAAAACAGCATGCAGCATAAGTGCAGTAAAGATTCAGTAAAGGTGCGGTATAGGTGTGGTATAGATGCAGTATACTTTATTTCCTGCCTCCAATATCTCAGTCCCTACTAGGTCACGGGTATGTCCTAGGGTAGGCTGACGAAAGGGGAATCCCCCCAGAAACTCATTCTTCTCATCACGCATGCCACCTTCCATGTCATCCAGGTGGACCGGTCTTCCACTGTCGGCTTGGCGTCTTGAGCTGCAAGCGGCACTGACCAGGCTTTCTTTTCCAAGATCTGTCAGCTGTCTGATGCAGCCTGGAAGTGTAGTTGCCCAGCTACCAGTGAATGCGCCCCTATCTTTGATTTTTGTGAGCATCTTCATTATACCTTTATTAAGATTTCAGTTTGTTTTACATACTATACAAGCCTTTGCACTTTTTATTCTTGTGTGTTTATCTTGGTGCCTCCCGAATGCCTGTTTTTTTTTCCTCTCCTGAATTATTGGAATAATACACTACAAGCAACAGTCATTTGGTTAGCGGATGCAACGTGGCCACATGGACTAGAATGGGGAAATTTGATATGCAGTGCTTTCTGTCAACTCAACGTGCCGCATTAAATTAGACATGGGCGCAGCACAAAGCATGTGGAGGCATGTGAACAGCCCCCTGGCTGTTTGGTAGGTTTAGCTGGGCTGTCAGTGGGCAGTAAACCCACAGTCCAATTGTCTGTTTTTACTGCCCCCCAGTCATGTGTGTGGCCTTAAGAAGAGGTGGCAGATGGACTAAGTACTGCACATTTACCTTGGGGAATCCACAGTGCTCCCTGCCTGTCCACGTGTCTCTACCTCCGCTCCCATGCCAAACATTTCTAACAGCTCTGATCCTCTGTTCACATCTGTGCAGTTGACGTGAATATTTATAGGGATGTCCATTCTGTCCCTTACATCCATTACATATTTCTATTATTCAGCTACAATATTATACCACATGGTTATGTTCCTTTATAGATCACCATTGCATTCGCTCTGAAGAGTTGGTATACCCCAACGAAAAGCGTCGGACTTACATAGATTCTCTTATATTCTTATATTCTCCTATATTATAGTCTCTTATATTGTTTTACTCTAGATTTTCCAACACCATCCAGCCCCTCCAGTGGCCCATGCTGTACAGGACTTGTCTTTACCCCATGATATGCCAAGTACCATGGCATCAATATTTAATTGTGGTTTTTAGCAAGCCCTGCATTTATGCAATTCTGTGTATGCCCTTTTTTGTGTCATTCAGTATGCTGTACATACTTTCACAAGGTATAATAAAATGTTCTTTACCAAGACTGCTCTTTGGAATACATCTCTCATTCAAAGTCCCCACAAAACTCCCCTCTTTTTGTTGGAATCCATAAAAGCAATACTGTGTTTTATATCCCACATGCTTACTCTATATAGTGATTGGCCTCAGTCAATGTCCCGCCGACCAAACATTCTCTCAGCTTGTAATACATAAAGTGCCTTGAAAAAGTATTCATGCCCCTTGACATTTTCCACATTTTGCCATGTTACCAAAAATGTAAATTTATTTTATTGGGATTTTATGTGATAGACCAACAGAAAGTGGCACATGTAACGCTACCCCCGTAGGACCTGCTTAAGTTTGTTCAGTTCGTTACTCTGGTTCTTAACTCCAGTAACAGTCTCAGCCCCCTCTGGCACACCTGGCAATAGTGTAGGTGCAATAACCAATGAGAAACACACATGTTATGATAAAACACAGAAATTGTCTTTACTGCAATATTTCTGTGGAAAAATAACAGACAGTAACAGTATATATTCAAGTAATCAACTGGAGAGCAATAACTGAGATTAAGCGCAATATAGCTCAACACTATATTCAGGCTGCTTTCAGGGGATTCTAAACCTGAGAATGTCCCCAAGAGTAGAGGCACACTTAAATGGCAAATAAATCACAATATGACACTTTATATTGGATTGGTTACCTCTACTCAAATTTGGCTCTGAGTCCAGGCAGGAGGAGAGCAGAAGACTGACCCTCTTTATGTCAGACCGCTCTCTTCTGTGTCCTGACACCACAGGCCCAATGACAAACACTGTATTCAAATCACTAACCACTTAATGGTTTAACTTCCCAGATAAACTGTCCCACACACCCACTGCATATACAGAGCTCTGAGTGTATGTGTGCGGGCCCATATGGCATTAGAAGCTTCAGTCCTTTTGAAGAAAGATGAGGCTTTGCATCTTCAGCTAGCCACTCTCATTGGTAAACCCAAACTCCTGAAAAGCAGGGCCAAACAACACAACTGGCCTGGATTATCAAGCAAATAATGCAGGATCTTCCTCAGCAAGGTGAAAGAACAATGGTGTCTGTATACAGTATCTCTGTGAATGGATAGCCCTATCCTTTAGCCCTGTGGCACTACAAGTGTCAGCAAGATGACTAACAGCAATGATGTCTGTATACAGTGTCCATTTAACACTGTCTGTGTGCGGTGTCCTTGTTTCCGGCAAATGGCCGAAAGCCCCCTCACCCAGTCCTGCGGCCAAGGCCCAAACGAAGGTCCTGAAACAGGCAGGCTCCTCTAGGGACCTGACTGGTCACCTTACACTGGGACGCCTCACACTAATATCTGGATATGCACCTGGGATCCCCCTCTCTCAGGCTGGATGTCCCGACTGGCTGTGGATGCCTGAATTCACATGGTGGACTGACCTGGGAGGCAGCAACTCTCCCCTAGGTCTAATCTCTTCCCTTGTCTCGTGTTGTCTAAAAATCCCTCAGCAAAGCAATCCCTCAGCAAAGCAAGATGGAGTCTTTAGTTCCTCTTCTCTAGAGTATGCTGGCTCTTGTAGTTCCATACAGTTCAATCTGAATGTAAAACTTGAGTCCTGGAACTACAATTCCCGTTATGCTTTGCTCCCTTGTGGTAATCACTCTGCTGACAGGATGTGATGACACAGAGTCTTAGCTAACACTCGAGGGAAACAGTCTTACTGCAACAATGTTGCAGTGTCTCCTGATACTGCAGGTAAGATAGCCAGCTCCCTGCTACACACATAATTGTGAAGTGGAAGGAAAATAATGAATGGTTTTTAATTTTTCTTACAAATAAGTATGTGAAAAGTGTGGCATGCATTTGCATTTGTATTCAGCACCCCTGAGTCTTTGTAGAACCAACTTTTGCTGCAATTACAGCTGCAAGTCTTTTTGGGTATGTCTCTACCAGCTTTGCACAGCTAGAGTGAAACCTTTGCCCACTCTTCCTTGCAAAAAAGCTCAAGCTCTATCAGATTCGATGGAGAGCATCTGTGAACAGCAACTTTCAAGTCTTGCCACAGAATGAATATGCTTTGATATAAACTATTCCATTGTAGCTTTGGCTGTATGTTTATGGTTGCTGTCCTGCTGGAAGGTGAACTTCTGCCCCAGTCTCAAGTCATTTGCAGACTCTAACAGGTTTTCTTCTAAGATTGCCCTGTATTTGGCACCATCCATCTTCCCATCAACTCTGACCAGCTGAAGGAAAGCCTCCCCACAACATGATGCTGCCACCATGGTGGGGATGGTGTGTTCAGGGTGATGTGCAGTGTTAGTTTTCCGCCACATGCAGCGTTTTGCTTTTAGGCTAAAAAGTTCAATTTTAGTCTCATCTGACCAAAGCACCTTCTTCCACATGTTTGCTGTGTCCCCCACATGGCTTCTCGCAAACTGCAAACGGGACTTCTTATGAATTTTCTTTTAACAATGGCTTTCTTACATAATGCCAGATTTGTGGAGTGCACAACTAATAGTTGTCCTGTGGACAGATTCTCCCACCTGAGCTCTGAATCTCTACAGCTCCTCCAGAGTTACCATGGGCCTCTTGGCTGTTTTTCTTTAATTAATGCTCTCCTTGCCCTGCCTGTCAGTTTAGGTGGACCACCATGTCTTGGTAGGTTTGCAGTTGTGCCATACTCTTTCCATTTTTGTATGATGGATTAAACAGTGCTCCGTGAGTTGTTCAAAGCTTGGGATATTTTTTTATAACCTAACCCTGCTTTAAACTTCTCCACAACTTTATCCCTGGCCTGTCTGGTGTGTTCCTTGGCCTTCATGATGCTGTTTGTTCACTAATGTTCTCTAACAAACCTCTGAGGGCTTCACAGAACAGCTGTATTTATACTGAGATTAAATTACACACAGGTGGAGTCTATTTACTAATTAGGTGACTTCTGAAGGGAATTGGTTACACTAGATTTTAGTTAGGGGTATCAGAGTAAAGGGGGCTGAATACAAATGCACACCACACTTTTTTTAGGTATGTATTTGTAAAAAAAAATTGGAAAATCATTTATCAATTTTCTTCCATTTCACAATTATGTGCCACTTTGTGTTGGTCACATAAAATCCCAATAAAATACATTTAAGTTTTTGGTTGTAACATGACAAAATGTGGACATTTTCAAGGGTAATACTTTTTCAAGACACTGTAGGTTGCAGTTTGTATGGTCAGGCATTAGCAGTCAAGTGGAACTTGGCTCACTAAAGTTGGTTCATACTTGTAAAGAAATAGTGATTCCTATGTAATTCGACATGAAGCATAAGTCTGCTAATGCTCTGGGATATAGAAGACTGCTAAACTATACAGTATATCATTTTGTTGCAGACTTTTACATAACAATTCTGCAAGGAAGGTTAGCCTTATTTTCAAGAAGCCAGAGCTGGGACATAATACACTGTAATACATCATACACATTTAATGTGCCAGTGGAAAGTATGTTAAGTGGGACACTGGAAAACATATTCACTAAATCCAAAAGTCTCCTCGCTGTGAAAAGTATATGCAAATATGCTTGAGCAACCGTGTTCGTTCTAAGTTTTGTTTAGATGACAATATGAAATTGAATGTTGGAAACAAATCCTTACAGCTGTTATCTTCTCTCTCCATTTTGTAAGGCAAAAAGCAGTGCACAGTGGCCAAATTACTTAGGCCTCATGTACACGAATGTATGAATTAAATGCTCCAAAATGCTGCAGGTAATTTGCGTTTATGTGGGTAATCATGCATATGTCGTTTAGAAGTGTTTGAGTGTAAACTCATTGTATTGGTTAGAATATTCATGTATTCTAGCTACTAGAAAAAATTTATGTGCATAGGTGCTCATTTACGTTTAGGCACATTTATGCGCATTCACAAATAAATTAAGCTCAAATGTTTCTCTCCAAACTTAGCTTTGGAGCATTTTTTTTTGTGTCTCTAAACGCTGCTTTCAAAATACGGATTTAATTGCCCAATGTGCATGGCCACATAGGCTAACACTGAACTGAGTTTAAAGACATAAAAAAAGATATGCTGGACACCTGTAAAATCTGCGTTTTTTTAATCCTGTGTGCATGAGGCCTTAAAGGAGTTGTAAAGGTAGAAGGTTTTCCCCTAATTACTTACCTGAGCCCGTTCTCTCTCCAGCGATGTCCACAAGCTCCTTGGCCATCCGGGGCACTCCTCCTGATTGGCTGAGACAAAGCAGCGGTGCCATTGGCTTCCGCAGCTGTCAATAAAAGTCAGTCAGCCAATCAGGGGAGAAAGGGGAAGGGGCCAGGTCGGGGCTCCGTGTCCGAATGGACACATGGAGCTGTGACTCGGCTTGGGTGCCCCCATAGAAAGCTGCTGGCTGAGGGGGCATTTAATAGGAGGGAGGGGTCAGGAGCAGCAAAGAGGGACCTGAGAAGAGGAGGATCAGGGCTGCTCTGTGCAAAACCAACTGCACAGAGGAGGTAAGTATAACATGTTTTGATTTTTTTTTGTTTTTTTTTAAACAAGACTTTACAATCACTTTAAACATAGCTACTTTGGAGACCATGAGCTGTGTGGATAGCTGGGTTAATGCAGGCCCTGCTACACAACTTTAGTCTCAGAGCCTGACTGGCATTTGCTTAGTACTGTATAATAATCTGCTGTTTACTTCCTATACAATGTAGTAGAAAGCCCATGTTTATAAGCTAGTTGGAGGGTTTTGTGTCACCACAGAGCGGTACTGTGGATACTAGAAAAAGTACTCTGTGCCACGTTCTAGCCAAAGTCCAAGCCTTCCAATTCCATTTTTTGCCTCCATGTTTATAATCTGTTCTGTATTGTTCTGCTGTTTACACATGCTCTTTGCCATCCTGAACCTGTTTTGTCTTTTAACTTTGCACCTGTTTAGTGAACTGCAAATTACAGTTACTCCCTCTCTTTTTCAAAGAGTAGGTAATTGGCCAAATGATCAAACACATTTTGTACTTTCTTGTAAGGCTACATTCACATGGTAGATAGTTTCCTCGTTTGGAGGTAGCTAAATGCTGCATCAGAACGTGTCAATACTATAGCCACATACAAACTGGCCGATTACCTGTGGCCGGATTGTGTGTGAGATTCAAACAAGGAAGATGCCGCCCCAGGCGAGCAGTCACTACAGTCCGAATGCGCTGGGTGCAAGCCACGGCCCGCCACCCATGATCAATAGGAAGAAAAAGACGGCTGCACACCACAGGAACGTTCCAACTATTTTATTTCAAAAATAGCAAATGACAACAAACCGGACCCGGGAGGAACCTAGGAGGTGACACGTGCGTTTGACACTGACCTCAGTGCTTCTTCAAACCTGGCCAAAACTCCACAGAAACACGACTCTTGGGCGCACGATGGCTATGTCCAGGGTTGGTATGTGCATGTAACCACTCGGATAAGAGGTTACATGTAACCAGCAGCGGTTCCTGACAATGATTTGTACAGAGTATATATCGGACAGCGTTTACAACTGCCAGCAAGAATCTACTGGATAAAGATTTTCAAATGGGTCGGTAACTGAAATGACCTTTTGGCACACTGACTTACTGCAGGTAAAACCAGTTTTATTGAGCACAGCAAAGGCACTATTCTTAGGTTTGAATGAGCAGCACTGAATATAATGGAAATCCAACTCTCTAGCACTAGCGCCTCTGGTGAACCGTCAAATCATGCTTCAAATCACTCGTTGTAAATGGAGCCTAACATTAGAGGGCTGGGAGGCTGCCAATATTCTAGTGTTGTAAAAAGTAAAATAAAAGTGCCACTGTTATGATCTTTGAAGATTAATTTTTCCACAGTGCTGATTCAATAGCTTCAGAGGTAAATGTGGGTTTGTTTTAAAGTGATTTTACTGCTTGTTTAAAATGTGAAAATACTTTCGTGTGCATCATTTGGGCAAAGGTTCACTTTAACTTTCTTGAAAGCAATTGAGAATAATTTCCTAACAAGTTGAGAAATCACTTTGATCTCTAATTATTTCTGCTGTCTGTGTTTGCTTTGGTAGAGAAAATGACACACTGTTATTCATGTGAATATTATTTGAGTCTTCATTAAATCTTCTGAAAATCAGCTAGACAGCTAGCTGTATTTGTTATAATATATAATTATATATATATAATTATATATAATTTGTTATAATATAAGGCACATAGATGATGTAGCACAGTGAAACTTCCCTTAATAAATTACCCCTTCCTTTCTGCTTCACTCCCTGTGGGTGAAAATGGGAATGGGACTCATCCCTACAGATGTATTTGAGATCGGTGAAGTTTGGCCTTAGTTACTGAAAAGCCGGCCCATGCATTCAGCTTCCAACTGTCATTTAAAGTGGTTCTAAAGGCAGAAGGTTTTTTTACTTTAATTCATTCTATGCATTAAGGTGATTGTAAAGGAAGAATGTTTTTTTTTATCTTAATGAATTCTATGCATTAGGATAAAAAGCCTTCTGTGTGCAGCAGGCCCCCTCCAGCAATGTTGCAGGGTGTCTCGGCTGCCCAGGAATCCCCTCCTCATTGGTTGAGACAGCAGCGAGGCGCCATTGGCTCCCACTGCTGTAGAACAAAGTCAGTCAGCCAATGAGGAGAGAAGGGGATGGGGCCAGGTCACGGCTCCATGTCTGAATGGACACACAGAGCAGCAGCTCGGTAAAGAGCTGGTTGCTTCGGGGGGCACTTGGTAGGAGGAAGAGGCCAGGAGTGCCGGCGAGGGACTCGAGGAGAGGAGGATCTGGGCCACTCTGTGCAAAACCACTGCACAGAGCAGGTAAGTATAACATTAAAATAAATAATTGTGTATGTGCTAGGTAAAAATAACGTGAAAAAAATATAGATAACACCTAAAATAATATCGTAGCAAAAAATCTATAAATCACGTTAAAAATATTCCATAATAATCAGTGCCATTCATTAATGAAAACCAGTGAATAAATATATATTAATTATCTATAAACCACGTTTAAAGTATTCAATAATAATCAGTGCCATTCATTTATGAAAAACAGTGAATAAATATATATATATATAAATATAACATGCAACATGCAAAACGTGAAAAAATCCAGGTGATGATGAAAAAAATATTTTTAAATGTCCAAAAATTCAATAAAAATAATTAAAAAAAAGATGATATATAGAGTGCAGGCATTAGTGTCAAAATAAATTATATATAGGCATTCCTCGTGTTCTTCCTATATGGTGTGCAAAATACGGCATGCTTTGGTGCCCTCCAGTGACCCCCAATAGCTCATGCCCTCACCTCTGAGCGTGTGACACAGTGATTAAACAGTGTCTATACACGCAGTAGAGCCACTCCTGGGCTCATATGGGATCTGTTTGGAATGATCTGCACCTCTCTCAGATAATCATCAATGGTAACATATGTGGGAAAGAAAGAAACTCCATAGTGTAATACCGTCAGAAATTTATTAAAATTAAAACCACTTCCCTCCAGGAGGGTACTCACAAGGTATGGGTGCGTCAGTGCACCATCCTATCCATAGTATAATACACAGGGATACAGGAACAAACGTCTGGCGTGCGGTGTGGTATATAATCCTCTGCTTGTCTGTGTAGCTCCGTCCTGCCCCTCCCCTACGCGTCTTCGGCACAGGGATAGCGTGCCTTCATCTGGGGGATCCCCTGTGCCTTCATCATCAATTCTTCATGATCAGGGTTTGCGCAGGGTATGTCCTTTGCCTCTTCATTGTGCTAATAGGTCTCCTCCTTTTCTTATCTCAGAAAGTTGGAAATATGTCTATGGGTGTCTTTTGGATGCAAATTCATCTCACTGGAAATTGGTTTGGAATTCTGGCCATTCTGCTTTTCATTTTCCCTTGTCTCTGCAAAGCTGAACAGCCAAATATGTCAGGGTTGCAAACATCTACATCAAATTTATTATTTCTGCCTGTAAAGGTTTTTCACCTAAAACACATAAGAAGTGGTCAGGGGCATGTTATATACGGGGCAGTGCTACTTTTAAGCAGCAAAGGAGAATATTTATGAACCCAGCTGTGTTCCTAAAACTCTATCCTATAAATTATATCTGATTTGCAGTGCTGTGTTGTGCAGCAAAGTTGATAAATCCTCCTACATATGTCTTCGTTGTTGATATATTAACAACATTGCTAGATAAATGTAGTTTAAAAAACAGGTGCAGGCATCTACTTTTTCCATGTTTTTTTTCCTTCCAGACTAAAATAACCTAAAGTAAACCAAATAGCTGAGCTATTTACCAAAAGCATGACAGGCATGCCCATAACAAATATGGCTGACTGCATAGGAGGACATACCATTTGTGCACACAATGCAGCAAATTGTATTGTTTAGTCAAATGTGCTGCAAGCACATTTGTTTATCTTCTTTCTCTAATCTGTCATAGTTTTCCAAGTTGGAAATGCTGTCATCTACCAAACAGATTTTTCTGGGACATAAGGACTTTATATTAAATATGGGAAAATGAATTGAGCAGTTTCCCAGAGCAGCTTTAAAGATAGACAAAATTGTAAGAAATGAATAATATTTTCCATGAAAAATAGTCATTTCTATTTTGATAATAGACAGTTTAGTTTTTGAAAAGTGATATCATCACCATACCCATTCATGGCAGTGTCTCTGCAAAGGCCTCCACTACCCTCCAACCCTGCCTGCCGACCCACGCCTACACACCTTTTCATTGCGCCCCACTGCTTTTTCCTCCTCCACAGCTGGCTCATACCCAGCCTCTGATCAGTGACCAGTGCCTGAAAATCTAGTAGTTTCCAATAAAGGAAGGAAAAGGGAGCGGCATGTAAGTGTAGTAAAAATAATCCCTTTTATTTAGCTCAAAAAAGTAACTCACAGAACTAAAAAGGTGTTCTCGCTCATCATAACATGCGCCGCTGTACACCCAGTCCTACAGGTCCCGCTTAGTGGACAGATCGTGGTCGCTAGCTGTAAATCGAAGCTGGATTCACCCATCATGGGATCCGAAAGTTCTGTAAACAACTTGGAGCTCATCTCTAAATATCTATATGCTAATATGTGAACGTAATCTGGCTTTCAGGCAGGCCAATAATAGGCAGGTGTGTCCCCATGAACAACAAGTAATGATGTACTTTGCCTTCCCATCCTCACACAACTAGAATTAGCACAGGAGCCAGTGCCATCCTATACAGTGACACCAGTACAGACAAACAACGCCCGATCCATAATGAGCAGCTACTATTGCTTGAGGTGCAGTTTGACAAAAAAATGGAGTGCTACTTAGTATTGGGAGTATTACTTGTTATTTTTTAGTTTTCCATGGCCAGCCATTAAACCATGGCCTCTAGCCACAGCCGATATCTTAAAGTGTTACTAAACCCACAACAGTAATATCAGTCTGTATATGCAGTAAAGCATGCTTGTTATAGTCACTGTGGAACCCAAGGGGTTAATCCTCCACATTGTGTATAAAAGCTTTGTGATCCTTTCTTCTCTGATCAGCTCTTCCACTGACTCCGATCCATCTACTGATAGAACAGAGCATTAGAGGCCACGCTGCACATGCTCAGTTTGGTGTGTAATGCTAAAGAGTTGTTTTTCTTTCTTGGGAGGGTGCATGTCCCAATCAACACTGTCCAGACAGAGGATCAGGGGTTCTGCAGCCTTATAGGACAATCGGGGGAAAAAGAAAACTCCTCCTACAAGCTTTAACCAGACACTGATAGAAGTCACAAGACTGCTATATACTGCTGATGAGAAAAGGTATTTAGCAGTTTATGTTTACTAAAACTATTGCAATTCCATGTTCTGTGTAGTGCACTACAGATACATTTAGGCAGCTTAGAGTTCTTAGCACAGAGTGGGATGAGGCAGCAGGTTTGGGTTTTAATTTTTTATTACAAATTTGCTTGTCTTTTATATTATATTTTAATGAGCATTAAAAATCCAAATGTATTTATGCTGATTGCTGTTTTTAATTACTTCATTTAATCCAAACTTCCTAAATGTAATCCTTACCTGCTATTATTTTGTATTTTTCTCTCTCTCCCTCTGAAGTTTCAATCAGGCTTCTGTACTATAGAAACAAGATTAGTATGAATTATATGAAGTAATAATAAACATTCCACACTGGAAATGTTAATTATGTTTGAAGAACTGGGTATTAATTAATTATCTTTATTATAGCATTCATTTTTTGTGTTGCTGTTTTTCTTTCGCAAAGCTCTCTGACATTACTATTTGTTGTACTTATGCACTGGTTTGCATACAGTGAACGCGGTGTAGTGTTTGCCATTGTGAGCTTTTTTCTCTAGCATAGTTTAAAGGTGAAAGCTCAAATGAAGGTACTTTGTGGTGGTTTAAGTAAATTATGAAAGCCTCAAAGCCGAAAGGTAAAAAATAAGGGGGGGGGGGGGGGATTGTGGTTACACTCCACTTAAGGTAAGGGTTTGGCAGGAAAATTCATTTGGAGTTGGGTTTTGAACTTTTTTTAAAAGCCAAACTTTTTTTTTTAGCTTTTAATAGAGTAGAAGTTGGTCAGGGCAGAGGTGTCAAACTCAATGCATCAGCATTATAGTTGCCCTCCAAGGGCCATTTGTCTTTGTAAGACTTCATACATTTATCCAAACCCCCCCGTTGAACCGCATCGAATGGTGGGTATAGCCACCATTGCACTACCAGTGTGAGGACCTTAAAGGGGCAATAAATACCAGGAGTGCGTTATGTGCAGAGTTCAGGGGTGTGTTATGTACCAAGTGCAGGATTCAGGGTTGCCCTATGTACAGATTGCAGAGTTCAGGGGTGCACTATGTAAAAAGCGCAGGATTCAGGGGTGTGATATGTACCAGAGTTCAGGGGTGCGCTTTGTACCAAGTGCAGGATTCAGGGGTGTGTTATGTACAGAGGTCAGGGGTGTGCTATGTACTAATCGCAGGATCCAGGGGTGCACAATGTACAGAGTGCAGAGTCCAGGGGTTTGCTATAAACAGAGTGCAGAGTTCAGGAGTGCAATGTGTTCAGAGTGCAGAGTTCAGGAGTGCAATGTGTTCAGAGTGCAGAGTTGAGGAATGCGCTACAGACAGACTACAGGGTTTAGGGGTGTGCAGGGTTCTGACTGAAAAAACAGCCCTGGGCCACATGAAATGGCCTGGTGGGCCAGGTTCGGCCCATGGGCCTTGTGTTTGACTAATGGGTTAGGGCATGTCTGTTTTTTTACTGCTGTCTGTTTGGGAGATTCATTCATGTTTTGTGTAATCAGGACTGAAGGTGAGAAAAAAATGTGATAGGTAACATTCTTCTAAAAGCAACTTTAGCAGGGAGAATTTGCTTATTCTATATGCTAACTATATGACATACAGTGGAAGAATGTAATAAAAATATTAACTCAGAAGTGGCGGCACAGTGGTGTAGTGGGTAGCACTCTCGCCTAGCAGTAAGAAGGGTCGCTGGTTCGAATCCCAACTACGACACTACCTGCCTGGAGTTTGCATGTTCTCCCTGTGCCTGCATGGGTTTCCCCTGGGTACTCCAGTTTCCTCCCACACTCCAAAGGTAGGTTAATTGGATCCTGTTTAAATTGTCCCTAGTATGTATGAATATGAGTTAGGGACCTTAGATTGTAAGCTCCTTGAGGGTAGGGACTGATGTGAATGTACAATGTATATATAAAGCGCTGCGTAAATTGACAGCGCTATATAAGTACCTGAAATAAATAAATAAGGTTAACTGAAGTCTCTAGTGCTGTTCTTCATAAACTATTAACTATTGTACCCCAATGTTACCTAATAGGGTGGATTACTGCATTTAACATATGTGAATAACTTCAGTTATTGCTATTCTTGCTATTCAGCACTGTGCTACTTTAATTGGCAATTGCGCGGTCATGAAATGCTGTACCCAAACAAAATTTATATTTATTTTTTTATACAAATAGAGCTTTCTTTTGGTGGTATTTGATCACCACTGTTTTTTTTAAATTTTTTATTATATAAATGAAAAAGGCCGAAGATTTTTATTTTTTTTTTTTTATATTTTTTTACTTTCTGCTAAAAAAACATATTCAATAAAAATTTTTAAAAAATCGAATTTCTTCATAAAAGTAGGCAAAAATGTATTCTGCTACATGTGTTTGGTAAAAAAAAAAAATCAATAAGTGTATATGAATTGGTTTGCGCGTAAGGTTATAGCATCTACAAACTATGGTATATATATATTGGAATTTTTATTTATTTACTTTTTTCATACTAGTAATGGCAGCGATCAGCAACTTATAGTGGGACTTTGTCCCAGGTAATCTGATACTAACTGACACTTTGCAGAAACAGACTAACTGCCAGTGACACTAATACAGTGATCAGTGCTAATAATATACACTGTCACTGTACTAATGACACTGGATGGGAAGGGGTTAGCATCTCGGAGCAATCAAGGGGTTAATTGTGTGCTTAACTATGTGTAATGTGTGTAATATGTACTGCTTTTTACTACAGAGCTATTTATCTTTTCCCTGTTTGCAGGGAAAAGAAACAAAATGATTGGTTCCTCTGTATAGAGCCCTGTGTTGATTGTCAACACAGGGCTCTGAGCTGTGATTCGACACAGCCGATCAGCAGATTCCAGCCATTAATTATTGGCCAGGCTCTGCTGACATACTCCCGCTGTGTCAAATCACACAGTAGGTGAGTAGGTGGGAAGCTGCTTGCGCATGCCTGAAACCCAGAGCCAGGCAGCAACATATGGGTATGTAGGAGCCGCCCCGTCTCAGCATCTGTACTGCGGCGGGTCGGAAAGTGGTTAAAATACATCTAATTCTTGTTTACATTTAAGTGTATGAGGATGCAAACAGTGACATACACAGCTGAAACACAAGATGTACACTGCATTTTAACATTCTTTCTAATCCAATTCTTACTATTTATGTTTCACCATTAAGATCAAAGCAAAACAGCTTGGTCAACACTATGAATTGATGTTGAAAGAGAAACAGCTGTCTTCTCCAATCAGCAAGCTCTATTTTTTAGATGAACAGCAATACTAAATGCAGTAATATACAGTTCAGTGTTAGCCATTGTTTAGCTCATTCTAAAATGTTGATATACAGGGGATTGAGGATAATACTATTTAAAACTACAGTCAGGTCCAAAAATATTGGGACATCAACACAATTCTAATCTTTTTGGCTCTATGCACCACCACAATGGATTTGAAACAAACAAGATGTGCTTTAACTGCAGACTTTCAGCTTTAATTTGAGGGTATTTACATCCAAATCAGGTGAACGGTGTAGGAATTACAATAGTTTGTATATGTGCCTCTCACTTTTTAAGGGACCAAAAGTAATGGGACAATTGGCTGCTTAGCTGTTTCATGGCCAGATAAAAGGTCCAGAGTTCATTTCAAGTGTGCTATTTGCATTTGGAATCTGTTGCTGTCAACTCTCAATATGAGATCCAAAGAGCTGTCACTATCAGTGAAGCAAGCCATTATTAGGCTGAAAAAACAAAACAAACCCATCAGAGAGATAGCAAAAACATTAAGTGTGGCCAAATCAACTGTTTGGAACATCCTTAAAAAAGAAAGAACGCACCGGTGAGCTCAGCAACACCAAAAGACCTGGAAGACCACGGAAAACAACTGTGGTGGATGACCGAAGAATTCTTTCCCTGGTGAAGAAAACACGAGAGTTGGCCAGATCAAGAACACTCTCCAGGAGGTAGTTGTATGTGTGCCAAAGTCAACAATCAAGAGAAGACTTCACCAGAGTGAATACAGAGGGTTCACCACAAGATGTAAACCATTGGTGAGCCTCAAAAACAGGAAGGCCAGATTAGAGTTTGCCAAACAACATCTAAAAAAGCCTTCACAGTTCTGGAAGAACATCCTATGGACAGATAAGACCAAGATCAACTTGTACCAGAGTGATGGGAAGAGAAGAGTATGGAGAAGGAAAGGAACTGCTCATGATCCAAAGCATACCACCTCATCAGTGAAGCATGGTGGTGGTAGTGTCATGGCGTGGGCATGTATGGCTGCCAATGGAACTGGTTCTCTTGTATTTATTGATGATGTGACTGCTGACAAAAGCAGCAGGATGAATTCTGAAGTGTTTCAGGCAATATTATCTGCTCATATTCAGCAAAATGCTTCAGAACTCATTGGACGGCGCTTCTCAGTGCAGATGGACAATGACCCGAAGCATACTACGAAAGCAACCAAAGAGTTTTTTAAGGGAAAGAAGTGGAATGTTATGCAATGGCCAAGTCAATCACCTGACATGAATCAGATTGAGCATGCATTTTACTTTCTGAAGACAAAACTGAAGGGAAAATGCCCCAAGAACAAGCAGGAACTGAAGACAGTTGCAGTAGAGGCCTGGCAGAGCATCACCAGGGATGAAACCCAGCATCTGGTGATGTCTATGTGTTCCAGACTTCAGGCTGTAATTGACTGCAAAGGATTTGCAACCAAGTATTAAAAAGTGAAAGTTTGATGGATGATTGTTAATCTGTCCCATTACTTTTGGTCCCTTAAAAGGCACATATACAAACTGTTGAAAGTCCTACACCGTTCACCTGATTTGGATCTAAATACCCTCAAATTAAACGTCTTCAGTTAAAGCACATCTTGTTCTTTTCATTTCAAACCCATTGTGGTCGTGTATAGAGCCAAAAAGATTAGAATTGTGTCGATGTCCCAATATTTATGGACCTGACTGTACATTAAAGATTTTTTTTTCAATGGATACATAACTGGATTGAATTGAAATCTTGTATATCTCTTGCACTTACACTTTAAACACACATTTAGGTGGCATGGCCCTGAAATTGTAATTTGCAGTTGAAATAGGCAAATCTTTCTTTCCCAAAGCAGCTGTTGTAGTCCAAATCTGTTTCTTTATAAAAGCACATAGTGCCTCTTTCAGCAAACTAGTATATTCAAGAGATATATAATGATTGTGGGCCAGTGTTATTTAATTTGTTAGATTCAAAGTTTTTACATTTTTTAACCATTGTTTTATATCATGCCACCACTGTGCTTCTCTGGGGGGTCCGGCCCCATGAGCCTGACAGCTGTCTCCAAGAGTCGTACAGCGGGTTCCATATACACAGTCTCTTCTCTCAACGGTTAAGCTGCACTTTGTTTACTTTAATGTATGTCTGGATATTTTGTTTCAAATAAATGTTACTATGTTTTTTTTTTTTTTAATTCCCACTCTTGGGCAAATTTGTTTTGTTAATTTTATATGTATACATAATATTTGATTTATGCAAACATTTCATATGACAAAGGAGTCCCAGAGAACACTGAGTTAGCATAAAAGAGCAGTAAGTAAATAAGAGCAGTATCTGTCTGCCTTTTATCCCATATTTCCTGATTGATCTTTTGTCACTGCACCACTACCGATGAGTCCTTAACTTTCAGGTTTAAATTTCAGCTTGACCTATTGAATTCTGTAATCAACAGGCATTACAGCAAAATGAGAGATAGAAAAAAAGGAGCCTAAAACTCCACTTACTGGGTCAAACATATTTTTGCAAGATTTTACATTTAGCTATGTGGAAAAAATATTTTTCAAATGTTATTATTTTAGTCCTGATGCTAATTAATAGATAAAGTTATGTGCGAAATGGACATACATTGCTTTTAAAAGGAATTGTTAAACAGATTGGAAGATAGAACAGCATGTGCCAATGTATGCAGTTGGTGTACAATGGATAATGCTGTCTTCTGCGTAAACAGGGAGGCTTACCCTTGGGTAAAAGCAAAAGATGGAAGTTTATTTCCTCTTTAAGATGTAAGGCTGTTATGAGCAAGTACTGTGTTCTTGCTCATAACCAGAGTCACAGTCAAAGAACAATAATTTTCCCCAAGACACTTTGCTACTTTTTACACCATTTTTCTTCTTCTAAAACTGTTGAAGTTTATGAAAGGTTAAAGCCCAACTTCAGGCCAATTTTTTTTCCCCCAAGCAGGGGGGCTGTGCTCACACTGCATGGGTTAATTGCCCGTTTTGTCTAGGGGTAAACACAGCACCTAAACTCCCAAAATTCTTCGTTCCTCCAGAAAACGACACTCCCCCCGCCCAGCGGTGGACTGTTCCTGACATTTTCATGTCCAGAGCTGATCTATGGGCGTGATGACATCAAGAACAGTCCACCGCACAAGACCGCTGGACCACGGGGGGGGGGGGGTCAGGAACCGAAGAGACCGGGAGGGGCACTGGGAGGATTGAAGGATTAGGTGGGTATATCTCAACTCTCTGGACCCCTAGACCCAAATGAGCAGTTGACCCATGCAGTGCGGGCACAACCCCACTGCATGGAAAAAAAAAAAATGTGCCCAGAGTTCAGTCCTAATCTTGGTGGATATGCATCTTTTTTCAACCCAGTTTCCCATGTAACTACAGAAAAGTTAAACTCAGCACTTGTATCTACCAAAAGAGAACAATTGTTTTCGAGTCACCCACATCTTTTCCAACTACGTAGTTCCTGTATGTAGTAATAAGTATTTCTGAACTAGCAGCCTGTATAATCTTTATGAATGGATATTTGGCCAGTTGCCATGATCAATGGTAACAGTTCTAACTACATTAACTCTAAGTATGGTTGCTATATAGCCATTTCTGTCACATATGAAGCTTCCTAACACTAATGACAACTTTCTAAATCTTTTTATCTCCATATGGCCAGTTTAAAGTTGAGTTTATTAAACAAAATTAAAAAAATAAAACGGCATGTGGCATATTTAGACTTTTATGCTGTAATGTCATCAGATTCTACTTAGACCATGACTTCTTGGTGTTAAACATTAAACCAGTTCATTCAGGTCTGATGATATTTTTACAAAGTGCAAAGTGTAGCTTACCCTTTGTCAAATAGTATGCATTGAGGAAATGAAGATGAAACCAGATAGTACGAAGAGAAAAAAACGGATCACAGAAGCTCATAAATGGGCAACCTATGGTGAAAACGCTACTTTTCTGTGAAGTTTCCAAAAATCAATACCATCACGCAGGGAGTCTTATTGATTTTGCTGTGGACTATCACATTTTGCATTTAAGACTTTCAACAGGCATAGAGTAAGGTGGAAAAGAGAAGCTGTGTTTGGATCATTTTAAGGAGGACACATTCTGATTCATTTAGTGGTGGGAAGTGAAGACTCTGCATGTTTGCTGTCTTGCCACTGACTCACTGGATGATCTCAGTATGAAGTGAAGTATTTCTGCATTTAACAAGGTTTGGATACAGATGGGCTGATTTACAAAAGGCAAATAAGCAGTTCACTTTGCAAAGGAATTTTTACTTTGCAAGGGAATTTTTGATGTCTGCTAGGTTCCTTCGCTCATACGATCATGTGTAAGCAAAAGAATTGTTTTTTCATTTTCCTTGCACATGATTCCGTTTTTTTTGCAAAGCGAATTTTCACCATATTCACTAAGCTAAGGGAAAATTTCCTTGCAAAGTGAAAATTAGCGTGCAAAGTTACAACGTATTTGTCTTTAGTAAATCAACCAGGGAGCCTGCAGTACAGAGAGAAAATTATGTTGATCCTGTTAGACATAAATAATTGACAACACAAAAAATGGCTTATAAGGGAATACTATACTTGCGCCCTTTTCTCCAACTTACACTTTACAAAATCTTTTACTCGGTCATACCTAAACTTTTGCTCCTCAAAAGTTTTTACATTTTTATGCAGTTGTTTAAAATGATAGTGTAGCTCTTTCCTGTAGCCATGACACTGGGGAAATGGAAGATGGCAGGCTGTCAGTAGGACTCTAACACATGTGTGCAAAGTTGGCTCATGCTCATTACAGTGTCATAGTGGTTAGCACTTCTGCCCCGCAGCACTGGGGTTTGAGTCCTAGCCAGGACAATATGTGCATTGCGTTTTCATGGTCTCCCTGTACGTGGCAGCATTTCCATGTATTCCTAAGCTCAACAGACATGATGTTAATTGGCATCTGTCTGAATTGGACACAGTATGTATATGCTTATATGTATGCATGTGAGATAGAGACCTTAGATTGTAAGCTCCTTGCGGCAGGAACTGATGTGAATGTACAATATGTAAAGTGCTGCAATAAATTGTGGGTGCTATATTTGTAAATAACTGTAATATTAATGTTTCATTTTTAATGGGCTGCCTTATAATAGCTGTACAGGGGTGTACCTGAATAAAAGGTCAATTAAATCACAAGTCTGGAGCATTAATGAATCAGGTTAAATGATCTCATACCTTCATACATGAGCCTCAACATGTTACATTACATATGTTAGTCATTTGCAAGGATCGTTAGGTTTTCATACACTATTTTATAGGTGTTGAGTTTTTTAGCAATATTCAAATCTTGCAGAGGTCCAGAAACACTGTAACTGGCAGGTTTTCATACAAGTATGGTATATTCAATATATGTGACGCTTTTTCAAAATAAGTTTGCATTGTTTACAAACCCCAGACGAAAAGCATTGGTGTAAAATACCTGTTGGTTACTCAAAAGAGATGAGTAGACTACTAAGAATACGTATCAGTCCACCCAAAAGTGATATTATAGTGATCGCCACTTGGCTTCTTAGATGCTGCAAATATGAGTTCTTCCTACACAATTGAATATACACTACATTGTCAAAAGTAATGGGACACCTGCCTTTACACCCACATGAACTTTAATGGCATCCCAGTCTTAGTCCGTAGGGTTCAATATTGAGTTGGCCCATCCTTTGCAGCTATAACAGCTTCAAGTCTTCTGGGAAGGCTGTCCACAAGGTTTAGGAGTGTGTCTATGGGAATGTTTGACCATTCTTCCAGAAGCACATTTGTGAGGTCAGGCACTATTGTTGGACAAGAAGGCCTGGCTTGCAGTCTCCGCTCATTCATCCCAAAGGTGTTCTGTCGGGTTGAGATCAGGACTCTATGCAGGCCAGTCAAGTTCCTCCACCCCAAACTCGCTCATGGACCTTTGGGATGAATTGGAGTGGAGACTACGAGCCAGGCCCTCTCGTTCAACATCAGTGCCTGACCTCACAAATGCGCTTCTGGAAAAAATGGTCAGAACTTCCATAGACACACTCCTAAACCTTGTGGACAGCCATCTCAGAAGAGTTGAAGCTGTTATAGCTGCAAAGGGTGGGCCAACTCAATATTGAACCCTACGGACTAAGACTGGGATGCAATTAAAGTTCATGTGCGTGTAAAGGCAGGCGTCCCAATATGTTTGACAGTATAGCGTATATAGCAGCTTACTTTAGAAGTGGTGGCACATTGATTTTCTTTTTTTTTTCAAACTAAGTACTTTTTTTGCAACTACTCATTCCTGTGCACTAAACTGAAATCTCAAACGTTATCAGCCTTCAAAGTTCTCTTCTGTGAATTACAGAACACCTCTCTATTATGCTGTGAAGAGATGGAGAAGGGGGAGTAAACCGCTTAGGGTGACAACACTGCTCAACCACATACAATATATTGTATAGTGAGCATTGTCACCTAGAACTGAAAGTATGTTACGTTTAAAGATTAGCAGGGAAATATAATGCCGCGTACACACGACCGGACTTTCCAGCAGAAAAGGTCAGACGGAATCATTTCATCGGGTATTCCGATCGTGTGTGGGCTTCATCGGACTTCCTCTTTCAAAAATTCTGACGGACAAACAGTTCGTCTGTATGCTATTCCGAAAGACCAAAAACGACGCAAGGGCAGCTATTGGCTACTGCCTATTAAACTTCCTTTTTCTAGTCCTGTCGTACGTGTTGTACGTCACCACGTTCTAAACGATTGGACTTTGGTGTGATCGTGTGTACGCAAGTCAGTTTCAGCGGAACTCCGTCTGAACTCCGTCAGAAAAATCGGCAGAGTTTATTCTGACGGAAAAAAACGGTCGTGTGTATGCGGCATAAGCATGAAAAAAAAGAATTTCAGTAAGCTGCAATATATTACATTTTTACCTTAAATTAAGATAAACGTTAAATTGTTCCAGCTCCTGCTGTTGCATTCTCCATAAGACAAAATACATATTAATTTCAACAGCGAGAGGATAAACCCCTCAAAATGGCCACAGCAGTTATAAAGACTTAGAAATGCAGGTGAAGATATATCAATAAAGATAACAGCAACTGCTACTGGTCCAGAAATGTATTGAACATATTTTTCTCTTTGGGATGGTAAATCCAGAACCAAAAAGCAGAAATGATAAAAACCTATTCATTTTGCATACTAAATACTGTTATTGTGCTTCACCTATAAAATCCTTTAAACAAAAGAGTAATACAAAGCAATCAAACATTTAAAATGTAAATAAGCAACTTTTGCGGATGATGTCTATCAGCAGTAAAACGTGTTTACCATCACTTCAAAGACATCCTTTTACCTATCTTCTAATACTTACCTGAGCAGGAAAATGCCACTCCAGTGCTGACTAATCTTCCCCTAAATTGTGCAAGGAAAAAATATTTCCAGGAGTGTCCCCTACAGTGCTCATTGGTTCCTCTTACTGACATCCATGCCACTACAGGACAGAGGAAGAGAGGAACCAGTGAGCACTGCTTGCATTTCCTAGCAGACTTTGCAGGATATCTCAGCAGTGCAGGCAGTAGTGATGGCTTAATCTGCACAACAGATGCAAGAGGGAGAGAAAAGACAGAAACAGAAATGAAAATAAAGTGCATTATTTCAGAGACAATAGCCACAAAAACTGTACAGTAGCTGGACAGTAAGTAAGCAGCTTGGTTAGGCGACGGTACAAGAGGGAGAGCTGGGGCAACATTTATCTTGAAATATATATTATAGTGTGTTAGTTGAGAGAGAATAGGCACAGTGAATGGACAGTATGTAAGCAGCTTGGTTAGGCTGCAACACAAGAGGAATAGAGGAGCCAGGTTTTACCTTGAAAAATAAATTACATTGTATTATTAGAGAGAGAGATAATAGCTACAAATATTGTATGATGGCTGGACAGAATGTGATAGTTGAGAGACAATAGGCACAAATATAACACAGTGATTGGACAGTGTGTAAGCAGCTTGGGTAGGTGGCAATATAAGAAAGGGAGATGAGGCAGGTTTTATCTTGAAATATAAATTAGAATATACAGTATCTCACAAAAGTGAGTACACCCCTCACATTTAAAAAAAAATGTTATTATATCTTTTCATGTGACAACACTGAAGAAATGACACTTTGCTACAAGATAAAGTAGTGAGTGTACAGCTTGTATAACAGTGTAAATTTTCTGTCCCCTCAAAATGACTCAACACGCAGCCATTAATGTCTAAACCACTGGCAAAAAAAGTGCGTACACCCCTAAGTGAAAATGTCCAATTTGGGCCCAATTAGCCATTTTCCCTCCCCAGTGTCTTGCGACTCGTTAGTGTTACAAGGTCTCAGGTGTGAATGGGGAGCAGGTGTGTTAAATTTGGTGTTATTGCTCTCACTCTCTCATACTGGTCACTGGAAGTTCAACATGGCACCTCATGGCAAAAACGCTCTAAGGATCTGAAAAAAAGAATTGTTGCTCTACATAAAGATGGCCTAGGCTATAAGAAGATTGCCAAGACCCTGAAACTTAGCTGCAGCACGGTGGCCAAGACCATACAGTGGTTTAACAGGACAGATTCCACTCAGGGCAGGTCTCGCCATGGTCAACCAAAGAAGTTGAGTGCACGTGCTCAGCATCCTATCCAGAGGTTGTCTTTGGGAAATAGACATATGAGTGCTACCAGCATTGCTTCAAGGGTTTAAGGGGTGGGGGGTCAGCCTGTCAGTGTTCAGACCATATGCCGCACACTGTATCAAATTAGTCTGTATGGCTGTCGTCCCAGTAGGAAGCCTTTAAAGATGATGTACAGGAAAGCCCGCAAACAGTTTGCTGAAGACAAGCAGACTAAGGACATGGATTACTGGAACCATGTCCTGTGGTCTGATGAGACCAAGATAAACTTATTTGGTTCAGATGGTGTCAAGCGTGTGTAGCAGCAACCAGGTGAGGAGTACAAAGACAAGTGTGTCTTGCCTACAGTTAAGCATGGTGGTGGGAGTGTCATGGTCTGGGGCTGCATGAGTGCTGCCGGCACTGGGGAGCTACAGTTCATTGAGGGAACCATGAATGCCAACATGTACTGTGACATACTGAAGCAGAGCATGATCTCCTCCCTTCAGAGACTGGGCCGCAGGGCAGTATTCTAACATGATAACAACCCCAAACACACCTCCAAGATGACCACAACCTTGCTAAAGAAGCTGAGGGTAAAGGTGATGGACTGGCCAAGCATGTCTCCAGACCCTATTGAGCATCTGTGGGGCATCCTCAAACAGAAGGTGGAGGAGCACAAGGTCTCTAAAATTCATCAGCTCCGTGATGTCGTCATAGAGGTGTGAAAGAGGACTCCAGTGGCAACCTGTGAAGCTCTGGTGAACTTCATGCCCAAGAGGGTTAAGGCCGTGCTGGAAAATAATTTTGGCCACACAAAATATTGACACATTGGGCCCAATTTAGACATTTTCCCTTAAGGGTGTACTGACTTTTGTTGCCAGCGGTTTAGACATTAATGGCTGTGTGTTGAGTTATTTTGAGGGGACAGCAAATTTACACTGTTATACAAGCTGTACACTCACTACTTTATATTGTAGCAAAGTGTCATTTCTTTAGTGTTATCACATGAAAAGATAGAAGAAAATATTTACAAAAATGTGAGGGGTGTACTCACCTTTGTGAGATACTGTATGATCTGAGAGACATTAGCCGCACATATTTTTTCATGCCAAAACCGCAAAATAGGTCACATATTTTGTGACACAGAGCAGGAATTACCCTCCAGCAAACAATAAAAAGCAATAAAATAAATTTCAGCTAAAGTCAAATTGTAAAAACATTATAAGGCAACTTTACTGGGCTGGAGCTTCAAAATAGGCTGCAAACATTAAGGCAGTGAGGTGATTTACCTTGTAGCAAACATTAGAAATTTTGCAGGTAGAGCTGTAGAAAAAAATTGTATGGCACCTTTATAGTGCCTTAGTAGCAGAAGGACTGCAAACTTTGAGATGCAACAGAGGATTTACTCATGCATGTAGTACCCAAATGGCTGTTACTGTTATCACTCAATATGCTGCAAGCTAACGCTACAGACCACAATGGTGCTGTAGGCAGCAGATCTGTGAAACCAGGAAGTGAGAGGTGTGGTGTTCCAGCCAGGACAGTGCTAAAACGATGGAAGGATTCAGTAAGTGTTTAAGGATGGGGGTGGGTGAGACAGTTAGTGGGGCATTTTTTTTATCTTAATGCAGAGAAAGCAATAACGTAAAATAAATTTGACCTTAGAAGCACTTTAATGGCAGCAGGGGGTATATACATGTTGTGCTTTGATGCATATTCCCAAATATCAAAAGGCCTTACCTGCAGAAAAAAGAAAAAAATGTATCCCCCTCCAAACAAAATTAACATTATAAAACCCCCCTGAAACACTAAACCCCATTTTTTACTTTGCAATGTAAAATAAAGAAAAAAAACTATAGGAGTGGCCCAGCAAATACAGTTGTTGCTGACACACACACAAAAAGATAGCCCTAAAGCAGACTGTTGGGTTTCTGAACTGTAAATATGGGGGGGGGTTAGGGGTACTGGTGCATACCAAAGCCCCTATTATTGGCCAATCTAACCCTGCTGACCACCACAGAGAGGTCAGACAGGGCACTATGGGTCATTCAAAGGTAGATCTAACAAATTTCTACATAAATTTGCAATAACCACAAACTTCAAACTCTTTTAATATGGTGCAAACTATGAGGTGAATCTAAAATTCATTCCTAATGAGCAACATGAGGGGTTATTTTTTACCTCTTCTCCTGGTAAAACTTCATCCCTTATTTAAATTTGAAGATCAGCGAGAGGATCCTTCTATTGTCTACCATATTTCATGGTTTTCCTGCTAATTATGTTGCTGTATAGTGGGTAAAAGGAATGTCTTATTTTCAAAACATCTAGTTTATTTTTAAATCTGTTGTAGGTTTCAGTAAAGCGGTGAAATCCTCTTAGTTCACCCATGTGTATCATGGAGATAAGGAAGCTCGTAGTCTTTCGAGTCACCAGAGCAACACTGTGAAAAGGCCACCTATGTCTGCTCCCATTCAACGACACATCTTTATAGTTTAAGCCACTGGAGAAGGAAAAGGTTACATTACGGGATCATGGATATGCTTCTGTTTATCTATAAAAGCAGAAATAAAATATACATTGACAGTAGATATATTTACAGGAAGAGATGATACCGTTGATGTACATTTTAGACAAATAAAGGTACAATCTGTTTGTTGTAAAAGACATCAGTCTAGCCAAAACCCAACTAGAGTAGAGAAATTCAATTTTTCTGTTCCAGTGGATCTAGCAGAAGATATTTTTTTCATGCTAAGTGCATGAATGCTAAACTAATGTGTAAATATAACAGTTACCAGTATCTATAACCTCTCAGTATTCCCTGTACTTCCATTGAAAATTAATTTATCTTTCTTTAGCTCCAGAAAGCCAGCTCCATATAACAAAAAAGCCAACCATAGACCAGTAACATTTCTTTATTTTTTTGGAACGTTGGTTTAATATTCTAATGGTTAATAGGGTCAAATCGATGATCGTTTTCTACCATAGTGACAGAGAGCTTTTTTGGAAAGAAAATAAAATTCAAACATTCTGTGTGGTTTTCGGTAATTCATTCCTAAATTCATTGTTAAGGCCTGGTTCACACCTATGCATTTTTTAGTGCGTTTTCAGTTTTGACAAAACACACTACAGTCAATTTAACATGGTTACTATGGGTCACATTCACATCTGTGCATTTTATGGCAAGGGCCAAGGACTTTTTTCTGGTTTTTGGTTCCATGGATCAACAACGTGTATTGAGTCTACAAATAAAAGAAAGGTCTGGTGTCATCAGTGAAACACCCACATCTCTAATAGTACAATAAAACATAGGTATCACCCTTTGGGACTTTATATGAGGTGTGCACAATTGGCCAATGAAATTGACAAATATAAATACAATAAAAACATTTATTGCAGAAATGATCACACATGAAAGAGTAGCATAAACAAAGGCAAAGCCGATGCAATTTTGCACATTGTTAAAGATTGCATTACATGAAATACATGAGTATGCAAAACATCTAATACACCCGACGCATTTCGCGAGATATGACTCGCTCTTCAGGGGTGTATGCATGTAGGATATATCTGAAAATGAATGACCAAAAAGGTAATGTAACACATGAATAAATGATGGACAACTGGTAAGAGGGGCCTTGCAGAGAAAGGAAAGACCCCATACTCACCAATCGGCAGGGCCTAGGTGCTTGTGGCCATGTTCCCTGAGGATGGCAGCAATATATGCTTGGGAAGGGAGCTGAGGGAGCAGAGCCAACCAAAAAACCCCGACCAAGGAATAATGGGAAGGCGGGCATGGCATGGGTAGAAATGCGTGACCTTGAGGTCCTAGATAATCCGTTCAGGTGTCAACTATAATATAATATGTATATAATCAAACATTGCTAAATTGGCAAAATAATCAAAAAGTATATAATGGATTGCATGCATGTATGTATAAACCAACCTGTTGTGATGGTAGGGCAGATAGTAAGGCCAAGGAGGAATGTGTGCAAAGCTGCAGATATGTGAAAAGGGATGTCAAAAAGGCAATCCCTAAAAGGAAAAGGGAAAATGTGAAAAACATAGCTAGGCACAATGGAGTGCTCGGTGTGAAGGATGAAAGATATGTGTACATGTGTGAGATCAGTAGCTTGCAGCAGCAGAATGAGCTATCCCATGTGAGGTAAAAGAGTATTGAGTCTAGGTTCACATCTATGCGTTTTTCAGGCACGTTTTTGCCATGCAGTGAGTATAGGGTACCCCTACCCATTCACCCTAAAAAGCAGTGAATTGTTAAAAAAAAGAGACGATTTTTGACAAGTCCTTTATTAAAAATGAAAAATGTCCCCTGTCATAGCTCCAACGTGTCTTCTTTCTCTGGTACTGATGTCTTCTTCCTCCGGTAGTTTCTTCTCCCCCTGGTGCTGACTTCTCCTTGAGCTGTCTTCTCCTTGTGCTGTCTTCTCCTTGTTCTGTCTTCTCCTTGTGCTGTCTTCTCCTTGTGCTGTCTTCTCCCCCTGGTGCTGATTTCTCCTTGAGCTGTCTTCTCCTTGTGCTGTCTTCTTCTTGAGCTGCCCGAAAGGTCTGGCATGGACCCCCATGCCGTTTTTTTTCACAATCTTTTTTTTTTGTCGGCAATTTTTTTTTTTTACATTCAGCTGTCAGTGGGGAACCCCACTGAAAGCTGATGACCCACCGGTTGTTAAGAATGCGGAGGCCAGCTTCCCGCTCTTTAGCAACCAACTATATACAGTGTTTAAACGGAAAATAAAAAACGCAAAACACATCAAAAATCGCATCACAAACACAACACTTGCATTTCTGATGCGATTCCATTGAAGTCTATTACACGCAAAATGCAGGAAAAAAAGTCCCCGCCCCTTTCCAAAAATGCACAGACTGCAAAACGCATAGATGTGAACGTGTACCATAGAAAACCATGTTAAATGGACTGTAGTGCAATTCTGAAAACTGCAAAACGCACTAAAAAAGCATGGGTGTGAACCTAGGATGAAAAACGCAAAATGCACCTGGGATATGCAAACTGCAACCTGCATAGGTATGAACCAGGCCTAAAAGAACAGTACATTTTTTAAGTGCTTTTGAATGACATTCTTTGTACCAACGTATGACCAGCTTAAGATGCTGTCCCAGATGACACAATGTAAATCCTTGACTAAGAATTATCCTTTATGTTCATGGCTGTGTATATATCTAACCTACCTCAGTTCACTGATGTCATCTCTCACTTTGTTACAAGCCAGGGTGCAACTTCAATACAGTCCCACACTTCAGTCTTTCTACTGTCTCTAGCTCTACCTGCCAAAACACTGAACTGAACAGTGAGAGAGCCCGGGGAGGAAAGACACAGGAAATTCTTTATCCTGTCTGTAGCAGACTCAGATGGCATCATTTTCCCACAACGTGCCCCCTGAGGCAGACCTTTGGAGACTGCGCCAAAGCAAAGTCCCTTAATAGAATCCCCAAAGTCTCCTTTTAATGATAAAAAGTACAGTTTTATTATACTCTTGCATAGTGATAGGTGAAGCTGAACTTATTGATGAATCACTTTGAAGTCAATGGAAGGTGTTTTTAAATAGAGAATTAAAAACCCATAGATGATAAAACAGTGTAAAATTTGGCCAGTGGCAGGCTTGGTTTTATTAAATAAGACTAGCCATGTACAGACACAAGCCACAGGTAGGTGTTTCCATTCAAGAATTAAGAGGCCACAGATAATAAAGCATTGTACATATTGGCTAGTGGCTATGCAGTTTTAATGAGAATTACTAGCAGCGTAGAAAAACAAATCACAGGCAGGTGTTTTCTTACAAGAATTAAAGAGCAACCCCACTTTTGTTGAAAACAAAAAAACCCTCTGAGTTATCAATTTTACCCACTTGTGGACCGCCGGCCCACAATGTACTGCAAAACAGGGATAAGAGATATTTAGTAAGCACACATTACAAAAATTAACACTTGTTAGGCACACATTTAACCACTTAATTACACGAGATGTTAACCCCTTCCTAGCCAGTGTCATTAGTACAGTGACAGTGTATAGTATTATCACTAATCTCTGTATTAGTGTCAATGGTGATGTCAGTGGCAGTTTGTCAGTTCCCACCCAGTGTAAGTTAGTGTCAGATTGTCCGCCACACTACCACTATAAGTTGCTGATCACCGTCATCAGTGGTATAAAAACATAAAAATAAAAATTACATTATATACAGTGCATCCGGAAAGTATTCACAGCGCTTCACTTTTTCCATATTCTGTTATGTTACAGCCTTATTACAAAATAGATTAAATTCATTATTTTTCTCAAAATTCTACAAACAATACCCCATAATGACAACATGAAATAAGTTTGTTTGAAATCATTGCAAATTTATTAAAAATTAAAAACAAAAAAATCCCATGTACATAAGTATTCACAGCCTTTGCTCAATACTTTGTTGAAGCACCTTTGGCACCAATTACAGTCTCAAGTCTTTTTGAGTATGATGCTACAAGCTTGGCACACCTATTCTATTTTGGGCAGCTTCTCCCATTTTTCTTTGCAGGACCTCTCAAGCTCCATCAGGTTGGATAGGGATCGTTGGTGCACAGCCATTTTCAGATCTCCCCAGAGATGTTCAATCAGGTTCAAATCTGGGCTCTGGCTGGGCCACTTAAGAAAATTCACAGAGTTGTCCCGTAGCCATTCCTTTGTTATCTTAGCTGTGTGCTTAGGGTCGTTGTCCGGTTGGAAGATGAACCTTTGCCCCAGTCTGAGGTCCAGAGCTCTCTGGAGAAGGTTTTCATCAAGGATGTCTTTGTGCATTGCTGCATTCATCTTTCCCTTGATCCTGACTAGTCTCCCAGTTCCTGCCACTGAAAAACATCCTCACAGCATGATGCTGCCACCACCATGCTTCACTGTAGGGATGGTATTGGCCAGGTGATGAGCGGTGCCTGGCTTCCTCCAGGCATGACACTTGCCATTCAGGCCAAAGTGTTCAATCTTTGTTTCATCAGACCAGACAATTTTGTTTCTCGTGGTGTGAGAGTCCTTCAGGTGCCTTTTGGCAAACTCCAGGTGGGCTGTCATGTGCCTCTTACTGAGAAGTGGCTTCTGCCTGGCCACTCTACCATACAAGCCTGATTGGTGGAGTGCTGCAGAGATGGTGGTTCTTCTGGAAGGTTCTTCTCTCTCCACAGGGAAACACTGGAGCTCTTTCAGAGTGACCATCTGGTTCTTGGCTAAGGCCCTTCTCTCATGATCCCTCAGTCTGACTGGGCGGCTCGCTCTAGAAAGATTCCTGGTGGTTCCAAACATTTTCCATTTACGGATAATGGAGGCCACTGTGCTCTTTGGGACCTGCAATGCTGCAGAAATTTTTCTGTACCCTTCCCCAGATTTGTGCCTTGATACAATCCTGTCTCAGAGGTCTACAGACAATTCCTTGGACTTCATGGCTTGGTTTGTGCTCTGACATGTACTGTTAACTGTGGGACCTTTATATAGACAGGCATGTGCCTTTCCAAATCATATCCAATCAATTGAATTGACCACAGGTGGACTCCAATCAAGTTGTAGAAACATCTCAAGGATGATCAGTGGAAACAGGACGCACCTGAGCTCAATTTCGAGTGTCACGGTAAAGGCTGTGACAATTCTTGGTCCATGAATACTTATGTACATGTGATTTTTTTCGTTTTTTATTTTTAATAAATTTGCAAAGATTTCAAACTAACTTCTTTCACATTGTCACTATGGTGTATTGTTTGTAGAATTTTGAGGAAAATAATTATCTGAATCTATTTTGGAATAAGGCTGTAACATAACAAAATGTGGAAAAAGTGAAGAGCTGTGAATACTTTCAGGATGCAATGTATACCATAGTTTGTAGATGCTATAACTTTCACCCAAACCAATCAATACACATTTATTGGGATTTTTGTTTTAATCAAAGACATATAGCAGAATACAACTCGGCCTACATGTATGAAGAAATGTAATTAAAAAAAAATGTTATTGGATATGTTTTATAGCAGAAATTAAAATATATTGTTTGTTTTTTTCAGAATTTTTGGTATTTTTCATTTATATATTAAAAAAACTAAAAACCCAGTGGTGATCAAATTCCACCGAAAGAAAGCTCTATTTGTGTGAAAAAAAAAAAGTAAAATGGTCACTCACATTTGAGAAGGCATTAAAAGGCATGTAAGTACAATCAAATATCACAGTGGCATCAGAAGAGCCCGTCCCGACTGGTTTCGTCTCAATAAGACATCATCTGGGGTCGGGACAGACTCTTCTGATGCCACTGCGATATTTGATTTTACTTACGTGCCTTTTAATGCCTTCTCAAATGTGAGTGACCATTTTACTTATTTCAATAAAATGCCTTTTATGTAAATGGAATCACACTATGTGGCCCAATTTTTTTCCCTTTACCATATATAATACTGGGAGGATCCGTTCTTGATCTTTGGTTACTGTTCCCTTGGTGGATACCCATTGATGTTATACATTGTGACAGACCCCTGCCTGGTCTACATCGGAAACCGTGTATGCTGATTTTCTTCCCTGGGTGTGTTACACCACAAGCTCTGTTGACTCATCAGGCATATGCCTAGTTGGGTTCAACTTGTCTGGTAAGCCTCTTTCCTTTTGGTGGTGGATTATCAACAGACAACTAGTTCACAGATTTATCTCGCAAGTCACTTTATATATTGGAGTCACTTTAGGAACTTTCATTTTAATATATATATATGCACTGTTGGTTTATGTAAACATCATCATTATTGTTGTTTGTATATTATAGGGCGTACACACGGTCGGACTTTGTTCGGACATTCCGACAACAAAATCCTAGGATTTTTTCCGACGGATGTTGGCTCAAACTTGTTTTGCCTACACACGGTCGCACAAAGTTGTCAGAATTTCCGATCGGCAACCACGCGGTCACGTACACCACGTACGACGAGACTAGAAAAGGCCGGTTCAGAACCAAGCGCCGCACCCTTTGGGCTCCTTTTGCTAATCTCGTGTTAGTAAAAGTTTGGTGAGAGACGATTCGCGCTTTTTCAGACTCGTGGCTTTCAGATCGTTTTCTGCCGTTCAGTATGTGCTTGTGGGTTTGTATCTGCTCTTCAGTGCGTGCAAGCAAGTTCTGCGTGACTTAGTCATTGTATTCTTGTTCGTTCGTTACTGGTTTTCAGGTCGCTCTTCACAGGCCTTGCTGTTCTTCAGTGCGTTCTGTTACTTCGTTCTGAGCAGCCGACCGTTTTCTAGCCATGTTTCGTATGCGTACTCCTCGTAGAGTTCGTGCTGTGCGGGGGCTTGGTGTTGGGGTCCTGGCCTTGACACAAGTCCAGTCCATGAACAGGGTGGGGAGGAGTTCATGGACCAAGAATTGGTTGCTTCAGCGTGACCAGTTCTCTCATATGCCTTTGTTTCGTGAGATCCGTGAGAATAATCCTGATGATTTCAGGAACTTTCTCAGGATGACGGACCCCGTGTTTCACCGTTTGTTGGCTTCGCTGACCCCCTATATCAGCAGGCAGGATACCTGCATGAGGCAAGCCATCACTCCGGAGCAGAGGTTGGTCGCTACCTTGCGGTATTTGGCCACAGGGAGAAGTCTGCAGGACTTGAAGTTCTCGACAGGCATCTCCCCCCAGGCTCTGGGGATCATTATCCCAGAGACCTGTTCTGCCATCATACAGGTCCTGCAGAAGGAGTATATGAAGGTAAGATTTTTATCCTTTTATATCACATTTTATTGTATTGAATGTTTGATAATATATTTTATTTCTCTCCTCATTCCCTAATTACCATGATTGTAATATGCTGTGAATGTCCTCTTTGTCCTCATGCATGCTGGATTTTTATGTAATTATTATTTTCGGTCCTTGATACATATTTGCCCTTCACTAACCTCCCCAGCATGGTGTCTCCTGGCCTATATTCACCTCATGTAGTCACTTAACAATGTATTTTATCAGCTCCATAGTAGTGCTTTACCCCAAACACCCCCTAAAATGTTTGGTAATGTTATTTTTGATTTAAATTCGGGCAGAGTGGCAGAGGCTTTTTTTTGTGGTGTCCCCAAATAATTTTTAGTAACCCTCCCCCCCCCAACTGCTAAGTCAGCTGATCCCAATTCTCTATCCTCAATCATCTATTTGCTGACTTTGCCAAACCCATACACACTATACCCATCTCTTTAGTGCTCAGATTTATGGATGAATTCCCCAAAGCATGTAGTGCAAGGGCCTGCCTGTATACTTTTCAACGGTACTGTTTAAAGTTTTTGTAATAGCAGATTGTCCAAATGTCCTCAAATGTGTACAGTGTGTATTTATATCTTTGTAGTATGACACTTCTTACCTGTCCAGTGGGCTGCCAATAGTGTAACTAAGGCGGGGCTGTTCCAAGTAATAGCCTGTATTTAGGCATTCATCTCTCAATGAAGTGAAGAGGGTTACCTGTCCAAGAGTTCCCCCCCCTATAATGTTAGAAATGGCCCATGAGAGGGGGGAGGGGGAATATGATAGGTGTACCTTATACTTTGGCGTTGTTAAATTCCCCTTAATAAATGCTATCTGGAGGTTGCCCCATAATGTTTGTGTATAATCTGCTTGCCATGTTTCTGTGAAAAAATAGTAATGTTTATTGTTTTTTCCTCAACAGTTTCCTTCCACGCCACAGGAATGGCAGACTGTGGCCTCCCACTTTGCCCAGCGGTGGGACTTTCCTAACTGCGGAGGGACAATTGATGGGAAACACGTCCACATCATCCCACCACCCAACTCGGGGTCGTACTATTATAATTATAAGGGGTTTAATAGTATAGTGATGTTGGCGGTGGTGTCGGCTAATCACAACTTCTTGTATGTGGACGTGGGGAAGAATGGCCGGATGTCCGATGGTGGAGTGATCGCCCAGACGGAGTTCTACAGGCGTCTCCAGAATGGCAGCTTGGACTTGCCAACTCCAGAGGACAATGTGGAAGGTCTCCCATTTGTGTTCGTTGCTGATGAAGCGTTTGCGCTGGGGGGCCACCTGATGCGGCCATTCCCGATGAGGACCCTCACCCCGGAACAGAGGGTTTTTAATTACCGGCTGGCCAGAGCCCGAAGAGTGGTGGAGAACACATTTGGAATCCTGGCCAGCCGGTTCCGACTATTTCTGACACCCATCCATATGGCGGAGTATAAACTGAACCATATAATACTGGCGTGCTGTGTTCTCCATAATTTTTTAAGAAAACATTCTGCCAACTATGCTGGCTCAGTTGGGCCTGAGGCCAGAATCCTACATCCAACAACACTGACGGCGCTTGAAAGTGGCCGTCCTGGCTTGCCCTCCCTGAGTGCCCGTGATGTCCGGTTACGATACCTGGAGTTCTTTGCGGGTAGGGGGGCTATCAATATGCCAGACAATATGTGAAGCCTTTTTCAAATAAAAAAAAAAAATAAATTCTTTGTGGACATTTACTGCTCGTGTTTGTTTTAGCTGACCCTGACAGAAATGTGTGAAGTCCAGAAAATGTCGTGATTGTGTAACCTTATTATACAAAGCACTGTTGGCTGGTATTTCCTAAATGCAAAAACACATTTCACTCCAAGTGCACTTGCAACTGCACTGAACCTGCACTTGTAGTGCAAAGTGGATTTGCCCTTAGGAAATAACCCACATTTTTGCATAAAACAGCAATTACATCACCCCAAAAGTGTTGTAGTGTTGAGACAATAATCCACACATTCTTGAGTAAGCCACTTTTTTATACCTGCACAATCACATGTGCATTTACCAAAGGTTTTTAAAACAAACCAACATGTTTGTTGTATAACAATTTTTGCAGTAGCATTATCAAAAATCGAAATATCCATTTCAGATAAAACAGGCCTCTGTAAAACCAACAAGAAAGCCAAAAAACTTGAACTTACAAAGTTCACATTAGGTAAAAGCTGAAGGCTATATCAGACATCAGTATTTAGGAACTGGGTTTGATATAGCGTTCAGATGGGGGGAAATCACCCCTGGAAAAGCCAAATTTGGAAGATGCACACCAATTTACGAATGTCAACATGTGCTATCTGACATCAGGGGGGGTCAAGGGACGTGTTTTGGGGGAGCAAGCCCTTCCTCACCGCTACTTTATAATTGAGGAAGGGGTTGCACCCCCAAAACGCGTCCATTGATCTCCCGTGATGGCAGATAGCACATGTTGGCACACTGTGTGCATCCTCCCAATTTGGCTTTTCAAAACATTGCAAAAAATTTTAAAAGATTGGACCACAATAAAACAAGTGATTTTGTGGGGTTTAAATTCGCCCCAAAACATCAATGATGTTATTATTTTTTTTAATCACATCATTGATTTTTTGCTGGATGTTTTGCAGTTCGGCATTACACCCCATGATCTCCCCGATCAGGATCTGGGCACTTTCAGAAGTAAAGCGTTCTCTATCCCTCACATCACGATCACCTAAAAAGAGATAAAGAAAAAAAAAAAAGGTCTCAAAAATCTGCCACCATCCATCTCTTTTACCTGAGCCTGTGGTCGCAGACACTCACCTGTTGTGGTGCCAATCTCCACCACATCTTCTTCTTCCTCCTGCTCTTCTTCTTGTGTTTGGGGTATTTCACCTTCTTCCATAGGTGGGGGGTCTGTGTTCTCCTGGGATGAGGGGTGTCCTCCGAGTCTTTTCTCCCCTATGTAAAACAAAAATGGTAGAATTAGCACACAGATATTTGATGGCAGAACTAGAAATAGGAAACATTGCTTGGAAGTGGGGTACAATTGTCTATTTTAGCCGAGTTCCAAGATGTATATTTTTTATTGGCCTTTGTCAAGCTGCAATACTTTACCTGTTTGGTACAAGCTTCACAGATGTAGCCCCCCCTATAGTATACACTGGAGCACCTGTGTGGCCCCCTAAGAAAAATGGTGTTCTGGGGTCCCACACTAGTGCTCCAGTGTCCAGATGTGAAAACAGCTGCTCAGTGTCCTCTCCTTACACACAATCTAGTTGGCATTTCATTCTAGTAACAAACCCATCTACACAAACAAATATTTGGCATCCAAGTAGGCCCAAAAAAAGTGTGAAAATGCATATGGCCTAAACAATGGTGTTCTAGAGGCCGAAAGAAAAATGTTTGATACGAACGAATAATGGGCCCATGAACATTAAGGTTGCCCTTTTAAACGTTACAATTAATAAAAGCATATGGAGCAGAACGAACGGAATAAAGACAGAAAGAATAGGAACACAGCACAACTACTTACTTTTTTGCAGCACTCTCCGGATCTTTTGGTACTGCTCTGGCTCTCTCAACTTCAGGTCCGACCACCGCTTCCTGAGCTGATCTTTAGATCTTCGTACCCCGAAATTCCTGTGAAGGCTTTTGATCACTTTAGCAATGATTTTGGCCTTTCGGATGTTGGGGTGGGGGTAAGGCCCATATTTTCCGTCATAGTCGGACTTCCTCATGATGTCAACCATCTCCAACATCTCCCCAAAGAACATATTTGTGGCCTTAAAACGTCTCCTTCTGGATCGGGACGTGCCTGGATCCGGGCTTTCCTCCTCCTCCTCCTCGTTGCTATATTTAGCCCACACCTGCTCGAACTCCGCCATCATGCTCTTCACCCACTGCGCCAAACAAAAAGGGGCGGGGAATAGACTAGAAAGAACGTCAGGGGCGGGCGGAGTTACACGCATGCGCAGTGTGTATAAAGCGTAACACGCGTGCGTATTACGTACGATCTGTAAGCGGAGGAAGGAGCATTGGACGCGCCGATCGTAAGAACGAAGGTAAGAGACAAACTTGTGCTTATACTGCTTCTAGATTGAGGCCTATATTGTAACAAGATTAGGAGAGTTTTGTCTGACATTAGGCTTTGCCTTGTGTTGTGTCTTGCAGTGAACATGGATATGCTACTCAAAGATAATGACTTCATGTCAGTATTCCTAGAGATGCTAAGGGAGCTGCCCTGTCTGTGGGAGATTAAACACCCCTATTTCAAGAACCAAGCAAAGAGGAAGGCAGCACTGGAGCAATTGTGTGAAATTGTGAAGCAGGTGATCCCCACGGCAGACATCACCTATTTAAAAATATTAATTGGTTGCCTGAGGAGCACATATCTGAGGGAGCGCAAGAAAGTCCTGGATTCACAGGGATCCGGAGCAGCAGATGACATCTATGCCCCCAGGGTGTTGTACTACGACAGGCTGCACTTTCTGGCAGGCCAGACTGATCCCAGGCCATCCCTCTCAAGTCTTCCTTCCACGCTTCCTTCCCCCCCCGGCTGAGGCTTCTGACGCCCAACCTGGGCCTTCCAGGCCACATGTGGAGGAGCCCAGATTGAGCCAGGTATAGCATTCCTCTAAATATTTCTGCTTGTCCAATCAATGATGTTAACTAGATGTTAGTTGGGAGTAGTAATTTAGGATTGTGATTGATGAAGCAAAAACTAAAACCATGTCCCTTTTTCATACACAGGGAAGTCTCAGCCAGGAGGTGGCCGGGCCAAGCCGACTGGCTGATCTGCAGGTCCCTCCACCACCCTGAAAAGAGAAAGTGGCAGTAGGAGGAGTGCTCTAGAGGAGGCTGCTATAGTATTCTTTTGGAGGGCTACAGAGGTCCTGGGAGCACCCCACACCATGGAGGAGAACATTGCTGCCTTCATTGCATATAAAATGCAGAGGATGGAGGAGGGCCAAAAAGTCATGTGTGAGGCCCTCATATCGGAGGCTCTGGAGAAAGGTTTGAGGGGCAAAATTACACCTCAGACACACCTTCGCGATGGTCCTCCTCCTCCTCCTGCAGGTCCTCCTCCTCCTCCTCCCTCTCCTCCAGGTCCCCCCAGTCCTCCTCCAGGTCCCCCCAGTCCTCCTCCTCCTCCAGGTCCTACTCCTCCTCCTGCCACATCTCCAACTGCACAGCCACAGCCCGGAAGGAAGCGTGGAAGGAAGACCAGACAGTGATTGCCCTGGGTTCAGTCTGGTCAGCCAAAAAATGCAGCCTGTGGTACCACAGCCTGGGAACATAGATGTCATCTGCTGCTTTCCAGATCTCTGCGAATCCCGGACCAGACTGCCCTCCCTTAGATATGGACTCCTCAGGCCACCAATTTTGATGTTGAAGAATTGATGTCTGCCGTGGGGGTCCCAGGCTTCGCTAATTTCTCCTGTTGATCCAGTGTTGCCTTCCTCTTTGTTTGGTTCTGATCCCTTAATAAAGGATTTTTATTTTGAATTATACTCTCCTATGTGTTTTACTTCAAAAATGACAGTTGGTTTGTGAGGATTCAGGTGCATTTCAAATATACAATGTGAAATGAACAGGGGTCACCAACAACAAACAATCTCCTTGAGATTAAATAATAAAAGATATCAATGGTGTTGGGGTAACTTGACACACAAAACACACACAAAAATATTCTGGAGTAAAAATAAAAATAACATTGAACAAAGATCAGCCTTGGAAAATATCCAAACATTAAAGAAAAAAAAAGGCTGAAAATACAAAAAAAAAAAAAAAAATGTCAGATGTAACAACTAATAACAATATATTCATGGAATCCCACTAAAAAAACACAAATAAAAGTTTGTGGGAAGTGTGTGTGAATATGAGCAGCAAAACTACTTCATTCTTGTCACATTATAAAGAAGAAGAGAGTGCGCTGTATTAAACCATTTTGAACATTGCAGCGTGACGAAAGTGCTGTATCCATTGCGAACGCTAAGTTTACCAGAACAAGCTGTCCCGTGTCGGAATTTCTTCTGAGCATGCGTGGCACTTTGTGCGTCGGAACAGGCCACACACGGTCAGAATTGACACGATCGGATTTTGTTGTCGGAAAATTTTATCTCCTGCTCTCCAACTTTGTGTGTCGGAAAATCCGATGGAAAATGTCCGATGGCGCCCACACACGGTCGGAATTTCCGACAACACGCTCCGATCGGACATTGTCCATCGGAAAATCCGACCTTGTGTACGGGGCATTAGAGTAATATTGTATGTATTTTATCATGATTTATGCACATCAGTAATGGTTTGTTACTAGTTTGATCCCGTCAGGGGAATCTCACTTTCACCTGCACTTTACCACTTTCCCATTTGTTCACATATTCACAGATTTCTGTTGTGCTGGCAGCCATTATTTATCACTTTAAGACAGCACGTTTTTTTCTTTTCTTTTTTGCAAAACACCTCCAGTTTGCCATATTTGATTGGATTTGACAGAAAATTACAGCAGGTGCAGATTGAAAAGGAAATTTTTAATAACATTAAATTACAATATGGCTTGTGTAGCAACTCCATTAGCTATATACATTTTTTTATTTCTATATTTTGTTCCACAAAAGGGGAGCTACCCTTTTAGAGTGTCCCCATGCAGATGTTAGAGCTGTGTAAAATGGTGCACAGTCAGGACAGTTTTAATAAGAATCAGCCTAACTAGGAATGTCTATATTTTAATTTTACAATAGGGATCCATGAGTTTTATTAATAGACATGTGCAATTCGTTTCGATCCAAATTTAATTTTACAAATTTGTTAATTCGGAAATATTCAAATGAATGAAAGCCCATTTAACTAATTTTTCCGAGATTCGAAAATCCAAAAATTCGAAAATTCGGAAATACGAAAACCCGAAAATCCAAAATTTGAATATTCGGAAATTCGGACATTTGAAAATCTAAAATTTGAAAATTCGTAAATTCTAAGATTGGTAAATTCGAAAATTCAAAAATCCGAAAAGGGAAAATTCAGAATTTTGAAAACCCAAGAATTCGAAAATCTGAAAATAGGAACGAAAATCTGAAAATTCAAAGAACGAAAATAAGAACGAACATCCGAAAATTAGAAAACCTGAAAATTCAAAAATCTGAAATAATAACTAACTAATAATAGCTATTACCTAAATTATAGGTATTGGAATTTCCTTTCAAATGTGGCTGTTAGTGAACGTAACGAATACTATTTTATCCAAAGTTACGAATTATCCGAAATAACGAATGCAGCATCTAAACGACTGGAATGTAACAAATTAAGAATAATAATAACAAAAACTTTTTATTATTATTATTATGATTATTTATTATTATTATTTTGTTACGTTTCATTCATTTAGATGTGACATTCATTATTTCAGATAATTTGTAACTTTGGATGCATTTGTATTCGTTACGCTCACTAAAAGCAAAATTTGAAAGGGAAGTTCAATACCTATAATTTAATAGTTAGTTATTATTAGTTAGTAGATTTTTTAATTTCCGGATTTTTTAATTTTCAGATTTTTTTATTTTTGGATTTTTGAATTTTCGTTCTTATTTTCGGATTTTTGAATTTTCGTTCTTATTTTCGGATTTTTGAATTTCCGAATTTTCGAATCTACTTATTTATTTGAAATAACGAATTTAAATCATAACGAATGACCCGAAAAACAGAAAAAAAAATTAAACGAAAACGAACACGTTTTTGGCAGTGCGCATGTCTATTGGTTAATGTGAGTGATATAAGTGATTTACTTGCACACAGTTTTTCCACTTTTTTTCCCTTTCAAACAGTTAATCGGCGTGCTGGAAACATAAGGTATCTCCAAGAAAAAAAGTAAAATGTGACCACTGTCCTAAAGACAACCTTAAACTAAAATGAAAGAAAAAAATAGCTCCTAATGATTAAATGAACTAGGTGAAGAGGGGGGCCCCTCCCCACTGCAATTCACAGAAGTAAAGCAAAATTTGCTATTTAATCCTAATCTCTCCCTCTGAGGTTTATCAGCTTTTTTTTTTAGTGAAGGGGCTTGCAACGCCAAATGCGCCCACATTCGTTGTTCCGATGGACATCATATGACTTCCATGAAAAGATTTAATAAATCCTGATTACTTCCCCAGAGTAGTACTATGGTAACACTGTATTGCTCTGATCACAGTTTGTAAAAAAAGAAAAAGAGAAAAAAAGTAACAAAAATGAAAAAAAAAGAAAAAAAAATATTATTATTATTTTTTTACATGCTGTCACCAGCCAGTGTCTCTGATCACCAATACACCAATTTTATGATGATGCTGTACTGCACTGGTGACAGTATGTAAAAAACAATTGTTCAAAAAAAAATATTTTATTTCTCATTTTCCCAAAAAAATCTGACAAAATGTCTTGGACTGTCTACTTTGCAAGAAAATGGGGTAATTTAGGGGATATTTGTACTTTCCTAGGCCTCAAGAGATGAGAGGTTCATCAGGATTGATCAATTTTCAGACATATATACCATAGTTTGTGGACTCACAGAATACAGTTAGGCCTAAATTTATGAGGAAAAAAAAATTATTTGCAAAATTTTATAACAGAAACAAAGAAAAACACCTTTTTCAGAATTTTTTGGTCTTTTTTTGTTTATTTAGCAAAAAATAAAAAACCCAGTGGTGAATAAATGGCACCATTTTTTTTTTTGTAAACAAAATGATAAAAATGTCATGACCGCGCAATTGTCATTCGAAGTCGACAGCGCCAAGAACTGAAAATTGACCTAGGCAAAAAAAGGGTAAAAGTGCCCTGTATTGAAGTAGTTAAATACTCTGTGTGTGTGTGTATGTGTGTGTGTATATATATATATATATATATACTGATCAAAATTATAAACGCAACACTTTTGTGTTTTTGCCCGTATTTATCATTAGCTGAATGCAAAGATCTACGACTTTTTCTATGTACACAAAAGGCCTATTTCTCTCTAATATTGTTCACAAATCTGTCTAAATCTGTGTTAGTGAGCACTTCTCCTTTGCCGAGATAATCCATCCACCTCACAGGTGTGGCATATCCAGATGCTAATTAGACAGCATGATTATTGCACAGGTGTACCTAAGGCTATAAAGTCTTAGACGGAAGGGGGCTGGCAGTGACTTATTCACTTGTGTATGTACATTTCAGCTTAAGCTTCAAGCTATGTAAATAACAGACTTTTTACAGTAGGCAAAAACTGAGGAGAAACCGAAACTTGGGAAAAGGAGGAGACAGCGCCACCTGCTGGCTGCATTTACCATAGAACACATTCATATATGATATTTTATAGTTACCTAACAAAAAAATAAATTGTATATACAGTAAAACCTTGGACTGCAAGTAACTTGGACTGCGAGTGTTTTACAAGACGAGCAAATTTTTTTTCTTAAATTTAAATTTGATAAACGAGCGAGGTCTTGCAATATGAGTAGCATCACATCACAACTGAGTATTAAAGCGTCAGCACGGCAGAATGGCGTCGGTGGGCTGTGCGCGCATCGTGCTGTTCCGCCATGCTGACCCTTCGCGCATGCGCGGTTGGGGCAAGGTGGTGCGCGCGCAACTCAGGAGTCCAGATGGAAGGTGTACACCCATCTGCCTCCATTCGAACACAGCTGACAGTATTCAGCTGGGATAATTGACTGGATGGCAAGCAGATATAACCCACATGGCAGTACACTTCTGACATCTGAGGAAGCTGGATGTCAGAGTGCTGTGCTCCTGTGGCTGAACGAATTCCCCAAGGTATTTACTAAAACTTCAATTACTAAATATGCAAATGCATATTCAGTGGAACTCCATTCCCCATGTTCCTTGTTTGCCTTGTATAGTTAGCAATTTCCTTCAAATAAAACAAATTTAGACTTTGGTCCTATAATGCTGAGTTGTTGGACTGGATGTGAGGGTTGCCTCTCTCACTCTATCCACCGGATGGACAAAGCACATTTACTCTTTCTCTATATCTGACTATATTTTCATGTTTCTCCTTGGGGATTTTTGATCCCTTTTGGGGACACATGAAATAAATGTATTTATTTTTATGCAATCATTGTCTAATTCCTATGCATTTTGAGATCATCATTTAGCTTACTTCGCTATTTGTTACATAGGTCTATTGGAAGGCTTAGAAAGACTTATATACATCCTATAAGAGCCTCTATGTCCCTACCTTGGACTACTACACGAATCAGGTAGTATGTCTTTATGCTCAACATCTTGGTATATTTTTTACCCCAAATAATAGGACATACATTATTAAAATTTTCCACTTTTAGGTCGCCTTTCTCAATCTTTGGCCTCAGTGCTCTTATTTGTGCAAAATCCCATGGTCAGGGGAGTTCGCCGTCACTGCTTTTTTGATCCATCCCCAACACAGAGGAATATAAAACCTCTAAGGGACTAGTAACAAGCAGAAAGATTGGGACTTTTTAGGTGCAAATCAATTGGAAAAATATCAAATATAATATCTAAAAAATGTTTATTTTAGAGGAGCAAAATAAGCATTCATACATTAAAAGAGCAGGAAGGGGGTAGATACAGAAATGGCAAATACAGTTAATTACAGTAACAGTAACACAGCAATAAAGGATGGACTTCCCAACATGTTTCGCCCATGTATCGGGCTTCCTCAGGGGATGCTGGTCTAAGGGGCTACTAAAACGCAACTTTTGAGACAGTCCTTTTTGCATTCTCCTTGATTTTAAAGATAGTTCAATGGAATGTTCATCTGTGACACCACCCTAGTATATGTAAGTCTACCAGATATTGGATACTGTACCTATTATAAATACTCTACTGAAAACAAATTATGTTTGGTGATATGTATATATACTTTTTTATAATGGTATAGATGTACAATCTGTTACCTAACAAAACACCCCTGAGGAAAGGAAATAAACTGAAACACGTCGGGTGAAGGACAACACTGGGTGTTATGCTTGGATTATGGTGTTTTTGGACACATATTTGTATACATTCCATGTTTCTGTGAAAATGTTTTTAAACGTATTTTGCTAAATAAATACTGTTTGTTACTAAATATACATTTTTTACATATTTCTCTTAAATACATAAGTGCCTATAAAGTCTGCTTAGGGATATACATTTTGTTTCTAACAATTTTTGGATGTGGCACTATATTAACGAGGATACACTTGCCGATCCTATTTTTACTTTCCAAAAAGGGGTCATTTGGGGGGGGTTTGAACTGTCCTGGCATTTTATGCGCAACATTAGAAGCTTATGTCAAACATCACCCACTCTTCTAACCACTTGAAGCCCTTTCTGACACTTTTTGTTTACATGAAAAAAAATTTTTTTGCTAGAAAATTACTTTGAACCCCCAAACATTATATATTGTTTTAAAGCAAAGGCCCTACAGATTAAAATGGTGGGTGTTGCAATTTTTTTTTTTCACACAGTATTTACACAGCAATTTTTCAAACGCAATTAATTCTTTTGGAAAAAAAACACTTTTTTAAAGTTTAATGCACGGCAGCAATATCAGCAACATCTGGTCATTGAGGTCCCACACTCCCATTTTAAGGTTGTATTCGTGGACACAGAGGGGTTTCTCCACAACACCAGTCGCCGTTGGAATTTCGACTATCGTGTCTGCGTGAAGGGAGGACAGAACGAAAACATTCCATGAATCCCTCCACGTCACTGCGAGTAATTTATTACATTTCAAGCAGGCTCTCTCCCCCCGTCTGTCGGGACTCTACAAGCCATTGGGGGAAGCCCCGGTGATTAGATCGCACGATACCACATGCGCAATTCCACAATCAAAAAGGTAACTAAAAAGTGGCATGCTCGTGTAATAATTGTCCACGTACAAGTGGTACCCCTTTCCGAATAAGGGTTACATCATGTCCCACACAATCTTACCAGCTCTCCTTATGTAGTCTGAGCAGTTCTCTGGCTCCACGTGACTATCTCTTCCCTCGTAAACCATAAAACTACATGTAAAGCCTGTTGCCCTGTCACAGAGCTTATTCATCTTGACCCCATATCTGGCACGCTTGCTGGGAAGATACTGTTTGATAGCAGCCAGAAAATGTAATCAGGGACTCATCAATGCAGACAACTTGATCGGGAGTAAACAAGGCTGCAAACTTTTGGTTGAAGTGGTTTACGAGGGGCCGAATTTTGTAGAGCCGATCAAATCCAGGACGACGCAGTTCATTGTCATTGAAGTGCATAAATCTTAAGATCTGCTCGTATCATGTCCTGGTCATGCAAGCAGAGAACATGGGCATATGATGAATTGGATCAGTGGACCAATATGACCACAACTCACTTTTTTTAGTTATGCCCATGAGGAGGGATGGGCCCAGAAAGGTCTTAAACTCGCAAACCATAATAGGTTTCCAATCTCTGGCAAGGGCCAACTGGGGATTAGCGGCGGTGTATTGACCAACATACAAATTGATTTGGTCCACAATAGATCTATAGAGATCTTCCGTGAAAAACAGCGCATAAAAATCAAGTGATGTAAAATCAACTTTTCTCACCTGAATTCCGGGTTGGCCAGTGAATGGGGGAAGTACGGGCACTGCAGAAGTGGTGTGCTCCCAATTCGGATTAGCAAATGCAGCGGGAAGGGCACCATGGGCTTGACGGGCCTGTATTTGTCTTCTTGGTGGCTGCGGGGCACTACTTGTGCTAGCCACTGCACCAGCTTGAACTGCACTTCTGGGACTCCCCACGTCACCAAGTGTTACTGCAGTGCTGGATGTACAGTAGGTGACCGCGATATTGTGTCAATCTCGCCGCATTTCTCAGCAAGATTTGACACCTGTGAGCCCCGTCACGGGAGCCAGTGCCGAGCTGGCTGACCCATCGGGAAAGGAAAAGTTTTTTTTCCTTTCGCGATGAGCGGCAGGCAGTGCTGACAGCTGTCTGGTATGAAACCTGAGGGGGAACACCGTGCCAAATTTTAAATAAAAAAACAGCGTGGGTTCCCCCCCAGGGGCATAATGGGCCCTTAGGTTTGGTATGGATCGTAAGGGGAACCCCCTACGGCCGGCCAGGAAAGTGGTTTGGGACGGGCGAGCGCCCCCCCTCCTGAGCCATACCAGGCCGCATGCCCTTAACATGGGGGGTGGGTGCCTTGGGGGAGGGGGCGCCCTTATCGGAATCCGGGAGCCCCCTTTAATAAGGGGACCCCCAGATCCCGGCCCCCCACCCTATGTGAATGAGTATGGGGTACATGGTATCCCTACCCATTCACCTAGGGAAAAAAGTGTCAATAAAAAAAAAACACAGTACACAGATTTTAAGAGTAATTTATTAGGCAGCTCCGGGGTCTTCTTCCGACTTCGGGGGGTCTCCTTTCCGACTTCTCCCGGTGTTCGGCCTCTTCTCCCACTATCTTCTAGCTCTTTTGCCAGCGAGGGGGCCTGGTCTGCTGCCGCTGTCTTGTCGCCGCTGTCTTGCCGCTTCCTCTCTTCTTCCGATGTTGACACGACGCTCTCTCCAGCTGGAATGCTGTGTGGTCCCAGCATGCTCAGGGACAATGGCGTCATAAGGGGGCGTGACCCCAGAGTCCCTGCGCATGCTGGGACCGTGACCCACCCCCCATGTTGAGGGCATGCGGCCTGGTACGGCTCAGGAGGGGGTGGCGCTCGCCCGTCCCCACCCCCTTTCCTGGCCGGCCGGGCTGCGTGCTCGGATAAGGGTCTGGTATGGATTTTGAGGGGGACCACCACGCCGATTTTTCGGCGTAGGGGGTTCCCCTTCTGATCCATACAAGACCTAAGGGCCCGGTATGCCCCTGGGGGGGAACCCACACCGTTTTTTTATTTAAAATTTGGCGCAGTGTTCCCCCTCAGGATTCATACCAGACAGCTGTCAGCACTGCCTGTCACTCATCGCGAAAGGAAAAAAAGTTTTCCTTTCCCGATGAGCGAGCCAGCACGACATGCACAGTACCCTGTCGCCGAGAACCAGCGTGATGCCATCGCGCTGGAAACACAATCTTGCGGGCAGGTACTGTACGACCAGGATGTACTAGGCTGCTGGTGCTTGCCAGTTCACCAGAAGGATGAGCGGCACTAGTACTGTCTCTCTGCTCTATACGAGAGCCCTGCGGTTCTTGCACCTCAACAACAGCAAAAGAAGGTTGGGTACGCCTGACCTTGGCAGGGACCACTACTCCGTCGTCAGAGCCATCTTTCAGGGTCCCGCTGCTGTCTACAGGTTCGTATTCTGATTCTGACAGATGGGTGACTTCCTCTTCACTCTCATCTGTCATGCTAATAAACGTGTAGGCCTCTTTACTACTGTACCTTCGATTGGACATTGTGTCCTCTAATTTTACTGGTACAACTAGTGAAACTCACAGAAAAAAGAGCACCTGATTGTCAGCAACAGCTTCAAACGCTACCAAAATCTGGAATCAGGCCTGACTCTATGAACACTGCAGTTATGTGTTTTGTAAGTGACAGTGATCGATTGGTACTGCACTTGAGTGGGCTGAGCTGGGTGGAGGGGCTAAACGCAAGTGCTAGCAGGTATCTGGGCTGATCCCGCTAACGCTGCATTTTTGGGAACCCTAAACTACTGGGGACGCTAATATAGTTTTGATCAGATCAAATATGTTGATCCGTTCAGACACTATACTATTAAGGGAAGTGTATGGTGAGTGCGTGGGTGGTAACGCTACTGGCACTAATCTGACACTGCCTGGGGAGATGCAGACCCTAACTGACACTAAAACTGATGTCACCCGCCGGGCGTTCAGGGGGTTAAACCTTTATTCAGCAATAAATGACGGTGACAGTAACTAGCTAACTGGCTAACTACACACTGACAGGGGGTGATCAAGGGGTTAAACCTTTATTAGGGGGGGTTAGGGGTGTCCCTAGAGCTATTGGGGCCTACTACTAAGTACCCTAAAGCTGATTAGTGTCAAAAATGACACCAGTACGGTGATCAAAGAAAAATATGAAAACTGCACTTGGTGACACTGTGACAGGGAGTAAAGGGGTTAACGGGGGGGCGATCAGGGGGTGATCGGGGGGCGAAATATGTGCCTTTGTGTTCTGTGTCAGCGTAGTTTTGGTGCAACTCACGTTTGGATGTCCTCTCTCCTCCCTCTGGAATGGAAAAGATTTCCAGAGAGGGAGATTACATCACTTCTCCTGCCTGTGTTTTAGAGGCAGGGGACAGTCTCCCATTCACCAGAACCGATCACCAGGTCCAGGCCAGAAATCTTAGTCCTGGGCCTGGAGACTGATCGTTTCTGAAGCGAATCTGATTGCCGCGTGCTCGACGTAAAACTACGATGCCTCGCCCAGGAGAGCCAACCTGCCACAGTATAACTTCGGCGGCTGGTCCGGAACAGGTTAATTAGCACTACTAAAGTTGCTCTGACTTTAGAAAGGTTTCCTGTACTTCTTTAAGGCGACTTCTATCCGTCTTGTGCCCATAGACTTTAAGGGCTCATGCACACTGCAGCTATAAAAAAAAAGCTGCTTAAAGGAGCGTTTGTGGAAAAAAACCACTTATGCTCAAAGGAGCTCAAAGAAGCTCAATAAAAACATACACAAGTGCACAAAAAGCACAAGCTTTTTCAAGCTGAACGAAAAGCTCAAATGCCTGTAAAAGCAGGCTTTTTTTTTAGCTGCAGTGTGCATGAGCCCTAAGTCGGATCCTCAACTTAATTGATGTGATTTGGATTACATTACAGGAAGATTACCCAGGAATTCCCTGAAGTTGCCTCGAAGTCACATCGCTATAATCTTTTTATATGGACTATAGACCAAAGGACTTATGAATAAATGGTTGTGGAACGAATCTGAGCTTCCAATATTTATTTTGGGGAAATTGGCTTTGATATACGAGTGCTTTGGATTGCAAGTATGTTTCTTTTCCTTTTATACCCCTTTCCCTTCTTTCCTCCAGGTTGTAAATTTTAGGCTCCACAAACAATTCTTGGTACCTATTTTGTTGAAGACCTTGCAATCTTTTGCATCCCTTCATTTTGTTCACTATTATTTCAATCTTATTCAAAATTAAACTCATTTTTCCATGTGAGGTCTCAGTTTTGACTTTACTATTCTGAATTCCGAAAAGATTTTTAGTCTAGCGTTTGCCAACTGACATTCAAAGAAAGAAGACTGCTGAACAATTTAAGGCTTTTCTATAAACAGTTCTGCATGTAAAGCAAGTGGTTTATTCAGTAAGAGATGGTTAATGCATTTTGAAATGAATGCATTATGATGAAATCATCTTGTACTTCATGTGAGCCGAGTGGAGGCACTTTTAATAATTGTAGTTCAGTAGATGTGGTGTTGAATGCAGAGCTTGTCACACGCATCACTTGAAATAAGAAATCAAAGCATTTGTACATGATTAGACTTGCCAGCCCTGTATAATGATGAGAGATAGTCTGGATTAATTATTTCAGTTTGCGGATTCCTCTTTTACTTGATTAATCATCAGAGGACAATGATTATTGCAGCTGGTACCACCTGTGGTGGCAGCAGTACTGGCTTAATTATCTGCAAAGTGGGATGACTACATAAAACACCATTGTAATCGGAATTCCTTGGATGCATGAGAGTTACCTTTGGTACCCAAATGAGCGTATAAGATGTAGCAAGTGTCTGCCTTTACACGTAACTTGTTAAAAATGTATTTGTTCTCTACTGTATTTGTCCCATTGGTTCCCCACTATTTACCTGCCTGGTCTATAACGAAGATATGAAAACATTGGAGACAATTTATTCACAATCTTTCTGTAATCTTAAAGTGCACTTGTGCCAAGACTGTAGACACTAAAATATTCTCAACAAGTAATAAAGAGCTTTAAAGTGGCACTGTCAACTTACAGGGGAAATCAGGAAAAAAGCACAGCTTACCTCTCTTATTTCCCCTGTGTCTTACCGCCCCTCCACTTTAGAATTACAGCTTCTGTTTTTGTTTCTGGCATTTAATACTTCCAGGAGTGCTAGAGTGTTTGTGTCCCCTGCTATGTGCTGGTACCTTTCTCCAACTCCTACACCAGTGCTGAGATCTGTCGAGATGTAGGAGTTGAAATATGGAATCATGGCAAAGGTAACACAGACATCCAACACACCCCACTACTTAATTCTGTTTTGCCATGTATCTTAAAATAAATTGTTCTGCCCTAAACAAAATTGAAATGTAAATACACTATATTGCCAATAGTATTGGGACGCCTGCCTTTACACGCACATGAACTTTAATGGCACCCCAGTCTTAATCCGTAGGGTTCAATATTGAGTTGGCCCACCTTTTGCAGCTACAACAGCTTCAACTCTTCTGGGAAGGCTGTCCAAGGTTTAGAAGTGTGTCTATGGGAATGTTTGACCATTCTTCCAGAAGCACATTTGTGAGGTCAGGCGCTGATGTTGAAAGAGAAGGCAGTCTCTTCTCTAATTCATCCCAACGGTGTTCTATCGGGTTTAGGTCAGGACTTTGTGCAGGCTAGTCAAGTTCCTCCACCCCAAACTCACTCATCCATAGACCTTCGTTTGAGCACTGGTGCGCAGTCATGTTGGAACAGGAAGGGGTCATCCTCAAACTGTTCCTACAAAGTTGGGAGCATGAAATTGTCCAAAATGTCTTCGAATGCTGACACCTTAAAAGTTCCCTTCACTGGAACTAAGGGGTCAAGCCCAACCCCTGAAGAACAATCCCACACCATAATCCCCTCTCCACCGTATGATTTGGACCAGTGCACAAAGCAAGGTCAATAAAGGTCCATAAAGACATGGCCTCATGAAACGATATTATAAAATCTTCTTACTCTGATCTGTATTTTGAAATATATAATTATAGTTATAGAGCAGACTGTAGTGAGTGTGGAGTAGCTGTGTGAATTATTCATTTCTAGATTATTAGACTCATCAGCATTATTTGACTGAATCCTGTACATTTGAGGGACAGAGCTGAACATTGCTACCATGCAGAAGTACAAAGTTAGGATTATGGCATTCCCTAACTTCCTGCTTGCCAGGAATAAAAAGATTTTATACACAGGCGTCACCTGGCGTACTTAGGAATTTTTTGGATGAGAGAAAGAAAGTCCCTGACCAATATGGCTATAACCCCTTATGTATTCTATTGATAATTTTTTAAAACTGTGCTTTCAAAGCATTCCAAAGATTTGTAGTTTCTAAATGAATTACCAGCAAATGTATCCATGCACAAGTAGCAAAAAGTCAATGTCTGTGGCTGTCCCTCATGATACATTCCGCATATGAACTCAGAATTATACTTAGTGTATTGCCAAGGGCATAGCTATTGGCGGCCCTACTGAACTCTGCAGCCACTTTGGAATATCAAAATGAAAGAGCAGTAAGTGCCTCCGGGTTTCTAAACAGTCATAAAGCAGCTGAAGGACAAGGCTGTTTTAGATGACAGGACAGCTGTTTACTTGTGTGTGTGTATATATATATATATATATATATATATATATATACCGTATTTATCGGCGTATAACACGCGCCAGCGTATAACACACACCCCAAGTTTAGGAGGGAAGTTTAAGGAAAAAAAACTTACATTAAAATGCCCATCAATGCAGCCTTATCTGTCCATCTGCAGCCTTTTCAGTGTCAGTGCAGCCTTGCCCCAGTGCAGTCTTGTCAGTGCAGCCTTGTCAGTGCAGCCTTGTCAGTGCAGCTTTGCCCCAGTGCAGCTTTGCCCCAGTGCAGCTTTGCCTCAGTGCAGCCTTGCCCCAGTGCAGCTTTGTTAGTGCAGGTTTGCCCGTGCAGCTTTGCCCCAGTCCAGCCATGGGTAGATTCAAATATGGTGCCGAGACTGCAGAGCTTCGTTGGAGCCGAGATACACATACCCGAGTGTTCTCGGCTTTTTTCGGCGCCGCTCACAGTCACGCCCAGTCCCGTCCTATGATGGACATAACACAGGTCCAAGGGCGGGACTAGGCGTGACGGCAGCGCTGAAAAAAGCCGAGGACACTTGGGTATGTGTATCTCGGCTCCGAAGTATCCCTGCAGTCTCGGCGCCATATTTTAATCTACCCATGGCTGTGTATGTCGGCAGCGACCGTGGCAATTGCCGCAATCGCTCCAATGACACAAATCGGCGGGGATCGGCCCATAACACGCACCCACGATTTTCCCCTGATTTTCAGGGTAAAAAAGTGCGTGTTATATGCCGATAAATACGGTATATATATATATATATATATATATATATATATATATATATATATATATATATATATGTATTTATCTCTATGCAAAAGATCTACCAAAGACACACTATAAGCCCATTGACTAGTAATGGCTTTAAGAAGGCTGGCTGGTACGGGTTATGCTGCATTATTCAGCAGAGCCTCCTAAAGAAGTCATCATCATGCATCTGGCACTGAAAGCTAAAAATCTTACTTTTATGCATATTTGGAAATCTCTAATCTCAGTCTCATATAATTAATTAAAAAAGAAGTATGTTTTTTTTTTAAAAAAAAAACACATTTTTATACTCGCCTATATACAATGCTGTGAAAAAAGTATTTGCCCCCTTTCTGATTTTTTTTTTTTTTTGCATATTTGTCATACCTAAATGACTCAGATCATCAAACAAATTTTATTATTACACACATATAACCGGAGTAAATACAAAATGTAGTTTTTAAATGATGGTTTCATTTATTAAGGTAAAAAAGCTGTCCAAACCTGTCTGGCTTTATGTGAAAAAGTAATTGCCCCCCAAACCTAATAACTGATTGTGCCACCCTTGACAGCAACAACTGCAATCAAGCGTTTGCGATAACTGACAATGAGTCTTTCACATTGCTGTGGAGCAATTTTGGCCTGCTCCTCTTTGCAGAATTGTTTTAATTCAGCCACATTGGAGGGTTTTCCAGCATCTCAATTAATCGATTTAAGTCCGGGCTTTGACTGGGCCACTCCAAAACCTAAATTTTGCTTTGTATGAACTATTTGGAGGTGGACTTGCTGTTGTGTTTCGGATCATTGTCCTGCTGCATAACCCAAGTGCACTTGAGCTTGAGGTCATGAACTGATGGCCGGACATTCTCCTTTAGGATTTTCTGGTAGAGCTTAGAATTCATGGTTCCATCAATTATGGTATGTTGTCCAGGACCATCACGCTACCACCACCATGTCTGACTGTTGGTATGATGTTCTTGTTGTGAAATGCTGTATTCATTTTATGCCAGATGTAACGAGACGCACTCCTTCCAAAAAGTTAAATTTTTGTCTCATCAGTTCACAGAATATTTGCCTAAAAATCTTGGGGAGAATAAATATGTTTTTTGGTAAATGTGAGATGAGCCTTTGTGTTCTTTTTGGCCAGCAGTGGCTTTGGCCTTGGAACTCTGCCATGGATGCCATTTTTGCCCAGTCTCTTCCTTATTGTTGAATCATGAACACTGATCTTACCTGAGGCAAGTTCTTTAGATGTTGTTCTGGGTTCTTTTATGACCTCCTGGATGAGTCATCATCATGCTCTTGGAGTAATTTTTGTAGACTGGCCACTCCTGGGAAGGTTCACCACTGTTCCAAGTTATCTCCATTTGTGGATCCAAAGCCTTAGAAATGGCTCTGAAACCCTTCACTAGACCGATACATGTCCAATACTTTGTTTCTAATCTGTTCTTGAATTCTTTTAGATTGTGGCATGATGTGTGTCTTTTTGTGATCAGTTATGCCGCGTACACATGGTCGGACTTTTCGTCTACAAAAGTCCGACGGACGCCGACGGACAAAAGCTGGCTGACAATCCGATCGTGTGTGGGCTTCCCCGGACTTTCAGCGGACTTTCAGCGGACTTTCAGCGGACTTTTCCAGCCTCAAATCTGACGGACTTTAGATTTGAAACATGCTTCAAATCTTTACGTCGTAACTACGACGGACCCAGAAATCCGCTCGTCTGTGTGCTAGTCCGACGGACAAAAACCCACGCTAGGGCAGCTATTGGCTACCGGCTATCAACTTCCTTATTTTAGTCCGGTGTACGTCATCACGTACGAATCCGTCGGACGTGTGATCATATGTAGGCAAGTCCGTTCGTAAGAAAGTCTGCCGCAAGTCCGCCGCAAGTCCGCCAAAAGTCCGCCAAAAGTCCGTCGAAAGTCTGTCGGATAGGCCGTGTGCACGCGGCATTAGCGTGCTTCACTTTGTCAGACAGCTTCTATTTATGTGATTTCTATATTCAACAGGTCTGGCAGTAATCAGGCCTGGGTGTGGCAAATGACATATAACTCAACTTTCCAAAAAATTGTGGTTAATCACAGTTCATTCATGATTCAGCATGGGAGGGGGCAATTACTTTTTCGCATAGGGCCAGGCAGGTTTGAACAGCTTTTTTCCCTTAATAAATTGAATAACAATTTAAAAGCTGGATCTTGGATTTACTCAGGTTATCTTTGTGTAATATTAAAATTTGTTTGATGATCTGAACCATTTAAGTGTGAGAAATATGCCTATAAAAAATCAGGACGGGGCAAATAATTTTTCACAGCACTGTAGATGTAGCATTGATCCAATGCTGCAGCTGTCCCCTGCTGGCTCTACTCTGAGAACTGAGCAATCAAAGATCGCTGATCACTAAGTTCTTGAGTCCATTTTGACTGTTGTGACCGCTCTGAGCTATGCCCCTCCAGTGCTCACTGGAGCGCTGGACTGTGGAGGGGGTAGGAGTACCTGGCAGCAAGCTGAAAGGCTGAGCCAGCTGCCGGTCAGGTATAGGGGTGGATCCGAACATTAATGTCAGGATCTCTGCAAAGCCTGTACTGGATCTGTGATGAAAGCCAATAAAGGGCTTTAGTCTGCTGTCGGCTGAACCTGGGTCGCATTAGTGCAGAACTAAATGCATTCCTGTGACCCACAGGAGAAGTATGGCCAAAAGAGTTTTGCACTCTCCAGTGTTAGTAAATCAACCCCACTGTCTCTTTATGAACTTCAAATATAGTATATAAGTCGTTTAAACATATGATATGCATTTTCTTGAATATTCTACAGTATTGGATCTTCTAGATACTTTTGTATTCAGTACCTTCAACATATTGTATTCATTGAAACAATGAGGGACAAACTGGAGAAAGATCAACAGCAAAGGTGGGAACCCAAGTGTTACTTGGCAAGTACTTGGCAATTCTAACTTTCCTGATATATACAGTATATGTGTTCCAGTTTGGTGGTTCAAAGCACCGCAGATTGAGGAATAGCATGACAGCCTGGCAGCTAGCATATTCTGGAGAAAAGCAATGGCACATTATCATAGTTAGGTTAAAAAAAGCCACAAATCCATCTAGTTTAACCAACAGAGAGAGAAAGGAAATAAATAGAAACCACCATATACAGAATCTTATACCCCAAGTTGATCCATAGGTAAAACCCCTAGGGCTGCTTGTAAGTTGAAGACATCTTGTAAGGACGTTATTTCACTGCATTGTGTCATCTGCAAACACAGAAATTGTACTTTTAATTCTAAACTTTCCAATGTCATTTATAAATAGGTTAATAAGTAAGGTTTCCAATACTGAATCTTAGGGTACACCACTAATAAATTGGGAATTCAGAATTAATATTCTGAATTGGGCCATTCAGAATATGAATTCTTATCACTAAACTCTGAATACGGTCTTTAAGCCAGTTTTCTATCCATTTACACTAGCCTGTAGACTTTAACTCACACATCAGCTGTGTGTGTGGGAAAATGTGTCAAACGCTTTTACAAGGTCCAAGTATAGTACTATATCTACATCCACTCCTTTATACTTGGTAAAGACTAGGAGCACTTTTTAAATATAGGTGCAACATTGTTTTTGCGCCATTCTGGTGGTACCACACCAGTAATTAACGCGGTAGTAAACCCTCAAAAAATACTTAAAATTTACCAATATTCCAAAAGACATCATAAATGATAAACGATTGATCACTCTGTGGGTTTAGAAAACGTTTATCTTACTGTATAAAAATGTTCTTCTTTCTCCGTTTATTTTCTGTCTTTGCCGGCGCCATCTGTACTGTGGGTCTTCCGCGTCTGCTGTGATAAAAGCTTCCACCCACAGTACCTAATCGTCCTGTTAACCCCGCACATGCGCAGTAACAAAATAGTCAAGGTAACCATGATCCTCTTGGGGACGAAAAAGATCAGGAACCATCGCGGGAGGTCGGGGCTGACGTCTACAACAGGAAATGACGCAGCCCCGACATACACAGGCATCTGTCCGGCAGGGTCTCGAGTTGCCGGATTTTAGCAATGTTACGGCGCATGCGCTTGTGACGTCATTTGAAGGAAATATTGCAATAATACAGGAAGGAAGCAGGTAGGCAAAAAATTGATAATAGCAATAGCTTGGGGATGTTAGGAGCCATGATTGGATTGAAAGTTTGAAATTTGAGTATACAACCGCTTTAAAGAGTCCCTAAAAAACAGAAACAATTTTTGTGGTTTGTCCTACTCTCCTTTGCAATCTGATGTTTGTTTGGAATTATTCAGGCGTGAATTTGTTTTTTTACACATTCTATCCTATTCTTTATAACGTTCAAATGATGATCGTGTTCCTTCCTATCTGCATCTTATTCTTTATAGCTTTTTTTATCTTTGGATCACATTTTGCCCATGGATATATATACTTTGCAGTGTGTTTACATACAGTCAGATGGAAACAATTTAATTTCTGTTCTGTGTTCTAGGATGACATTATTCTCACCTAGTCTAAGTCTTAGATAGTATCCCTCAGTCTTGGGAAATTTGCTCTCTTAAAATTGAGTATTTTTTTCTTTCTAGTATGTACTTGTTGTTTAAAACTTACATGAAAATATATCATGTTCTGGTCACTGCTACCCAGATGTTCTTTTATATGAACATTATCAATAAGCTCTGCATGGTTTGAGATCACTAGGTCCAGAAAAGCATTATTTCTAGTTGGGGCTTCTATAAATGATACCAAAAAATGTTTTGTAATAGATCTATAATTCTTGGCCCTTATACAGCAGTGCAATTTCTCCAATCAATTTCTGGGTAGTTAAAATCCCTATTATTTCAACTATCCCTGTCCTTGCAGCCCTTTCTATCTGTGCAAGGAGCTGAGTCTCCACCTCCTCATTAACACTGGGGGGGGGGGGGGTGCTGTGAAAAGCTAAAAAAATGAACTCATACACAGATATATGCAGCTACACCCATAATGCCTTAGTACCAAATCACTCTCCATCAGTGTTCCTCTTAATCCAGTGCTGAGGGGTGATGGCTACAAACCACTGAGGCATACCTCAGAGAAGTCATAGAAATGTCTATGCCACGGTTTGTGTAAAACGATTTATTGTAAAATCAAAGTATTCCAAGAACGGAACGGGTTAAAACATGGCTGACAGACAATCAATGTTAAACATCATGCTTGATATTGAACTTCAATCCCACCCAAACTTCAGCAGTCTGACTGCCTTTAAGACCTAATTTCCATGCCCTCATAGGTCCTATTTCAATTTTCCAGGCTGTCCAATCCACATGACTTGATAAAGGGCCACGCCCGAAACGTGTTATCAGTATTAGAGCCTGCTGATAGCTTTCCATCTGCTCTACAACTGCATCTTTGTTTAATTCCAAGCCTTGTTCTGGTGAGTCGGTTCAACATCGCTCTGTGTTGGTGACGTCACATCCAGCGCACCACCCGACTACACCATTTGCATCCTCCGGCGGTTTGGAGTCCAATGTCTGGACTATTGGGGGCCTCTCCACATCACTGACCCCTACGGGTTCCACCAGTGGTCTGTCATCTCTTCCATTGGGTGGATGCCCATGCCACATCTGGCACCTATACACCTTTTGGTTGCCCTCAGCACCAGCCTTGATATGCCCAAGTCAGCCTGCTGAGGTTTGGGTGAGATTGAAGTTCAAAATCAAGCAGAATATTTAACATTGATTGTCTGTCGGCCATGTTTTAACCCTTTCCATTCTTGGAATACTTTGATTTTACAATAAATCTTTTACACAAACCGTGGCATAGACATTTTTATGACTTCTCTGAGGTGTGCCTCAAGTGGTTTGTAACCATCAACACCCAGCGCTGGATTAAGAGGAATACTTTTGTTGTTTGTTCTTTTGGTTCCCCTCTAGCTGCAGAGGGCTAACAATTATTACACAGACTGCCATGTTCTGGCATGGTTGGTTCTCCATACAGCGCCTTAACATCTCCATCAGTGTTGCCAACCTACCAGATTGAAATTTACTGACACAACACCCAACATTTACTGGCACAGCCAAGTTTTTACTGGCATTTACAAAAGTTACAAAACTACAGTTTTAAGTGCAAATTTCAGTATTTGGGCTACAAATAAGTACAATATGCAATTAGCAATCTGATTTAATATCTTATATTATTTTTGATATAGTAAGTAAGTAGCTCAGGGACAGGAGGGCAAGAAATTAGAATGGGCAGGCACACTCTCATGAACGTGACTCTCACAGTGACACTGACAGCAGTGTGAAGCAGCACAGATGATGACGATACAACATCAACACAACACATCCCCTCCTGAGTCACAATTACAGTCTTTCGACACCAGGAGGTCCCTTCAGTCCACTCCAATCCAAACAGCACTGACAGACCCACTCCCGTCTTGCCTTGCTCCCATCCCTCGTGCGTGGCTCTAATTGTTCCGTTTGGTTCCCTAGCACCATGACATCACACAACACACTCAGGCACCGCCTTCACTAGACCTGTCCCCCACCATCACCGTCCGAACACACTGTGGCAGACAATGGTCATAGCCAGCTTCAGACAAGAACTGTGCATGTGCAGTTCGGAGCTGAGCATCACAGTCACATTTCTTACTGGCAACCATTCCTGTCACTGGCATTTACTGGCAGGAGAAAAGTGCCCGCTTTTTGGTGGCTGCCTGTAACAATACTGACGGTTGGCAACACTGCTCTCCATCAACATCAACAAGGTTGTCTTTCATAACCACTTTGAGATCACTTCTCACATCGAATATTAATAGCCCAATAACGTGACAGGTTTTTAAATGTTACCTGAGTCACTTTCATAATGTATTACAATCTTTCCTGCAACTGTTCACCAACGTGGCTAATAGTTAATTCCGCCTGTGTTAAAAAAAAATTCAGAAAGAAGAATCTGAATACCTAGCTTTCAAGTGGCCAGCAAGTATAATCATTTTTTTTTCCACAGTTACAAGTGTAGCTGTTGTTCAATGTTTCCAAGGGTGTGGGATAGTATGCCTATGCTGGAAGTGCTGTGGTTCCTTCCACTGGCCGCTACTACTGTGTCCTCTGCTAACACAGTGGCTGGTGGAAAAAAAACACAGAACCCAGTGGGGAGGGGCAATTAGGGTATACCACAAACTCAAAATGGTCAGATCCCAGTGGCATCTGTAACTGTGGAAGAAAATTAAGCTTTGAAATATTGCTCGCTGGAGAGGTAAGTGTCCATCTACTTCTTTTACAGGATGCAACATGGTACTTTTAATTCCTGTGCAGCAAGAGGAACGTTAATTTAAATTTAGCATCTCTTACATAAAGCAAAATCTTTTCCTTAGCATTACAGGTGCTGCAATGTACAGTATATCATTGACATGTTGGAATGATTCCTGCTTTATTTCCATCAGTTATGTTAATCATACTTCGTGGTTCATTTCATACTAAAAACTAAGGTGAAAGAAACACTACTGACAATTTGATTTCATGTGGAATAATTGCACTACAGATGTAAAAAAAAAAACTTAAATATTTAATGCATAATATTTAGTCTTAGATTGGCTCAATAAAAGTCATTGATTTTTGTTAAATAATAATTGGGTGCGATGCTTTGTTTGTACTGCTATTGATTGGATGTCAGATAGGTACGAAGTGAGAGTAAAACATTTATCAGTTAGGTCTTTTAAGAAACAAAATAATTCTTCCTTCAGGATAATATTGACAGCCAAATCTGTTCTCTGATCAATGAGCGCCCTGTGTTTAGCATTCAGAGCATATTGTTACTAAGTATGTTTTATAGTCTTTGCTGAAAATATGATTGCTGTGTAATTTCTTTGGAGCAGCAGTGTGGAAAGTCAGCAACAGAAGCAAGGCAACTATCACTGTCTCCTGAGTCTAATGGAAATGCAGAACTCTATAGTGCATCTGTAAGAGAATGAGCTTACCATTGATCAGATTCATTAACTTGAATTTCTTGTTAGATTGTCAAATGTATTTTACGAGCAGTATACAGGCTAGGGTTAGCAAAGAGACAAATGCTCATTGGAACATTCTTTATTTCATTGGTTTTGCAGGATAAGAAAAAACTGTTATGCCCTGTACACACGGTTGGATTTTCCGACGGAAAATGGTCGATGGTAGCTTTTTGTCAGAAATTCTGACCGTGTGTAGGCTCCATCGGACATTTTCCATCGGAGTTTCCGTTACACAAAATTTGAGATCTGGATCTCAAATTTTCCGACAACAAAATCCGTTGTTGGAAATTCCGATCGTGTGTACACAAATCCGATGCACAAAGTTATACGCATGCTCGGAATCAAGCAAAAGAGCCACACTAGCTATTGAACTATTCTATTCTAACCATAGCTATTAGATAGATAGATAGACAGACAGACAGACAGTGGTGGCTGCTCTATTAGGGTCGCAGTGGCAGCCGCCCCCCTAATCCATGCGCCTGGCCCCTAATCTACATGCAGGGTGCCGGACGAATGGATTTCAATTTTTTTGAGTCTACCCTGTTGTGTGACAATAGCAAATGAATATTAGCTATTGTCTTCCTGCTTCTCCTCCCGGCCAATCAGGAAGCGGATCTTAAGACCAGATTGGCCGAGAGGAGAAGCGACCGTATTAGCCAGGAGCAGGGGGGGGGGGGCGTTGAGGAGGAGACACAGGGGGAAGCCGCTGAAGCTGTCACGACCTGGATGGGGTAAGTGCGGGGCTGATGGGGGGACGGATGGACAGACAGGCGAGCAAAGGGGGGGGTTTGTTCGTCGATTCACCAAGCCGCAGGGGGGTGGGGGGTGTTTGACTGACTGAACGAATGGGGGGGAGGGTGAAGGTGGCTTGTTTGCCACCACCCCTCCCCCCCAAAAAAAGAGAACCAGCAGCCACTGGATATAGAGATAGATAGATAGATAGATAGATAGATAGATAGATAGATAGATAGATAGATAGATAGATAGATAGATAGATAGATAGATAGATAGATAGATAGATAGATAGATAGATAAGGTATAACACTTAGTTGTAAATATTTTATTTTATTAAAAACACTAATCCGCCATACCCACATAAAAACTGCACTTAGGAATATAGATTTGCCATTTAATTGAAACACTGACTTGCCGTAATTAGAAACAAATGGACTGTGTCAACACACATCCAGCTGTTCTGGATGGCTGGCACTTATAGCAGCAATCAATACTCACAATATTATGCGATGTAGATTCGGTCACTAGCTGAATCTCTACCCTTCGTTGAGCGACCAGCTGATTTGTGATGAATCCATAACAAGACAGGAAAGCCCCTGTATTTCAGCTATCAGAAAGATAAGTTTTATTGTCTAGTCAAGCATATATGACTTGTTGAGTTTTACTTTGATTTTCCGCACATCTAGCATTATTTTCCCTTTCAGCACTTCACAGTGCTATTTCTGGAAAGGACAGAAAAAAAAACAAGATTTGGAAACTGATTTGTTCCATTTTAAAATATTGCTGTCATAATCCTCCCAATTAAAGCGGACCTTCAGTCATTTTTTCATCTTTCCATCTATTAAATCTTCTGCCCTTGTTGTTTTATCTTTGGATAGTAAACATTTTTTTCTGCCAGTAAATACCTTCTACAGCCCACTTCCTGTTTCTTCTCTGGTCATTAACCTAGGCTTATGACATCATGCACAGCTCTCTCTCTCACTCTCGTGAGAGTTTGTCAGGAAGGGAGGGGGTTGAGTCAGAAGAGGGCCAATCAGAGCTGCAGAGCTGGAGGCGTGTGTCTGTGTAAATCCAGGAAATGAACAGGAAGCAGCTTCAGCTACCCACAGTTAAAATGGCTGCAGGCAGACTCAGTGGAGGGAGATTTCTGCAGCATGTTTGGCAAGTACAGAATCACAGTATATATAGAATAATATACAAAGTGGTTGGAGGAAAGCTTCAGAATGGCAAAGACGTTTTTATTACAAATTATGTGAGCAGACTGCAGTTCCTCTTTAATGCCCCTCTGATTATCTTAAACACCTACGCTCCCCCAATTAAAAAGACAGATTCATCTTATATAATTTACAACCGTGAAGGGACCTCTGCGCTTCTAAGAAAAGTGGCACATATAATAGCGTGCAAAATAAATGATCTATAGTGTAATGCTGCAAAATCTATAGAGTACACATGACCACCACAAAATAGATATATAAATAAATGATTTTGCGCAGAACACATCTATACAAATAGGACTTAATCCCATAAATATCTCGTGTCAAATGGTGCACTAAGTGACTGTGTGGAATGATCATCAAATGATCCCATCCGGGAAATCATGTGCAACCCGAGAAAATTGCCCAATGATGGGATATACTCAATGGTGGGATAAGGTAAATTAATAGATACCCAGTGTGGGATAACAAATGTGAGTAGCAAGGTGCTGATCAACACATAAATGAAAATCAATGTGCTGATGGTGACCAATAAGAGTTCATTGGTAAAGATGCCTCATCAGTAAATATACATCAGTGATGTTTAAAGTTCATAAATATTTTCTTCCATCATTGCAGTGGGAAATATAAACATGGATGCTCTTGGTGCATACGTGCTCACAGTGCCCTTACCTTAAGAGCCCTTTCACACTGGGGCGGTTTGCAGGCACTATTGCGCTAATAATAGCGCCTGCAAACCGACCCGAAAGTGCCGCTGCTTTGTATCCAGTGTGAAAGCCCCGAGGGCTTTCACACTGGAGTGGTGCGCTAGCAGGACGGGAAAAAAAGTCCTGTTAGCAGCATCTTCGGAGCGGTGAAAGAGCGGAGTGTATACCGCTCCTTCACCGCTCCTGCCCATTGAAATCAATGGGACGGCGCGGCTATACGGCCGGCAAAGTGCCTCTGCAGAGGCGCTTTGCGGTGGTTTTTAACCCTTTCTCGGCCGCTAGCGGGGCGGTTTTAATAGCGGCGTTTTACCGCCGACGCCACCCCCACCCCCTCCCCAGTGTGAAAGGGCCCTAAGGGGCTTTGATAAAAGCCTTAATTGTAGGGAATCTTAGATGACAATGAGGTTGGTTGTGATGGATGCTGCTGGATGGTGGATGATTGGATGGCATCAGATGGATAGACGTCCTTGGTAGATACTCATCAGGCTTGCCTCAAGATCCCAGGAATCATGCCAAAGAGAAAAAAGGAAACATAGGGGGGCCTATACTACACCATTGGAGGCCCCCCAATGTCATAGGTCCTAGGCTTTGGTGCTATTAACTAGCATGATGCTCAATAAGGAATTCTACACATGTATATCTAATTAGAATCCCACTTTAAAAACCATGTTATTCTGGGTACAAGAATAAAGTCATGAAAAGCTAAGTTAAATCAAATAAAACCAAACTGTTGAGACAAAATTATTTTAAACTCTTGGTGCCAAAAGCATGCAAATATGTGGCCTCTCAGGCAGGTGGGCCTTGATGCGATCACATGATCATAAACCCCGCCACGCCTTCCGGCATCTAAAACACCTGTAAAGGGCCAGGAGGCTATGGCGTCAAGCGGTTAAAATTATTGTCATTTTTGCTGTTATTATGGTACAAGCATAATGACTAATTGGAACTAGGGTTTAGGAGAGGGGCAGGAGGGACAGCTGCCCTGGGCGCAGTATCTTTATGTGTTGGGGGGCACGGCAAGGCAGCAACCCATATAGAGTAAACAAAGTTTAAGGAAACCAATGATACTGACCACCATTGCTAATCTCTTTCTGAAAATGCCTATTGAATAGTTGTTGTGCTGAACCACTGGCTTCAATAATAAGTCACAAGTACAGAAGTATACAAGTATAAAAATCAGAGAAAAGTTTGAAGTCTTGATGTGCAAGCTTGACGGGTCAGTGACTCAAAGTACTGACCCCAAGTGGGTCCACATGGGCGGGAGGGGTTGGTACTTTTTTAAGCACCTGATTAGAGCCAGAGGCTCTATTATGCTTCGAAATAGGGTGGGCTCGAGGCGCAGAGAGTACGCCCTTATCCCACCCAATTGTGTGATGATAGCGAATGAATTTTCGCTATTTTCACACTAACGCTTCACCCCGCCAATCAGGGAGACAGGTCGTCAGACCTGTTTTCCCGATTGGCCAAAGCGCCAGGGCATCCTATTGGATGCTTGGCGCTTAGGAAGAGGTGGCACAGAGGAGACATGAGGACGGACATCCCCGCCGCCACGGCTGCTCTGGTGGACTCAGGACTGACAGTAAGTGCCAGACCACCTGCCGGGGAGGGTGCTGTCAGAGCCGCGAGCGGGGGGGAATATCAGAGCTGCAAGAGCCATGAGGTAGTTGCTGTACCCTGATCTGTATTCCCTGATCTGTAGTATACCCTGATATGTATACCCTGATCTGTAGTATACCCTGATCTGTATACTCTGATCTGTAGTATACCCTGATCTGTATACCTTTATCTGTACACCCTGTTCTGTATACCCTGATCTGTATACCTTTATCTGTATACCCTTATCTGTACACCCTGATCTGTATACCTTTTATCTGTACACCCTGATCTGTAAGGCTGAGTCATATACTCTGTCTTGTGATGCTGAGCTGTATACTCCTGACACTACAGTATGGGTGGAAGCAAGTGGAATACAGGGGACGGAGCCTGGTGGATTCTATAAGGGGTGGGACTTATGAGACCTGGGAGGGGTCAAAAAGGAAGGGCGGGGTCTGGGCCCCCCCATCCTCAAACTTCACCAGCCGCCACTGGTAAACCCTAAAACAAAATGTGTGTACAGTATGCTTTAAAATGCATTTGTGCATCCACTTTGCATAGTCTTTCGAGCACAGCTCAACCAATCTCCTAAATGTTACCTGAAGATCCTGCTAATCACAGCATCCCTGTAGCAAGGTACCTTGCAATGTGGCATTTTCTGCCGCACATTTTCGTACTGCCTCAGATAGCTAGACTGTAGTCAGTGCACATCATCCTGCGGTGGTTGCAATGGACCAGTCTGACTTTACATCCACTGCCTAGGCCATGCCTAGGTCTGAGAACCCAGAGATATGAGATTGCTTTGTAACGCTGCAAATAAGATATTTAGGGATTAGGAAATGATTTTGCTCTTTCACCAACTGATTCATATATGACTACATGTTGCCTACTTGCTTTAGAAATGGAAGCTTCACATCTACTTTAAAAATGTACATGAGGAGGTCAGTTGGCTACTAACGCAGAAATATAAATAGTCTATAACAATGTCTTTATGCTGCTGGCAGGTGTCCTATAGGCCAGGCACAGATTTATGTTCATGTCCTTTCCAGCAGTAATGCAAGAAGAAAGAAATGGGGGATTATATTTTCTCTGAACAACACAGCACTTTATTTCTGATCATAATAAAGGGTTACATGGGATGGAAGCTACAGAGGATAAAAACACTGCCTATACGGCTATAATAACTACTGCAAAGTAATGTGGACTGGTCAATTGATGCAGCTCATGTCGAGATTAAAGATTGACCTCTAAAAAAGGGCTATTTATATTTAAAGTGTCTCGCTAACAAAATCCTATTTCACATTCATCTCTAGGTGAAAACACGTACTATTTTGGGGGTTATTAAGGCTTTTACTATAGCTGCCAATTGTCCCTGATTTTTTTGAGACTGTCACTCCTATAAATTTAAATCCCTCTGCGTTTTTCCTCCTCTTATTTGTCCCTGTTTTTGGTATTTTGTATAAACCTCTCTAAAAAATGTTCTACAAAACCTAAAAAAAAAAAAGCTATACAGCTCAAAACCTTTAATTTAACCGCTTTATTATTGTATTTATTTTTATTAAAAGCCAGTAAAAAAGAAAAAAAAGTTAAAAAAAACTACTTGTAGAGATATCTAATAATAATAATAACGCCTGCACATATGTACATCATCCAGACATCTTTTTTCAAGGCAGTGATTCCCTACGCTGTAAAAGCCATCTTTGCAGCTGTTTAATTGGTATTACAGGTTGCCGGAAGGGATGCCCAGCCCCCCCTGCCGCCCTCCGGTGCTTCTCAGGGCTCCCCCATGCATTTGGGAGCCAGGGAATGGATCTGGCAGCACGGCCAGTTTACCATAGAGCTGGTAACACATCTTTGTGACCCTCATAGGCCCTATCTTAGTCTTTCCATCATAGAGGAGAGATGTGGGGACTTATAGACCCCACATCTCTCCATAAAGAGGACCTGTCATGCCCTACTCCTATTACAATTCATTTTTACATGCCTTGTAATAGGAATAAAAGTGATAACAATTAAAGGGAAAGTGTAAAAATAAATAAATAAATAAATAAACAATAAAAACTAAAAAATGTAAAGCACCCCCATCCCCTCATGCTCACAGAAGTGAACGCATATGTAGGTCGCGCCTGCATATGTAAACGGCGGTCAAACCACACATGTGCGGTATCTCTGCGATCATTAGAGCGAGAATAATAATTCCAGCACTAGATCTCCTCTGTAACGCTAAACAGGTAACCTGTAAGAATGTTTAAAGCATCGCCTATGGAGATTTTAAAGTACCATAGTTTGGCATCATTCCACGTGTATGCAATTTTAAAGCATGATTAACTCAGCATAACATCACCTTTTATATTTGATCAAAAAATTGGCTATCTATTGTGTTTTTTTGCATTGAAATTCATTAAAGTATATTTATTCCAAAAAAATTGCATTTGAAAAATTGCTGCACAAATACCATGTGACATAAAAAGTTGCAACAACTGCTATTTTATTCCCTAGGGTCTCTGCTAAAAAAATTTATACTGTATATATAATGTTTGGGGTTTCTGAGTAATTTTCTAGCAAAAAAAAAAAAAAATTATGATTTTTTCCATGTAGAAGAGAAATGCCAAAAGTTGCTTAGGCTGGAAGTCGTTTTTTTGTGTAATAATTATTCATGATCCTCATAACTGGGGGCCTGGCAGGGGTGTGTCCTCTGTCTAAAATGTGTCCCTCTTTCTTATCTCAGAAATCTGGGACTTACCCATTCTCTGTACGGAGATGCAGATATTTTTAGACATGCAGCATTCTGGTATAGCTTTCTCCCCTCCTTTGCACATCCCTTCAGGCAGATACGAGTCATAAAAAACAGATAAAACTACATTTCTTGGTTCGCTAAAGGTGTGAAGCAGAGGTATGTAAAATTCATTTATTGGTGGCAATTATTAATTTTTATGATCACTCTTTAGCAGCTCAAAAAGAAAAATTGTGTTTGAGTTGAGATGTAGTTGCTTCTGTTTTTCTGTAGTGCATCATATTTATGGATTTATTGTCATGACCTTCATAAATTTCTACCATTCAATCTTTTCTGCGGTAGAAATATATAAGCAAAGATTTAGACTATACTGTGCCCCTATGTGTCTACTTAACCGAAAATAGTCTTTACAGTTGTCTGAGTCCACATTTGTAAGTTCATCTGCTTATACAGATATTTGATCAGCACTAAATGCTCGATTCACAAAGCTTTTAAGAGAACCTGTCAGGTCTCTAAAGAAATCAGACTGGCGCTCACTTTCAATAGAAGTAGTAGTATACTCATGTCTCTGGTGGCCCATGCCTCCTTCCTCTGCTTCAGCCTCTGTCAGTCCTTTTTGGGAGTGTCAGATGCCTGTGCCCCCTGTCGCATTCTATAGTTCTTTCCTCTGATCCCTGCATCACTGCTGAATTCTGTACTATCATAAGTAGGGGCGAAACTAGGGGGGGCAGGAGCCACATGCCCCGGGCGACGCATCGGGGTGGGGGTGGGGGGGCGGTCGCCAGGGTTCCATCACCCCCACCCGCACTGGGAAGCGTTGCTCTAATGCCCCATACACACGATCGGATTTTACGACGGGAAATGTTGGATGTCAGGCTGTTGGCGGAAGATCCAACCATGTGTATGCTCCATCGACAAATGTTGGCTAGCATGTCTTCAATTTTTTCTGCCAACAAATGTGTGTTGTCGGATTTTCCGATCATGTGTACACAAGTCCGTCGGACAAAAGTCCAAAGTACAAACACGCATGCTCGGAAGCAAAAGCAGTCAGTTTTGTAAACTAGCGTTCGTAATGGTGAATTAACATTGGTGACGTGGGAAATTATGAAATCTTCAAATGCAGCGCACAATTCTCTTCTTCTTTAACCTACCTGGCGGTTTTCCCGAGTGTGGCCCAGGGTTAAATTTCAGCACCATTAGCGATAACCCCGAGCCACACTCAGGATTGCATTGCAGGATCCTGGTGTGGTATACTTACATTGTCCCCAGGATCCTGCGATGTTCACCCGCTGTGTCTGCGGGCTCTGTCCTCCGCCCGAAGGCTCTCTGTGGCGGGCTCCGTTCCCTGCGAGTGTCGCGACGCATGGGGCGGAGCCCGGCGGCAAATTCAAAAAAGTAAAAAATCATAATACATACAGCACACTGTAATCTTACAGATTACATTAGTGTATGAAATTATTTCACATCCCATTTGTCCCCAGTGCTTTGTCCGTTGCTCTGCATGCAGTTTTATATTATATATACTGTTCTTTCTGCCTGGAAACTTGAGATTGTCCATAGCAACCAAAAAGTGTCCCTTTACATCAAAAGTGGTTTTAGACCAGCTAGAAAACAGCGATAGTAAATTAGAACACTTGCAGAATTGAGCGATAGTGAATCGTGGGGAAATTATTTTTATTATTATTATATTATTATTTCTTTATAATTATTTATATTTACCGTATTTATTATATTATAATTTATGATTTTGTGTTTCAAACTTCATCATACCCGGGATATCCACTAGACTCTTGGTGGACAGATGTAAGTGTGTTATTGCTAAGAATAACAGGCCTACAATATGAAAAGCCAAATTTCTATGCAAAATAATTGTACCGCTTCGAGACGCAAAAATCTGACATAATCATACCGCCAGGGAGGTTAATGGGATAATAATGAAGCTGCTTTGCTGGTGATACTGATGGAGTTATTGCAAACAAATTTTCAAAAGCTTTTTTTTTCTAGTGATATCAAGAATAATATTATTATGTTTTTTTTTTATTTGTGCAAGTTACCACAACACCATTATCCTGTAGTTTATAAGATCAAAGATACAACTATTTTGGTGTCCCTTGTCAATTTTACATTGTATATTTTTAAATGTAACTGCCTACTCCCAAACTGTCATTTGAAGTAAAAAACATAGCCAAATATTATTCTACACAATTTTTTTATTGTGCATTAAAAAAAGAAAACACATACAATTTGGCATGCTATCTGCCAATAGAACTTAACCAAAAAGTGCATTCTATGCAACCAAAAAAATAAAAAATATACCAAATCAAATCATTATTCAACCAAGTCTGGTTGATGAACAGCCATTCAGAAACGAACTGAAAAGCACAAAATGAAAAGCGCAAACTGAAAAGCGCTAAATGAAAAATACAAAAAGAAAAGCGCAAATCAACAGTCACCAAACTTCTACTAACATGAATTTAGCAGAAGGAGCCCAAAGGGTGGTGCTAAAGAGCTGAAAAACCACATAGTACGTCACTATGTTCGTAATTGTTGGCTAACATTTGTGTGACTGTGTGTATGCAAGACAAGTTTGAGCCAACACCCTTCGAGCAAAATTCCACGGTTTTGTTGTTGGAAAGTCCGATTGTGTGTACGAGGCATTAGGGTGTCACTGCCGACCACTTTGCAAAACACCTGAGAACCAAATAGGAGGGAGACTGCACAGGCACACTAGCGCTAAATCACTCTGCTCCCGCCCACCAGCGCTATAGAAAGGCATTCCAGAGCTACACTTCAGCATGGGAGAGCCTCCGTTGAACTGGGGTTGGTATGGCAAAGGATTGGGGCCTGGGGGGGTGCAGAGGAGGCCCTGGACTAGGTGGGTTCATAGGGGGCCCTGGACTGAGGGGGGTGCTGAGGAGACCCTGGACTGAGGTGGGTGCAAAGGGAGCCCTGGGATGGGGGGGTGGAGGAGGCCCTGGGCTGAGGTGGTGGTGCAGAGGAGGCCCTGGGCTGAGGTGGTGGTGCAGAGGAGGCCCTGGACTAGGGAGGTGCAGAGGAGGCGCTGTAGTGGGGAGGGGGGCAGGGGAGACCCTGGACTAGAAAAGGGTTGGTGTGGAAAAGACCCTGGATTAGGAGAGGAGGCCCTGGACTAGGAGGGGAGTACACCAGAGGCCCTAAACTGGGGGGGGGGTGTAGAGGAGGCCCTGGACTTAAAAAGTGGGGTTGGTGTGGCAAAGGACCTGGATTCGGAGGGCAGGGTGCAGAGGAGGCTCTGAACTTGGGGGGGGCTGTAGATGTAGAGGAGGCCTTGGACTAGGAGGGGAGTGCAAGTGCAGAGGAAGCCTTTGACTAGGAAACGGCGGTTGGTGTGGCAAAGGCCCCTGGATGGGGGGTACAAGGGGTATACTGAACTAGGTGAGGGGGTGCCTGGAAGTCCCAGATTAGGAGGGGGGGTGTCTGGAGGCCCTGGACTAGGACAGCAGGTGTTTGGAAGCCTTGGACTATGAGAGGAGAATAGTGGAAGCCCTCTGGACTAGGAAAGAGGGTGCCTAAAGGACCTGCCAGCTTCAGGGAGAAAGAGCCTGGATCTAAAGCCTGGGCTGTGGAAGAGCCTGCATGGGCCTTGGAGGGTGAGTTCACAACATAAATAGGAACAATTATTGACTGTCGCAAGTAATGCCAAACAGGAGCAGAGACAGATCGTGTGATAAATGTATTGCTTGTTTGGCTGTACTTCTCCTGTGGATCACAGCAGTGCAGATTGTTTTGCACTCCTGTGACCCATTTTCAGCTGACAGCGGGCTGTCAGCTGACATCACAGAGCCACTCCAGGCTGGGGAAAGACCGCAACCTTATGGTCACATGCCTGAACCGGCACCCCGCTCCCACCTCCTCCACAGCCCAGTGTTTTAGTGAGTGGGGGGGGGGGGGGGGGGCAGAGAGCCAGACACAGACAGTCACTAGCTCTCTGCTTAGGGAGCACTTGAAAACTGAGTGATCGGCGGTGTTTGATTACTTGGTTCTCAGCCTTAGAGCTGGCGAAAGGACAGATGCAGCATCCACCAACGTGGGTATAATAAAAAAAAATAATTCCCATACCCAACCAGCCCTGGGTGCCAGATGTTCTAGCTACGCCACTGACCATAAGGGTCAGAGGAAGGAACCACAGTACATAGCAGAGGACACAGGAATTCAACACTCCCAGAAGTAACAATGCCTAAAACTTTGACAGAAGCTGCAGTTATGGAACTGAGAGAAAGTAGACACTGGGCACTCAGGAGGTAAGTTTACTACCTCCTCTATTGTAGGGGAGTGCTGGTTTGATTTCTTTAGTGACCCAGCAGTGTTTTTAAATCCCATTAGACTTAGTTGAAAATAGCTGTTACTTTTCCCTATAAAGTGTATTTGTATAGGTGTTGCCCTCTTTTTAGGGGGGTTTTAAGAAATGGCCCTCCCCAAACAGGATACTGCTCTAAACCTGTGAGTAAATAAGAGAACCAGAACCTTCACTAAGTGAAAGAGTGGGTTTGATAATAAAGTTGGCATTGCCCCTACCCAGGACAGGGTCTCTTTGAAAAGAGGGGATTCCCTCCCTGGGAAATTAATCAGTAATTTAAACAAAGTAATTGCGAGTGGAGGAACTGCTGCAACTAGCATATAACATTAACCATAAGTATACACTGTGTATGCACACCAGTATGGGAATAATACAAGCTAGTTGTCTTTGTAACAAGAAGTGAAAAGGAAAGCCCCCCAATGGGACACAGACAGCAAAAAAAAAAACTGACATAGGTTTTAACCATAATTAGAGAACACTTTGCATTCACTGAGAAAATGGAAAGTGTTCTCTGAATGGCACCTGTCCTGAGAGGGCAACCCTCTGGGTTCACAATGCAGCAGGGCAGCTATACGGCAGGGGATCGGTAAGTTAGTGAAGATCACTGTAGTAGTGGTGCCTACTACAGTGATTTCCAGTTTCTACAGGGATGACACAGGTATGGCACATAAATACCTACACTGGTCCAAGCTGGACCAATGTAACTGTGTAAAAATTGCCATACCTGATAGCTGTCCCATCCCCTTCAACGATACCCCCCTCTGACCTAGGAAGGATCCAAGCTTAGGACTGTTTTTGCTGCTACGCTTGGCCTCCTTGGGATTCTATGGTACCTTTTACCTCCTGTCATTATAGCACCTTTACTGAGTCCTCATGTTGGGAGATGTAGGAATGGATAACATGATTGCCTTGTCCTTTATTGGGGAGACATAGTATCTTTAGCTAGGTTGTTTTTTTTTCTATACCAGAGAATTTTTGGTTGCTTTGTTTATGTACAGTATATAATACGAACACTTCACCCAGATGGCCAGTGGAGATTTTGTTATTTTCACGTGCTGTGTTTTTTTATGCTTCTCATCTTTGATGGTCTCATTGCCATGAGCTGTAATTGTGCTTTGTACCTGGTGAGGTATTATATGTACAATAAAGATATCTGGGGGGACAAAAATGCCATACCATGAATTCAGCTTTAATTATTGTCTCTAACTCCTGGTGAGCAGACAGAACTATTGTATTACCGCAGCTCCATTATAACAGTAATGTACTACTGGCTTAATGTTTTCTTTTGTTACTTGTTTGTGCCCTTTCTGTTATACTGTGTTCAGTTCAGCAGCCTTCCTCTGCTGCCCACAATTACAATCTCTGTACATAACACAAATAAAAATGTTGCAAGCTGGTAAGGAATGTGACTGTCCGTATCATGAGTATTGCAAATTTGCAATATTTAGGCTCGGTGCCATCTGGAGTCTTGTATAACAAACAGCGCTGAAAGGTCAGGACTTTGACTGTGGACTTGGGTTGTAGCCAAGAGTTTCAACATGTGTAGATACCGACTGTCCAGAATCACTGAGTAAACCAGGCAGATTTAGGGAGGAAGCTGAGCTAGGCACTGCTATCAAGATGAAACAGTTCTGCCCTTGACATAGAATTATTTCTATTGTGCTAGCACTAAGTTTGAAAATTGTGTTTGGTAATGGGATTTTGTGTTTTATGTAGATCTGTTAGTAAAATAATTGGATTTATCCACACATTGTAAAGATTTGTTTTTAACACTCAAAGGACTTGAAAACAATTGTACTTGAGCAATTTGACATCTGTAAATCTTTCGCTGGAGCAGATAGCTCTGCAAACAAAAGAAAAAAGCTGTAATGTTAGCAGAAACATAGCAGACTCCCAGACTCCAAGATGTGTTCCCACAACACTCCACTATGGCTATCAGCAGGGTATGTCTTCCAGACTTCCAGGTCCAGACCTTTACTCTATAGTTCCTGTGGCTCTGGTTCTTTTTATTACGATATACTGCTCACAGAGTCTGGAATTGAGCATGCAATACTGCACAACAGGAACACAACATTTTAAATCTTTAAGCATAAAAGTGCTGCCCAACAGCAGGCATCACATAGAGCCTTTAAAAAGCAGTATTCCCCCGTCTATCTACCTTATTTATTTTCATTTTGTTGCTAGTGACCCAAATTCCCTGAATTCTTTTTTTTATGCATTCTTAATTTAAAGAAGTACACATTATAAAAACAAGTCAAGTAAAGAGGGAAAATGGGAGAGAAAAAGGAATGATGGTGGGGAAGGGTAGAAGGGGAAGGGAGGTAAAGGGAACTGTGCCAAACGGGGGAATATGTAGGCCTGTAAGGGCCAGATAGTCTACGCAGGAGTTCAAAAAGGGTACTGAGTGGTTTTAGGCTAGGCCAACTGGCTTCCCTGAATTCTGACCTAATCGACACCCACCCAAAACTCCTTGTTCAATAAGAGTGACCCCTTGAGTGCTCACATTCAATAGGAAAATTGCAGTTGGCAGGAAAAACAGGCCCCTGGTAAAGAAGGGAAACTAAACCAGAGAAACACACAAGAAGCCACCTTGTAGCTTCTGGTATTTATCAGGAAGTGTACTCTTAAATAGCTGATGGTTACACTTTAAACTCATTTCTGCACAGGCACAACATAGAGGTGTAGCCAGGTGCCAGCTGGCTCTGTGTTTGTGAACTTCTGCCCACATGCTACTATGTTTTGCTGGCTCTCTCCTCTTATTTCTGTGCTGCTGTGTAGAGCTGGCTGAGCACTTCTGTGTGTATATTCAATTTCTCACTCGCCCCATCCCCCCTTCCCGCTGCTGGCTGTGTGCAGACAACTGCTGAAATAGAAGCTCTGTGGGAATTTCCCATTCACCCTCCCTTTCTGGCAATGGCGGATTGGATCCAATCAGGGGCAGTTGTGGCAACTGCTAAAGATCATGGCATACAGTATGTACTCCTTCAAATGATGGTAACAGGCCTATTGACTGGTGGAAGTAGAAGCCACAACAAATAAATAAGTTATAGGTAAATTTACTCTTATAAAAAAGCTAAAGCCCTCAACCTTGTTCAAATTGGCCAGTGGCAAAATAGGTTAAAATTATATTATGTGAGCTTTTTTTCGTAGTACCACCCTGCATGGTCTTTAACATTAATATATATATATAAAAACAGAGTGCACATAATAACTTCAAAACCACCCCTCTGCATTCTCTGTGCAGACCTCTAGGGTCTCTTCTGTTATAAAAAGCCTGCCTGTCAGTGTTTTTTTTAATTACTGACTTTACTATCACTTTAACCACTTCAGCATCTTCAGAAGATTTTACCCCCTTCCTGACCGGAGCAATTTTTGCAATTCAGCACTGCATCGCTTTAACTGACAATTGCGCGATCGTCCGATGTTGCGCTATAAACAAAAATAGAGCGGCAATTGTGAAAAAAAAGCAATATTTTTTACTTTTTGCTATAATAAATATCCCCCCAAAAATATAAAAAAAAATTTTCCTCAGTTTATGTATTCTTCTACATATTTTTGGTAAAAAAAACATGCAATAAGTATATATTGATTGGTTTGCGCAAAAGTTATAGCGTCTACAAAATAGGGGATAGTTTTTTGTGGTATTTTTATTATTATTTTTTTTTTATTAGTAATGGCGGCGATCTGCGATTTTTATCGTGACTGCGACATTATGGCAGACACTTTTGACACTATTTTGGGTCCATTGTCATTTATACTGCGATCAGTGCTATAAAAATGCACTGATTACTGTGTAAATGACACTGGCAGGGAAGGGGTTAAACACTAGGGGGCGATCAAGGGGTTAAGTGTGTCCTAGAGATTGATTTTAACTGTAGGGGGATGGGCTTCCACTCACATGACAGCGATCACTGCTCCCGATGAGGCATCTCCCCATTCTGCAGCTCCGTGACACGATCGCCGGGACACCGAGTCTGCGGGTCCAGCGGACATGGTCACGCTGTGCACAGCGGGCGCGCGCGTCCGCTAGCCCCGCCATGCATAGGATGCATTAAGGTGAAAAAACACAAACCTTTACAATCCCTTTAGGAAAATACAAAATATCTTTATAAATGTCAAATATTGAATAAAAATAGTATCAAAAATCACACACTTATAAAAATACCATTCTTCCACCAATAAAAAAGACAATGTTGTCATTGGAGAGACTTCCCTTCATTTCTGTCCCATAGCCAAAACAGGAATTAGAGGAAATTCCTACAAATTAAGAATCCCTTGGGGACCCCCAGGTTACCAGAACCAGTGTTTCCATTGGAAGATTTCCCCTTTATTACTTTTCTGGGGACAACCCAAAATTTGGGATTTTTTTCACTTTCAATGATAACGGTAAACAGGACAAATAGAGAGGGTTAATCTCCCTAACAGGACCACAAACAGCAATAAAAACCTGACAGGTGGTCTAATCCCTCTCCCCTCTATCCCAAAAAAAAAAAAAAATTGCCTTTAGTTATACTTTAGGTAAATCAGGCCTGATGATTCTGGGTTTGCATTACTGATGAGAACTTCTTACCTTCTAAGATAATAGTGAATTGACATTTTCAGCATCTTATGAGATAATTGGAAAAAATGTGTCACGTGATTCAGTTATCTCATGAGATATTCCTTAATGAATTGAGCCCAGTGTTTCTTAAAGCGGAGTTCCACCCAAAAATGGAACTTCCGCTTTAAGGGAAGATGATCCCCTTACATGCCACATTTGGCATGTCATTTTTTTTTGGGTGGGGGGAGCAGAAACCCTCCCGGGGCACTGCGGGGCGGGAGGTAAGTTCCCCTCTCCCCCCTCCCTCCATGCAATCATCTGGGACACGTCACAGGTCCCAGATGATTGCCGGGCCAGTCACAGCGCAGCTTGCACATGCGCAGTGCGTGCCCAGCTGTGAAGCCACAGCCGGGCGCCCACAGTGACAATGCCGGCGCCACAGAGAGGAGGGGGAGACGAGCGGGGCTTCGTTCCCTCGCATTGCTGAACCCTGGGACAGGTAAGTGTCCGATTAAAAAAAGTCAGCAGCTGCAGTATTTGTAGCTGCGGACTTTTAATTTTTTTTTTTTTTTTTTAGTCGGAACTCCACTTTAAGAATCAAAAGTGCTGTGCTGCATTTTAACAATTAATCCAACCTTCTAATATACTGCATTTTTTTAACATAAAGGAAAGTAGTGATAAAAAAAAACAGCAATGGGTTAAAGAGGAAGTAAACCCTGGTGGGTTTTTCTTCCTTTCTAATTCTGTGCAAAGTAAAGGCATAATGTGCTAGTATACATTTGCATACTAGCACATTATGCAACACTTACCTGCAAATTAAGCCTGCGTCGTCTCTGTGGCAGGCCGCATCCATCTTCTCTTGTCTTCCTTCCAGGGGCACGGACTCCGGCTCTGTTACTGGCCAGAGCCATGTGATGTCACTCTCACGCATGCGCGCAGGAGCTGCTGGTCACGGCACACTCACCTGAAGAAACAGCACCATTCCTTCAGAGTGCATGCACTGATGACATCATTGGTGTAGTACACAGTAAATATCTTCTAAATGGTGCATGTTTAGGAGATATTTACAGTACCTATAGGTAAGCCTTATTCTAGGCTTACCTATAGGTACAATTTACAAAGGGAGGTTTACAACCTCTTTAAGGAATAAGGAGGCCGTAAAGTCTTTTTTACATTAAAATATTAAACATGTCATACTTACCTGCTCTGTTCGACAGTATTGACAGAATGGCCCCTTACCTCTTCTTCTTGGGTCACCCGCCGGTGCTTTCTGTTTCTCTTCTTCTATGTGTGCCACCATACAATGCTGCTTCCTATGGAGACACACTCGACTGTATGCATCCATAGACACACAGAGTGCTGCTCAGCCCTGCCCCCTGCTTCTTCCTCACAGAATTTGACTTACAGCAGCAGGAGCCAATGGCTCCCACTGCTCTTAGTGAAGCCTGTGAGAACAGCAAGAGCAGAGAGAAGATTTCTAGACGGGCACAGCGCTGGATTGATACAGGACTTAGGGAGGGGAGATAAGCAACTGGAAGGTTTTTTACTTTAAAAATAGAATTGCATAGATTTTATAACCACTTTAATCCAGTTATATTTTACAAATATATTCTCCATGATCTGTGTAAATAGGGGCAGGATAGGTGAATGTCCCTTACCTTTTATAATGTATGTAAAAAAGGCTAATTTGTATAGTACCACTACTCAATGAAAGAATCCAGACTGCATACCTATCTGTTTATATGCTATTTTAGCTTATTTTCTGATCTTGAAATCTATAGATCTTACTAGCATTTTGGCTATTGGCTTTAATGCCAGTAAGATCTATAGATTCCAGGTATAATCATTGTTATCTAGATTGTGGCCATATTATCTTTTAGAGCACACTTGTATTTTCCTAGGAGAGATAACATCAAAAAATAACTGTATGACCCCACATAACCGGATTTAACAGATTCTAAAAAAAAATCAGACTAATTGAATAAACATCGTTATTACAGATTTTGACAACAAGGTACTGAGAAGCGCTAATAATCGACAATGCCAGAATTTTTATCAAGAGAATGTCCTGGCTCTGAGGTCATTGTAGGTCTGAAGATCCAATCTTTTCTGAAGTACTATTCAATAATTCACAACTATGTAAAATTCATGTTCTTTAAAAGCTCATTTTAATTACTTCACAGAGATGTTTGAATAGAGATATGAAGGGAAAATAAAAGACGCTAATAATATGCAATATCCAAATGGACACAAAAGTAATTTAGAAATGGCTAGCATCTTCAAAGTAATTGGCTGTTCTTTGGATATCTGTATGCAAAGAGAGTCACATCCTATTTGGATGTTCTTAGACTTCATAATGTGGAATGAAAGACACTGGATATGGTCTGTGAAATTTAAGAGTCCCTCGGGTCTTTTTATTTCTGAAAGAAACAGTCTTTTTACAGTGAGCGTTATGGTGTTACAAATCTATCAATGATGGATTTTTTGTGCCATTAAAATCCTATTGATAGTCATAAGAATAAAGCACAGGGCTTTGTCTGGAATGCAAGGAAGTTAGATGGAGCTTTATTAACTCATACATTTGACCTATGACTCAGAGCTAAATTGTCAAATATAAAACACACAACTTACTAAAGTTGCACAAAGAACTCCAGGACCTTTAAAGAAGAACTCCAGGATAGGAATACGATTTGCACATTAGCTCTGTATAGTTAGTTAAGCAAAACTGCTAGTGTGATTTGGATTAAAGAAGAGCTTCAATTTCCCCCCAATAAATAAATAAAAGTCAGCATCTACAAATACTGTAGCTGCTGACTTTTAATATAAGGACACTTACCTGTCCATGGATCCAGCAATGTCGGCTCGTGGTTTTAAAAATCAATGACGTCATCTCGTTATACAGAATTTTTATCCCTGGGCTCCAGGAGAAGGAATCCCAGAACTGGTGACATCACTTCCTGTTAGTGTTTGTCCCCACATACTAAGACTACATATTCCATTATGCCCTGGCATTTAAAATATGAATGGGTGGCAGTGTGGGAGGGACTGTGGGCATGTATGGGATGAATCAGACTCCTGGCTTGTCTATCTAACTATGATGTACAGTGGGCGGGACCTGAGAGTCTCAGACTCCCAGTCTGATACGTCCACTGTGCAACATAGTTAGATGGACACGCCAGGAGTCTGATTCATCCCATACACATATTCATCCCATACACATCACATTGCTGCCATTCACACTGTAGTTCTCAGTAAAGCTAGCTCTTGCTGCAGTGGGTAGACTGGAGAGTCTCAGACTCCCGTTCTGATTCGCCCACTATACAGCATAGTTAGATGAACAAGCCAGGAGTCTGATTCATCCAGTACACCCCCACAGTCCCACCCACATTGCTGCCGCTCCATACATATATGTGAACCTAGCCTTAAGAAGGAAGGAAACTACTACGGTGCCTTGCAAAAGTATTCACCCCCTTGGCTTTTTACCTATTTTGTTACAATACAGCCTTTAGTTCAATGTTTTTTTTTTTAATCTGAATTATTTGTGATGGATCAGAACACAATAGTCTAAGTTGATAAAGTAAAATTAGAAAAATATATACATAAAACTATTTTTCAGAAATAAAGAACTGATAATTGGCATGTGCGTATGTATTCACCCCCTTTGTTATGAAGCCCATAAAAAGCTCTGGTGCAACCAATTACCTTCAGAAGTCACATAATTAGTGAAATGATGTCCACCTGTGTGCAATCTAAGTGTCACATGATCTGTCATTACATATACACACCTTTTTGAAAGGCCCCAGAGGCTGCAACACCTATGCAAGAGGCACCACTAACCAAACACTGCCTTGAAGACCAAGGAACTCTCCAAACAAGTAAGGGCAATGTTGTTGAGAAGTACAAAACCAGAAATCTCTCCTGCGCTTGGGTATCTAGTTCCTCAATGTGTGGTATGACCGAATGCCTCAGTGGTATTTGCCGTCTTGCAGCCCTCCTCAGAATAATGGGTATTCATAGACTACAGAAAAAAGAAAGAAAGGAGGGCGCACCGACCTAGTGCATTACCACTGGTAACATTTATTAAAAAAGATAAAACAGCAAATGGATACTCACAAACGAGCATGAATGTCAGGCATAGACAATAGCTGCAGGTGAGCAGTAACAAACATCAAAAAACCTGGACCGGACATCAGGTGGATGAGGCAATGGCTGGCGCGTTTCGGGGGAGAATCCCTTTCTTCAGAGCCTAAACGGGTAATGGCTTCTCACATGTGAGAGCTCCTCTATATATGTGTGCGTGTAACTATGCATCCCAATCCCCACCAGCACCAGCCCACACAGGCCACGCCCACCTACACAGGAATCACAACCCCCTTTAGGTGGTAGGGCCCTCCCTAATGTCACTCAGTCGCCATAATGACACCATAATGATTTTCTATCAGTGACCCCACACATACATGGCTAAAATATGCCAAATTCAATAAATAGATGGATAGGATAAGTTAATGGCCATACCTTGGTGTCAAGTAAGGACTGCATAAGCTGACAAACGGAGGTGGTCAGGCAGAAGTAATATCCCTCCCCTTTCCCCTTTTGGTTCCCTCTTCTATTCCAGCCTACCCATATATTTCTACTACATCTATATTGGGCCTTTTCAGGGGAGCGATCAGCTTGAAATACACAGTGCCTTGGACGTTCCCGTCCATTGTGGATGCGTGCGCATCCACACACTCACTGTTTCCAGCGAGCGCTGATGCTACAGCGTCTTCTGCGCACGCGCGATCGGAAGTGACGTCTGGGCCAGCCGGAAGTTGCCGGTGAACGTACCCGCACTTCCTGGACATCAAGGCGGCGTGCGTTCCACCGGCGGCAGACAGCGGCTGAAGGCCCCAAGACGTCCAAGTCGGTATGCGTTATGCCCACAGCACCCCTTCAATATGCGGCAATTGTGGAGTTGGTACGGATATTACTTCTGCCCGACCACCTCCGTTTGTCAGCTTATGCAGTCCTTACTTGACACCAAGGTATGGCCATTCACTTATCCTATCCATTTATTTATTGAATTTGGCATATTTTAGCCATGTACAGTATGTGCGGGGTCACTGATAGAAAATCATTATGGTGTCACTATGGCGACTGAGTGACATTAGGGAGGGCCCTACCACCTAAAGGGGGTTGTGATTCCTGTGTAGGTGGGCGTGGCCTGTGTGGGCTTGTGCTGGTGGGGATTGGGATGCAAAGTTACACGCACACATATATAGAGGAGCTCTCACATGTGAGCAGCCATTACCCGTTTAGGCTCTGAAGAAAGGGGTTCTCCCCCGAAACCCGTCAGCCATTGCCTCATCCACCTGATGTCCGGTCCAGGTTTTTTGACGTTTGTTACTGCTCACCTGCAGGTATTGTCTATGCCTGACATTCACGCTCGTTTGTGAGTATCCATTTGCTGTTTTATCTTTTTTAATAAATGTTACCAATGGTAATGCACTAGGTCGGTGCGCCCTCCTTTCTTTCTTCTTTCTTTTTTTTGTTGAGAAGTACAAGTCAGGGTTAGGTTATGAAAAAATATCCAAATCTTTGATAATCCCTAGGAGCACCATCAAATCTATCATAACCAAATGGAAAGAACATGGCACAACAGCAAACCTGCCAAAAGACGGCCGCACACACCAAAACTCATGGACCGAGCAAGGAGGGAATTAATCAGAGAGGCAGCACAGAGACCTAAGGTAACCCCAGGGGAGCTGCAGTATCTGTACATAGGACGACGATAAGCTGTATGCTCCATAGATTTGGGCTTTATAGCAGAGTGGCCAGAAGAAAGCCATTACTTTCAGCAAAAAACAAAATGGCACGTTTTGAGTTTGCGAAAAGACATGTGGGAAACTCCTAAAATGTATGGAGGAAGGTGCTCTGGTCTGATGAGACTAAAATTTAACTTTTTGGCCATCAAAGAAAACGCTTTGTCTGGCGCAAACCCAACACATCACATCACCCAAAGAACACCATCCCTACAGTGAAACATGGTGGTGGCAGCATCATGCTGTGGGGATGTTTTTCAGCAGTCGGGACTGGGAAACTGGTCAGAGTTGAGGGAAAGATGGATGGTGCTAAATACAGGGATATTCTTGAGCAAAACCTGTACCACTCTGTGTGTGATTTGAGGCTAGGACGGAGGTTCACCTTCCAGCAGGACCATGACCCTGAACACACTGCTAAAGCAACACTTGAGTGGTTTAAATGGAAACATGTAAATGTGTTGGAATGGCCTAGTCAAAGCCCAGACCTCAATCCAATAGAAAATCTGTGGTCAGACTTAAAGATTGCTGTTCACAAGAGCAAACGATCCAACTTGAAGGAGCTGGAGCAGTTTTGCAATGAGGAATGGGCAAAAATCCCAGTGGTAAGGCGTGGCAAGCTCATAGAGACTTATCCAAAGCAACTTGGAGCTGATAGCCGCAAAAGGTGGCTCTGCAAAGTATTGACTTTAGGGGGGTGAATAGTTATGCACATTGACTTTTTCTGTTATTTTGTCCTATTTGTTGTTTGCTCCACAATAAAAAAAAAAAAACATCTTACTATGTAAAATGACCAGAACATATTTCTATGATCTATTTATAATCATGATCATTTTACCCTGTAGCCTTTCTGTAGAAAAAAAAAACACTTAGTAAATAAACCCCATTGCATTAATTTACATACCTAATTACGTTTCAGAAAGAAAGTTAAATAGGAAGTTCCCTTGAAAATAAAGCCTGGTACACACTTTAAGTTTTTTCTCGTTCAACCCAGCGGGCTGAACAGAAAAAAACTGACAGATCGCTATACTAACATAAGTGATGTTAGTGCAGCAATCTCCCCTGCTGTACTATTGTGTTCTGACAGGTAGACGCGCCCCCCCCCCCCCCCCCGATAGGAAACACTAATCGCTGATTGGATGCCGATTGGATGCCTGGATTTTACCTGCCAAATCAGTTATAATTCTATGTAGCTGGTCTAATGATTCAGACACAGCACAGCCAGGTTCACAACTTCTGACTACTGCAACAGCAGCAAAGCTTGGTAAAGAGCAATGATCAAAACATACCCCTAGGCTGTTGACTAAACAAGAAAGAAGCATCTATACACAGGTGAAGTCAACCCTTGTAGCTGCCTACATTTAATATTTTTTAATAAATACATACTGTATAGTGTCTGAATTATTGGTGTATTTTATGTGCTAGGAGGAGTTAATTTAATAACTGGGTGGCAGCTGTCCTTTCGGTATGTTACATTTAAAGATCAATTCTTATTAAAGAAAACAAAATCAATATGGTTTGTTTTCAGTTTCTTTCCTGCACATCTTGTCACTTGGACTGTACATTTCACTTTAATCATCAGGCTCTTAGACATCCGGGCAACCTTTGCTTATGTCTGCTGCCAATCGTACTTACTATAATTGGGGTCCCCTTTGTGAAGGAATTACATGCAAACACCAGCTTGACAGCATGCGTCTTTATGGCTTCTGTGTGCCTCTTCAAGGAGCAAAATTAGACACTGTGTAATGCAAGCGCTACGTAAACTGTTGGCGCTATATAAATTCTGTATAATAATAAATGCAGAGGTGTATCAAAAATATACACTTTCTAAGCAATATAGATTTTTTTACAGGCTGGCAAAATGCACCTAGCTCCAGTGTTGAAGTCTTATAACTGCAAGGTTTTACCACCGCTTGACCGCTAGTGTGAATGACCGCTTACTGCTGTATTTACCTGTTGCACAGCATGTGTCCAGTATAACCCACTCTGAGAGAGGACATTACCTCTCCTGTACTTTGCTCATAGCCACATGTTGTTCATGGTAAGAAGGAACCCCTATTTACCCCTTAGAAAACTTACCACCTTGCAATCAGTTATTTTTGTAGCTTTACCTCTGTAGGGGCCACTGGTATTAACTTGTTCTTCCCTAACAGTACAGATGCTGCCAGTCACCCAAACACCAGTCCATACACTCCCACTCCAATAAATACCTCTAGGGGATGTCTTTTTATGTAGTTTATTGCTCGGGTAACTTTAACAGGAGTCGGGGCTAGGGCATGGGATACTCCAAAATGCTCAACACTTAGAGATTTGAGAATTTCCTAGAGTACTAGTGGGCATTGAACAGTCTAAGGCCTCGCAGTTGAAGACCATGGGGAAAGTCTTTTTTGCATCTGGTTACCTCGTGCTGATGCACAACTGCCAGTACTCATTGAAGCTTCCAGAACACTACACAGTCACAGAGATCAGTTCGGGATCTTTGACTCCAAAGTCCCCAGGACCGCTGCCACCTTCCAGCTTCCCCCAGACATGGTCCAGTGAGTTAGATGGCACCTCTCCAGACCAGACCACCTATCATGAGATTCTGAAGTCAGCTCCAGTCCATTCAGGCTGACATCAGTGAGTCTTCTAAAGCAGCTGCACAGTCCATGGGATGGCTGAGGGCAGCAGCACCTCTGACTCTGGAACCCTCCTGGGGAGAAGGGACCCTGCTCTGCAGTGTCTCAGACTAGCTGCAATCCAGCCCCCTTCTGGACACTCCTTTTCGGGGATTAAGTGGAACATGATAGAAATTTAGGCTGATTTTTTAATTCTCCCTTCCCAAGCTCTGGAAGCTTCTTCCAGAGGCAGGGGTAAGCAAACATCCAGCCTGTGAAACCCCTTGTGCTCCCTTCATTATAGAAGGAGCCAAAATTAAATTTACCTAGCGTCTTAGGTTAGGAGGGTGCTGCATCTTCTATGGGTCAAGGGTAACATGTTGGCCCCAAATGACTGTTGGCAATAATATAGAATCAGATTAAACCTTTCTGATGTAAGTCACTATTAGTCATACTTGCCTGGTCAAGAAAAGAATTAGAAACTCACTACAGCTGCATTTTGCTTGAAGGATGAAATTATATTCCCATTTAGCAGCACACACAGCAGAAAACGCTGTCTTTTAGGAAGCCTACTATCACTAACTGTAAGATGCCTATTTTCAATTATCTTTTATGCTGCTGTGTTTATTTTATATTGACACTGCATCAGTGTTTTTGAATTGTTTGATTCCGCTGATGTCAGTGCTAGTAAAATAATCCTTGCTCTGAGCATCATGTCAGAATTGCAGTGGAAAATTTACATCTGCTTACTTTGCAGAACAGTAAAGCCAATGATATGTTTGATGGTCTGTGAGCTATTCTTAAATGGCCTACAAATACCAAAATTCAGACATTTTAATCTGTCTTATAACAAACTAAAGTGAGATTTGGTCAAATCTGAATCAGTTTGAGTTTTAAAACACTGCAATGCCCTTAAAATGCCTCCATGAAATTATTAATTTATGCTAGAGCTAGTCTCTGAAGTGAAACAATTTGTAAAAGTGAAAATGTTTAAAAAAAATTTCTTGTAAAAAAAAAAAAGAAAATGTTTAAAAAAAAATTTACCTAGGGCACAATTCTTACTCTGGTCAAATAAAACTGTTTCAAAAAACAGTTCAGGAAATTAAATAAAAATACAAATTTTTTTTGGACCTGAAGGCTAACAATATTAAGATTTGCTGAGCCAGCATTCCCATTTTTAAAACAGAATTCTTCTTCTAGCCATTTACATGAATTCATGCATTTTTCCTCTTCTTCTCTGGTCTCAACTGTGGGCTTCCTCACTGATGCACAAAATTGTGAGTTGGAAGCTCTGGTGCACGAGGAGAACTATGATCTAATTGGTATTGCTGAATCTTGGCTTCATTCTTCTCTTGACTGGGCTAATAATATTCCTGGCTATGCTCTCTTTCGGAAAGACCGGGTAAAACAGAGGAGTGGAGGTGTCTGTCTCTATATGAGGTGATCTCAAAGCGAGTATGAAAGAGAACCTAATTGATGGAGAGTGTGATGAGTCTGCAGCATTATGGGTGGAAAGGTACATGGGTGTGCGTACTACAAAGGTTGTCTTTGGAGTTTGTTATAGGCCACCCAGTGTTAGTGAGGAAGTGAAGACTCAGCTCCTTGCAGAGATGGAAAGGGCTGCAAGGGCTGGGACAGTGATAATAATGGGGGATTTTAACTACCTGAAAATTGACTGAAGTAATGGCACTGCTGGGACAGTTAAAGGGCAACAATTAATAAACCTATTACAGGGCAATTTTATGGTCCAGTTTATTGAGGCCCCTACTAGGAATGATGCTCTGCTGGACCTGGTAATTGCAAACCATGCAGAGCTTATTACCAATATTCATATAAAAGAACATTTGGGTAGCAGTGACCATAACATGATTTCATTTAATGTTAGCTGTAGGCAACAAACACATACGGGTAGGATAAAAACATTTAACTTTAAGAGAGCAAATTTTCCAAGGATGAGGGCTGCTCTCCAGGTCTTAGACTGGGAGGGAATATTGGCATCAATGGACACAGAACAGAAATGGGAATTCTTCAAAGTGACTGTATGTAAACTCACTGCAAAGTATATTCCTATGGGCAATAAGTTTAAAAGGCTTAAAATAAAACCTAGAAGAAAAGGAAAAATCCCTTATGTGGTGGACTTTTAAGGCACGATAATGTTTCAAAAGATTTTAGTATAGTGTTTTTATAATTTTAGAAAATATTTATTAGAAAAATATACAGAAAAAGTATATACAAGAGCATGGAATGTTTTAACACATCTAAAACGTATACACCACCATATACAATGTGATACAATACAGTCTATACTTCTTGCATCCGACGCATTTCAGAGTACTAAGTGGTCTCCTTCTTCAGGGATATTTAGCAAGAATAAACTATGTTTAAATGTTGTGATGGTATAATTAACATTCCAGTAGTTATCCCTTTGAAAACATACAAGAGTGCAAGTGCTTTCAAGTTCTTATTCAAGAGATCCCCAGTGGTATATATGTACAAATGTCAGACCCAAGCAGGAGCCTGCCGTTGACCCAACACCCCCTCCTCCGCAAGAGGAGGGATGACCAAAGGGCAGGGGAAGCCTGAGGACCCATTGAGGTCGGGAAAAGAAAAGCCCTGTTAATGGTAAGATTGTTCCCACACAGTGAGAGCGGGTAGGAAAATATTGGACCACAGCTTGAAAAGCAAAGATTTGTTGTGACCGCTCATCTCGACATCCACCTCACTTGGTTGCTGGATGTCAAGGCGACCGGTCACAACAAACAATGTTAATTATACCGTCACAACATTTAAACATAGTTTCTTATTGCTAAATACCCCTGAAGACGGAGACCACTTAGTACTTGGAAATGCGTCGGGTGCAAGAAGTATAGACTGTATTGTATCACATTGTATATGACGGTGTATAAGTTTTAGTTGTGTTAAAACATTCCATGCTCTTTTATATACTTTTTCTATTTATTTTTCTAATAAATATTTTTTGAAATGATAAAAACACTCTACTAAAAGCTTTTGAAAAATTATCATGCCTTAAAAGTCCACCACATAGGGGATTTTTCCTTTTCTTCTTCAATATTGGATGTGGCACTACCCCCTTGCTCAATATTACTGGCCCAACAATTTTTCCAAAAATAAAACCTATGTGGCTCAGACCCAAAGTTAAAATGGCTATAAATAATAAAAAAGAGCCTTTAAAAAAATATAAAAATGAAGGAATGCTATCATCGTTTAAATGTTACAAAGAATATAACAGATTATGTAAAAAGGAAATCAAGGATGCAAAAAATTCCAAACGAACGACAGATTACAAAAGATAATAGGACAAACCCCCAAAAATTCTTCAAATATATCAATAGTAAAAAGGTCAGGTCTGAGCATGTAGGTCCTTTACAAAATAATCTAGAGTGGGTGACTGGGGACAAAGAGAAGGCAAATTTATTAAATACTTTCTTCAGCTCTGTATATACAAAGGAGCATGTCCATAATGGGGGTGGTAGTGCCCCAAATGATCCACACTGACTCAAAAGTGATATGGTGCAGAAATATTTAGACAGAAAAAAGGTGGATAAAGCACCTGGACCAGGTGGAATCCACCCACAGATCCTAAAAGAATTGAGCTCTGTCATTTCAAGGCCTTTGTTTCTAATATTTAGGGACTCGTTAATGACTGGAATGGTACCACTGGATTGGTGCAGGGACAATGTGGTGCCCATATTTAAAAAGGATTAAAGTCTTTACCAAGTAACTATAGACCTGTAGACTTCTATAGTCTGGAAGAGGTTAATAAAAAACCACATAGATGTGTTCTTGCTGGAAAAAATATTTTAAGCAACAGACAGCATGGATTAATGAAAGACAGAAGTTGTCAAACAAACCTGATTTCTTTTTATGAGGAGGTAAGTAAAACCTTGGACAGAGGGGTGGCTGTGGATGTGGTATACCTGGATTTTGCAAAAGCATTTCACACAGTTCCCCACACATGGCTCATGTAAAGTCTACAGGCTTGGAAAGATCAATTTGTAAATGGATACAAAACTGGCTAAAAGACAGAATTCAGAGAGTAATTGTTAATGACTCTTATGCCCTGTACACACGGTCGGACATTGATCGGACATTGCGACAACAAAATCCATGGATTTTTTCTGACGGATGTTGGCTCAAACTTGTCTTGCATACACACGGTCACACAAAGGTATTGGAAAATCTGATCGTACTGAACGTGGTGACGTAAAACACGTATGTCGGGACTATAAACGGGGCAGTAGCCAATAGCTTTCGTCTCTTAATTTATTTTGAGCATGCGTGGCACTTTGTGCGTCGGATTTGTGTACACACGATCAGAATTTCCGACAACGGATTTTTTTGTTGGAAAATTTTATAGCAAGCTCTTAAACTTTGTGTGTCGGAAATTCCGATGGAAAATGTGTGATGGAGCCCACACATGGTCGGAATTTCCGACAACAAGGTCCTATCACACATTTTCCGTCGGAAAATCCGACTGTGTGTACGGGTCATTACTCTGAATGGTCTAAGGTTATCAGCGGTGTACCCCAAGTAGTGTTAATTTAGTCGACTAAAACGACTAAAACATTTTAGTCGACTAAAATGACTAAAACATTTTAGTCGACTAAATGAATACTATTTTAGTCGACTAAAATACGACTAAAACTAAAATAATTGAGATGACTAAAATACGACTAAAACTAAAAGCCATTTTAGTCAAAAGACTAAAATGAGATTAAAACTAAAATGCCATTTTAGTCCTAAGACTAAAATGAGACTAAAACTAAAATGCCATTTTAGTCAAAAGACTATGATTAAAACTAAATTGCAATTACTGAAATGTACTGGAGATTTTAGTCGACTAAAATGTACTGGAGATTTAGTCGACTAAATACGACTAAAACTAAAACAATTGCAGAAGACTAAAATGGGACTAAAACTAAAATGCCATTTTAGTCCTAAGACTAAAATTAACACTGACCCCAAGGTTCAGTGTTAAGACAGTTACTTTTTAACATCTTTATAAATGATATAGGGTCTGAGATTAAAAGTAAAATTTCTGTCTTTGCAGATGTCACTAAGCTATGCAGTGGAATAACGTCTTTACAGGATGTCTCCAATTTAAAAGCTGACCTCAGTGCTCTGTCTAATTGGGCAACTAAAATGAGGTTTAATGTTGATAAATGTAAAGTTATCCACTTGGGGGCTAAGAATATGCATGCATCATACATACTAGGGGGAGTACAATTTGGGGAATGCATAGTGCAGAAGGATCTGGGGGTTTTGGTAGATCACAAGCTCAATAATAGCATGCAATGCCAAGCGGCGGTCTCCAAAGCGAGCAAAGTCCTTTCTTGTATTAAGAGAGGTATGGACTCCAGAGAGAGAGATATAATTTTGCCCCTGTACAAATCATTAGTAAGACCACATCTGGAATATGCAATTCAGTTTTGGGAACCAGTTCTCAAAAAAGGATATCAGGGAACTGGAGAAAGTGCAGAGAAGGGCAACCAAAGTAAAGAGGCATGGAGGAGCTCAGCTATGAGGAAAGATTAGAGGAACTGAATATATTCCCTCTTGAGAAAAGGAGATTAAGGGGGGTTATGATCAACATGTACAAATACATAAGTGGTACATATAGTGAACTTGATGTTGAGTTATTCACTTTAAGATCATCACAGAGGACAAGGGGGCACTCTTTACGTTTAGAGGAAAAAAGATTTCAGCTCCAAATACAGAAAGGTTTATTCACAGTACGAGCTGTGAAAATGTGGAATAGACTCCCTCCAGAGGTGGTTCTGGCCAGCTCAGTAGATTTCTTTAAAAAAGGACTGGATTTTTTTCCTAAATGTACATAATATAACTGGGTGCTAAACTTTATAGGTAAGGTTGATCCAGAGAAAATCCGATTGCCTCTCGGGGGATCAGGAAGGAATTTTTTTCCCCTGCTGAGCAAATTGGAGCATGCTTTGCTGTTTTTTTTGTCTTCCTCTGGATCAACTGTGGGTGAAGGATTGTGAACATGGGATTGTTTTTTTTTTTTTTTTGGTTGAACTGGATGGACTTGTGTCTTTTTTCAACCTCACTAACTATATAGCTATGTAACTATGTATCAAAGTTGTGCTTCTGTAGTAACAAGTGAGTCCTGCTCTGTGCATTAGTACTTTGAGACCACACTGACATAATAATGCATCCTAAGGAAACAGAAAATGAGTAGACTAAAGCTTGGTGTCGTTCAACCCTGAAGAGTGAGTAGTGACCAGGACCAGAATTGGTAGGTCTATTGGGGACAGAGCCTATGGTCTATTGCCCAGGGCGGGTCCTAGTTATAATATGTTTTTCATGCACTCCCATTGACTCCTTTGGATTTATTAACACACATCAAAAGATAGAAAATGCACCTAACTTTTTTTCAGAATGCCGGCAATGCAACACAAAAGATGTCTACAAGGCCAATCTACATAAATCTGAATGGGTTTGGAACCCTTTGATTGAACATTACTAACCTAGGGACTTTGACTATTCACTCTTGATCATCTGACTGCTCTAACAAGCCAGCTAGCCAGCCCACATTGTCTGGTGGAAGGGCAATCTAGGACCACCCCAGCCAATTCTCCCTCCCCTTACCCAACCTCTTACCTGCTAGCCCTTACCAAACCTTTCTCACTCCTCCTTTTATTCTTCTTAACTATTTACTCCTTAAAATTATTGTTATAGCACAATAAAGAGGTGCAATTTTTTTTTTGGAACGTAATGTGAACATGAACTTTTGATATTGTGCTTCTATCTCTAGATTGTAATTGCACAAGAATCTGATTTCATGTACATACTTTCCTTGATGATAATTGTGCTAATTGCTGTTGTCTATGTTCATAAACCTTGGATAAAAACCTGTTGAAATGAAAAAAAAACAATGGGATGACAAGTAACATACATTTTATTTTATTATAAACATTATGTCGTATGACACATAGATATGAAGGGGGCCTTAAAGTTTCTCGCTGGATATAGATATTTTTTAAATTACAACCTGGAGTTCTGATTTAAATGCAAATCTAAAAAGGGACAAAATACAATGCAACAATTCAAGGTAAATATAAAGCATATCTCCAAATAGAACAAAGCTATTTCTTATTTTTTCCAGTTGTTACAAGGATTGATTTTGTGTGATAGACAACAGGGACACAGACAGAAATAAAAATGCAATAATGATTTTAGTACTTGTTAACTGTTTCAAAAACCAACATGTCCTATAGGATGGTATTAGAACAGCATAGAGACAGTGAGGGAATGTAGACTGCATCCAATATTATTTCTGTAGTATTGAGCAGCTATAACTGTGAGGGACCATGCTTAGCAGTTTTAAAAAGTAAAATCAGCTTCAACCAGCACAAATAAACTGATATCTGCCATCTTTCTCTAGAAATAGAACAAAATAAATAAAGTGCAAATTCTATATGAATGTCATTAGATCATGCAGGATCGTAGATGGTGTAGCTGCAGCCAAACTCTTATGCCCCGTACACACGGTCCAATTTTCCGATGGAAAATGTGTGATAGGACTTTGTTGTCGGAAATTCCGACCGTGTGTAGGCTCCATCACACATTTGCCATCAGATTTTCCGACACAGAAAGTTTGAGAGCAGGCTATGAAATTTTCCAACAACAAAATCCGTTGTCGGAATTTCCGATCGTGTGTACACAAATCTGACGCACAAAGTGCCACGCATGCTCAGAATAAATAAAGAGATGAAAGCTATTGGCCACTGCCCAGTTTATAGTCCCAACATACGTGTTTTACGTCACCGCGTTCAGAATGATCGGATTTTCCAACAACTTTGTGTGACCGTGTGTATGCAAGACAAGTTTGAGCCAACATCCGTCGGAAAAAATCCTAGGATTTTGTTGTCGGAATGTCCAATCAATGTCCGACCGTGTGTACGGGGCATTACTTTATCAGGCACTGTTGTCATGATAAGACAACACAGGGGTCTATAATTCCTATAAACCCCTTGCTGCCAATGTAATTTAGCTTTATCAAAGTAGGTGGGGTAGCTGAAAAAAACTATGCTGGAGCCACGTGGGCATAAGGTTAATGCTGACTGCATACTGATATTATATCCCGCTGTGAGTATCCTATCCTATCATACCCCGTATAATCATCTTTGGTAGTAGATATTTTTGGTCCTTGTACGCCTCCTGTGGTCACATACAGTCCTTTTCGTGCTGAAACCATTGGGAACACCTCTAGAATGGTTCAGATTATAAACTCAAGTCATATAGGAGTAACCTTGGCCATGACCCTTGCAGATAATATATACCCCTGAAGAAGGCCATCAAACATGTTGGGATTTACGCTATAAATTTAAGGACCATAAGAAATTGGCCATGTTTGTGTATGGTTTTATATGGATAAATTGTTTTAACCTAATTTTTTAAGTTTTGTTACTTATGTGGCACCTGAAAACTCCCGTGATTCTTTCTTCCATTTTTTTTTTAAGTTTAGGTAAAAGCACACTAGTACTTAAAAAAGAAAAACGTTTTTGTTTTGTTTTTTGTTTTTTAATTGGTAGTGGTATTAAATATAAACACTTTCTGTTTTAACAAGTCAATTCAGTATGTTCAGTGGGGAAATGTTCTTTCCCTCTATTCCCATTACCTGACTAGTTCTTGTTTTTTTAATAAAATGAAGGCAACCTTTAAATGTCACACTTTTTTCTTCACAAATATAAAACCTTTCACTGTAGCTGCTACAATATTAATAATTAATACCTCTGTTTGATGTAATACAGGCCAAATGTACCTTTAGCAGAAGTCTAAACATAATACGGCAGATGTGTCTAAACCTTTTGCTGCCAGGGCTATTTTTAATTTTTTTTGCACACATATATAAAAAGTCATTTTAAGCATGAAGATTATTTAAAACCTCTCATATTATCTATTTTCTAAAAAAAAAAAAGCAGAGACCCTGGAGGCTAAAATATTGATTTTTTTTATGTCACACAAACGTACACAACAGTTTATCAAGCTCAAATTTTCTGTAAAAAATACAATAAAGTTAATATAAAAAATGAGCCAAGATGAGTAAATAGATACCTAACGTGTCAAGCTTTAAAAATGCATGCCCTCAAAACAAAGACAAACTTTAGCACCCTGTATTTTACATAGGTGATGCTTTAAAAGCCCCAACAGGCCATCCCTTTAAATTTAACTGTGAATATTAACCCTAGAATTATTTCTATCATACCAGTTTGCATAAATGTAACATGTGTAGTGCAAACAAAATTTTCATATGCCCCGACAGGTGTGTTTATGTCCCCTAAGTGATATTAACTCTATGTGACAGGTTCTTTTTAAAGAGACATCAGGGGTTATTTAGACCCCTGATGTCTCACATGCCTTATATTGATCCTAATAGAGTGCAGATTGTGACAACAGAAACTGGAAGTGACATTAAAGACTTCATTTCCATGTTCTTTGATGCTTTGTGAGATCAGCAATTGGATGTTCAAAGGTCTCCTTTTCCTGAACCTGGTAACATATGCCATGCAGGTCTCAGGCCCGTAGGTGGAACAGCAGAGCTCGGCAAGCATTGAGGGATGGGTAGTTGGGGTGGAACAGGATGTGATTAGGCTGTATAGCTGATCACTTTCATCAGAAAGCCGACAGTTGGCTTGTGGAATATACACATCTCCCGACTGCTTTAGCAGCCTTGAATGTGTATAAATCCCCCACTACCACTGATATCTGTCACACTGCAGTGACAGTAAGAAGATTAAATCACTTGGTACCTAAAGGGTTAGTTAACCATTTAAAATACCTATGCGGGTAAGGGGTACCTATAGACAAAAAACAACCAGTCAGCTTTGAATAAAGTTGAAAAATTCCCTTGCTATAGGTGTAGGCCATTTATGTCCCTCCCAATGCCTGGCCGAAAAACCCCAGGGACAGTGTCCCCCCATCCTGCATTGTTGTTAGAATGTTAAAATTCTGCTAGCTGATGCTACTTACCCCCACTATCACAGGTAAGAGATCTCTCTGATTCAATTCCCTGCACCTCTAAGCTGCTGTAAAAAAGGAGACCACAAACTGTGCATACACCACTCCTGTTATAGTGGGGTGAGCAGTAACGTCTGGGAGTGCCTTAGCAATGTTCTAGCCACAAAGACAGGATGGGAGAAGAGCATCTCTGGGGGGGGGGGTTTCAGTTGGACTTCACGAGGTACATATATTTCCTATGCTTATAGCAAGGGCATTATTCAACTTTAGTAAATGTTGCACAGTTTGCTTTTACCTAGAGGTGCCCCTTAAAGGGGTTGTAAACCTTCACAGTTTTTCACCTTAATGCATTCTATGCATTTGTGTTGCAGCACCCCCACAGACCCCCCCCCCCCCCTTTTTCTTACCTGAACCCGATCGTTCCAGCGATGGGGACAAGCCCAGCAGCTCCAGCGGCTGTCTCGGGTCCTCATTGGATAGATTGATAGCAGCGGGAGCCATCTGTGCAAAGGTTTTGCACAGATGAGGCAAGTACAGTATCTCACAAAAGTGAGTACACCCCTCACATTTTTGCAAAGTGTAATTTCTTCAGCGTTGTCACATAAAAAGATATAATAAAATATTTACAAAAATGTGAGGGGTGTACTCACTTTTGTGAGATATTGTATAACATGCTTATTGTTAAAAAAAAAAAAAATAACAAAAAAAACACAAAGCTTTACAATGACTTTACCTGCATAGGCAATTTTTGGTAAAGGTGAACTAACCTTTTAATCATGGTAATGGTCCATGCCGGCTGTAATCATTGTCAGTAATAAGCCTGTTTGCATGCATTGGGAGTATGTGCATTCTGAAGTTCTGGGAGTTTGCTTTGATTCACAGTATTGTCTGTTCGATTTTACTTTATTGTTGTGACTAATGTACTTTGTTTTTTGTTGGCTGTAACAACTGCTGTTTGCTCTGAACCATTTTTTTAGCAGGAACATCCAGATACAATGACACTTTTGTTACAAAGTTACCAAGTCACAGACAATTAGTAAGGTTCCAGAATCCCCCAATCGTTTGTAATATAATATATAAATAATGGTAATGGGTGTTAATGAGTTTAATTTATTATGGCCAGGCTATCTAACCGGCTACTGCAGATGGCATTTCATGTCCATTAACTCCCAAATTAATTCTACCATCACTATTGCCAAGTCCTGGGACTAGAATACAAAGCAAGAATACAAAGCAAGATCCTTGTTAATGTAAAATTTAATGTACTGCAACAAGGGTGACAGGTAATTTGCTTAACAGCGCAATAGATTTTCCAATAAAGCTGATGGTATAAAGCATTACTTTGTCATTATTTATCTCTGCCATTCCGAGTTGTGTTAAAATTCAAATCCATCCTGAATGGAGAGCGAAAAGTCATTAGTAATTTTGATCACAGCTTGGTACTTTTTTAGTCCTGTTACTGCAAATCACAGTTTGATGCGTCTGTGAACAGGAAGTTCTAGTCACAGTGCATTGTTTCCTGAGATATGAAATATTGGCGATGGTCCTCCAACTAGGACAATAAACAGTTGCATCCACTGTATTAATCCTTCTCCAAACAATGCTGGTGAAATAGAAGCTAACTAGAAAAGAAATAATACTGAGAAAAACAAAGCATCTTGGTTTTCAAAATATATATGGACAAATGCAGACTGCGCACAATAGATTCTTTAAGTAGATTTGTGTGCTCGCTGTACTGTGACCAAAAATTAAAGGGTCATATTTGGTAGATGATGGAAAGTTAAGCCACCTAATGGTTTGAGTTGAATTCCTGGGTCTGCAAACTGGCCGTAGCCAATATTACAGGTCACACTCTCCCTCTAATGCCGTGTACACAAGACCAGACTTTTCGACCGGACTGGTCCGACGGACCGAATCCGTTGGACAATCCAACCATGAGTGGGCTTCATCGGACCTTCAGTGGACCTTTTCTGTCAAAAATCAGACAGACTTTAGATTTGGAACATGTTTCAAATCTTTCTGACAGACTCAAGTCCGGTCGAAAAATCTGTTCTTCTGTATACTAGTCCGACGGACTAAAACCGACACTAGGGCAGCTATTGGCTACTGGCTATGAACTTCCTTATTTTAGTCCAGTCGTACGTCATCACGTTAGAAACGATCGGACTTTGGTGTGATCGTGTGTAGGCAAGTCCGTTACGTCGGAACTCCATCGGAACTCTGTCGAAAGTCCGTCAAAAAGTCCTTCGGAGTTCAGTCCGTCTAAAGTCTGCTCGTGTGTACACGGCATTAGACTTCATTTATTTTATATTATGTTGAATGCAACGGGAGATGCTAGAGCATTCATAAGTCGACAGAACACCAAAAAAATCAAATATTTTCAAGAACAGATTTGGGTAGCAGAGATTTAGTAAAAATTTGTGTTTTTTTCACTTTCTCTTTTAACCCCTTTAGTGTTACTTTTTACCCCTGAACAAACAGACAATTTTTTTTTCTACACGCATGATAAAATAGGAATTTTAGGCATGTATGCGCAACAATTTTTAAACCTCTACAATAGAATAAACTAAAACTAATTTTAGTGCACACAAACACAATATAATTTAATTTTTTGCAAAATGTAAAAGACAAAGACTTGATTTACTAAAACTGGAGAGTGCAAAATCTGGTGCAACTCTGAATAGAAACTGATCAGCTTCCAATTTTTTTGTTACAAAGCTTAATTGAACAAGGTGAAGTTAGAAGCTGATTGGCTACCATGCAAAGCTGCACCAGCTGCCCTCTACAGTTTTAGTAAACCAACCCCAAGATATGTGTAAATTTATAGATACCAAATATGTCAAGCCAATTGCATGTGCAACATTGAAGTGGTGAGAAATGACAATACTCAAAATTAGCCATAGACAATGCTTTAGAGACCTTTAGAGTTCATCATTTCAGAGTTAAACATAAATAATGGCCCTAGAATTATTCCTCTTAGTCTGTCGTGCACAGCAATACCTAATATGTGATACGCAATAGACGTTTACATGCAAACACGCATCCTGGACATTCATATGTTTACGTATGGTGGTGGGGCTTTGGGTCCTCACTTTTTTTCAGAGAGGATTTTGCTCATCCTACCTCTGTTCAGTGTTCCTGAATGCTGTTCCCCATACTCAGTGCCTGAAGGTAACCCCAATCATTACTCAGGCCAGGAATTAAACGTTAGAATGATTAACATTTAGGATGTGTAACAATCGAGAATAAACATGTTTACATTGAATTCTTGTTACAAATAGTGATCAGGGTTAATTCTAGGGAGATTAAAGTATACGCAAATAATATGTTTAAGCAAACCCTAAGGCTGGGTTCACACTATTGTGAATTGGATGCGTGTTCCCCGAATCCAATTTGCAAAATCAGAAGATTTCGACCGGCTCTCTATGGAGCCGGTTCACACATCTCCGTTGCGTCTCTGGTGCGAATTTGCACAGGAGTCCTGTGCGTCTTTTGGTCTGTTTCATGTCCGAATTCAGCCAAAAGTCAGGCTGAAATTGGACCTGAAATGGTGAACAGGGACGCACCGGACCCCTCCTGTGAGCCGAATGCGAAGATAGTATGAACCCAGCCTAAAGTTTTATTCCAATCAAAACCTAACTAAGCTTAAATCTACAACCCCCCCCCCAAGCTTATTCTGCCTACCCTGTATAATGAAAGATGTGTATACTTACTGTATATATTCTGAAGTGACTCCGGTCCGGTCATATAATCTCATCAATGGTGGCTTCATTGTAGAGGAGAGAGCAGTGACAATGGCTGCAGAGCCTGGGCGATGATGTTACCTATAGTCTTACTATAGGGTAGTTGTTGTCGGCTGACCCTCCTCTATACTGGAGCCATCACTATGACCCGATCATATGAATGGATCAGGGGGATTTCAGCATTGGTAAGTATAGACATTTACAGGGTAGATAGAATATGTTTAGAATGAGATAGGAGTACTTTTTAACATTAGCAATATTGATATACAACAATAGTTTTAAAAAAAATGGTGAGATCACGCGTTTAATAAAAACGAAAAAAATAACAAAAAAATGCCATCGATAATTCTTTAACATTTTTTTTACATTTTATATCTAATATCACTGTAATTATTTTTGTTAATGAAATTACTTTTATTTCAAATTAAAACTACTCACAATTGTCTTTCCTAGATTTAGCAATGTAAATTGCATTAGATTAACCGGAATGTAATTGCAGTTTGCATAATGTGAGCATTTACAGCTTGCTTTATTTAACATGGGAACATAGGGTCAAAAGGCTCATCTTTATTTAAATGCGACATGTGTGCTGCCATCTAGTCACCCAGAAAATATGGAATCTCAGTATTAAATGGAAATTATTATTGATATTATAGGTTATTTTCTTGCATACAGTATAAACATTTGATACAGAATGCACATGACACTGGTGTCACAGAGTGTTATGGGTTTTCTAAACAGAGAGCCCAACTCTCTTTTAGACTGTCTCTAATTTAAATGATTAAACTTGTCTAAAAAATAAAAGGCAGAAAGGACAAGATTTACTTCACTCTGACTCATTAGTGAGTGTAAAATCAAGCTTGAGCTATTGAACTCTGTAAACAAATAACTTTTCATAGCATAGTAGCTAATATCAGCATGATCCACATGTGAATAGGAGCCTAAAGCTCCACTTTCTGGCTGTAAATGTTAATATGAACTATTCATATGTAACATTTCATGAAAACACTGTTTTAAAAGCTAAACCATTTTCAGGCCTGACCATAATGCAATAGTGAACTATACACAAAACAATATGCATGGAAATTATGGTAGCATACTATATACATTGCATGATTTAAGTCAGTTTAATATACATTATTTGTAATCATAACTCTGCATTGGCTGATAGAATCAATAAAAAAAGAAAAAGAAAAAAAAACAACTGTCTGAATTATTGAGATGCTATTGGATGCTATTGGCAATGCTTTTGATAATAACAGACAGACATATATCAGCTATAATCTTCCTGTCTTAGATCTTAACCACTTGAAGATCATACCTTTTCTGACACTTTTTGTTTAAATCTGTAATTTTTCCTAGAAACATTAACTATACTGTGTGTGTGTGTGTGTGTATATATATATATATATATATATATATATATATATATATATATATACAATTGTATGAAAAAGTTTAGGAACCCCTGACAATTTCCATGATTGCCATTTATAAATATTTGGGTGTTTGGATCAGCAATTTCATTTTGAAACAAAGAATTATTTTGAAATTATAAAGAGAGAGATTATAAAAAAAATTATAAACGAAATTAGACAGGTGCATAAATTTGGGCACCCCAACAGAAAAATCACATCAATATTTAGTAGAGCCTTCTTTAGCAGAAATAACAGCCTCTAGATGCTTCCTATAGCCTGTAATGAGTGTCTGGATTCTGGATGAATGTATTTTGGACCATTCCTCCTTACAAAACATCTCCAGTTCAGTTAGGTTTGATGGTTGCGGAGCATGGACAGCCCGCTTCAAATCACCCCACAGATGTTCAATGATATTCAGGTCTGGGGACTGGGATGGCCATTCCAGAACATTGTACTTGTTCCTCTGCATAAATGCCCGAGTACATTTTGAGCAGTGTTTTGGGTCGTTGTCTTGTTGAAATATCCAGCCCCGGCATAACTTCAACTTTATGACTGATTCCTCAACATTATTCTCAAGAATCTGCTGATATGGAGTGGAATCCATGCGCCCCTTAACTTTAACCAGATTCTCAGTACCGGCACTGGCCACACAGCCCCATGACATGATGGAACCTCCACCAAATTTTACTGTGGGTAGCAAGTGTTTTTCTTGGAATGCTGTGTTCTTTTGCCGCCATGCATAACGCCCCTTGTTATGACCAAATAACTCAATCTTTGTTTCATCAGTCCACAACACCATATTCCAAAATGAAGCTGGCTTGTCCAAATGTGCATTTGCATACCTCAAGCGACTCCGTTTGTGGTGTGTGCAGAAAAGGCTTCTTTCGCATCACTCTCCCATACAGCTTCTCCCTGTGAAAAGTGCGCTGAATTGTTGAAGGATGCACAGAGACACCATCTGCAGCAAGTTGATGTTGTAGGTCTTTGGAGGTGGTCCGTGGGCTGTTTTTGACCGTTCTCACCATCCTTCGCCTTTGCCTCTCCAAAATTTTATGTGGCCTGCCACTTCTGGCCTTAACAAGAACTGTGCCTGTGGTCTTCCATTTCCTCACTATGTTCCTCACAGTGGACACTGACAGCTTATATCTCTGCGATAACCTTTTGTAGCCTTCCCCTAAACCATAATGTAGAACAATCTTTGTTTTCAGGTAATTTGGGAGTTGTTTTGTGGCCCCCATGTTGCCACTCTTTAGAGCAGAGTCAAAGAGACCAACAACTTGCAATTGGCCACCTTAAATACCTTTTCTCATGATTGGATGCACCTGTCTATGAAGTTCAAGGCTTAATGAGCTCACCAAACCAATTGTGTGTTCCAATTAATCCGTGCTAAGTAGTTACAGGTATTCAAATCAACAAAATGACATTTATGCACCTGTCTAATTTCATTTTGATGCATATTGCGCATTTTCAATAAACCTCATTTCACTACTGAAATATTACTGTGTCCTTCAGTTATGTGACAGATCAAAATGAAATAGCTGATCCAAACACCCAAATATTTATAAATGACAATCATGGAAATTGTCAGGGGTTCCTAAACTTGGCATACAACTGTATATATATATATATATATATATATATATATATATATATATATATATATATATATATATATATATATATATATTTTTTTTTTTTTTTTGCAGAGTAGCAGAGGCCCTAGAGAATAAAATGGTGGGTTTTACAATTTTTATGTCACACGATATTTAAACAGTGTTTTTTTGCTAACGAAAACTTTTGGAAAAAAATACACTTTATTGAAGTTTAAGGCACACGAACACACTAAAATCCCCAATTGTTTGGTAAAATATAAAAGGTGGTGTTACGGAGAGTACATAGATACCTAAGATGTAATGCCTTAAAATTGTGAATGTTTGTGGAATGGCGACAAACTATGATATTTAACTGCTTGCCGACCAGTCACCGTCATTTTACTGCGGCAGGTCGGCACGATCCCGTGAACTGTCGTAGCTATACATCGGCTCCCGGGATCAGGATAGCAGGCGCGCCACCAAAGGCGCGCGTGCGCCCGCTGCAGAGCGGGGCTGCCGATGCTCGTGGTCGACAGTTGCGATGACCGCCAGCCACAAGTGATCACGAGCACGAGAGACAGAACAGGGATGAGTGTGTGTAAACACACACTTCCCTGTTCTCTTCTGAGAGGAGTGACAGATCGTGTGTTCCTATTAGCTAGGAACCACGATCCGTCACTTCCTCTAGTCAGTCCCCTCCCCCTTTAGTTAGAATCACCTCCCAGAGAACACAGTTAACCCCTTGATCGACACCTAGTGTTAACCCCTTCACTGCCAGTGACATTTTTACAGTAATCAATGCATTTTTATAGCACTGATCGCTGTATAAATGCCATTGGTCCCAAAAATGTGTCAGAATTGTGCGATGTGTCCGCCATAATGTTGTAGTCATGTTAAAAATCGTAGATCGATGCCATTACTAGTAAAAAAAAATAAATAAATAAAAATGCTATAAATCTATCCCCTATTTTGTAGACGCTATAACATTTGAGCAAAAAAATGGACGTCAATTTTGTTTGAGTGCAGCGTCGCACGACTGCGCAATTATCAGTTAAAGCGACACAGTGCCGAATTGCAAAAAATGGCCTGGTCATTCAGCAGCCAAATCTTCTGGGGCTGAAGTGGTTAAAGTCTCCATAGGCGACACTTTAAAAGCCTTTAAAGCTTACCAGTTTAAAGTAACAGAGGAGGTCTGGTGCTAGAATTATTGGTCTTGCTCTGACGTTCGCGGCAATACCTCACATTTGTGGTGCAATCGCTATTTAAGTATGCGTGCGGTACCAACGCATGTGTTCGCCTTTGTGTGCAAGCATGGGGGAGAGCGGGGGTGCTTTAAACATTTTTTAAATTCTATTATATTTTTTTAACTGTTTCTTTAACCGGTTCAATACAGGGCATTTTCACCCCCTTCCTTCCCAGACCAATTTTTAGTTTTCAGCGCTGTCGCACTTTAAACGACAATTGCGCGGTCGTGCAACGTTGTACCCAAACAAAATTGACGTCCTTTTTTTCCCACAAATAGAGCTTTCTTTTGGTGGTATTTGATCACCTCTGCGGTTTTTATTTTTTGCGCTATAAACAAAAGAAGAGCGACAATTTTGAGAAAAAACACAATATTTTTTACTTTTTGCTATAATAAATATCCCAATTTTTTTTTTAAAAAACAAATTTTTTCCTCAGTTTCGGCTGATACGTATTCCTCTACATATTTTTGGTAAAAAAATATCGCAATAAGCGTATATTGATTGGTTTGCGCAAAAGTTATAGCGTCTACAAAATACGAGATAGATTTATGGCATTTCAAAAAAAAAAAGATTTATTTATTTTTTTTACTAGTAATAGCGGCGATCGCGATTTTTTTTCGTGACTGCGACATTATGGCAGTTGCAGGTATCATCCCTGTATAACCATTTTAAGTTAATCACATACATGTAGTTGGTGTAGTGGTTATCAAAAGTTATTTTTTTCTTACCCCCTTGGTGCCGGACAATACGCCTGTCAGACAGGAAGTGAGGGGAAATCTTTCCTAAATGAAGGGAAATTTCCTCTAAAGCTAATAATACATGTTGCAATCAAATCTCTATAATCTTTGTACCATCTCCTTTAGCAATGTAATATAAGGATCTACATAAACTATCAAATCAATGTGTTTCTAATCAGGTAATTTCCTTGCAATACATACATGTTCATAGACCACCAGAATATGCCCCTTTTTAACTACTTGCTGACCGCCCCACATATATATGTACTGTGGGGCCGCAGCTCCTACAGCTGAAATCATGTACCTGTACATGATCGCAGCTTCCGAGTTTGTGGTGTGAAAGTGATTGGACACAGTGGGAGCCAATCAGCGAGTCGGGTGGACCCGATGTCCTCCAGGACCCGCTGATCATTCCCGAGAGAGGCAGAACGGCGGTCTGCCTATGTAAACAAGGCAAATCACCATTCTGTGACAATGGAAGACAGAGATCCTGTGTTTCTGCTAAGCAGGAACATGGATCTCTGTCTTCCCACAGTACAAGCTCCCCCCACATAGTTAGAAAGCGCCCTCCCCGGGACACATTTAACCCTCCACAAAAAGAAAAAGTAAATAATATTATGCACACCCAAGGGTTAGGAGAGAGGGAGGGTTAGGTGTGGGATACCTACTACAGGGTTAGGGGAGGGAGGGCACTGGTCATTGGGAGATACATGGGGAATGGGGGGGAAGGGACTATTTCTGGAAAGCTATATCATGTGATGCTGTTCTATAGATCAATAAACTAGTTATGAGGAGATAACCCTTGGGTGTGCATAATATTATTTCTTTTTTGTGGAAGTTTATCTAATGTACACACCCTGCCATTATTCATGGTGGTACCCTCATTCATTAAATGTTTATCAGGTTCCCGGTTTTTATATTTTTTCTTTTAAACACATTTAACCCTTTTGGTCATCCCTGATGTTAACCCCTTCCCTGCCAGTGTCCTTAGTACAGTGACAGTGCATATTTTTTTAGCACTGATTACTGTATTGGTGTCACTGGTCCCCAAAAAGTGTCACTTAGTGTCCGATTTGTCCGCTTCAATGTTGCAGTCTTGCTATAAGTCGCTGATCTCTGCCATTACTAGTAAATAAATGAATAAAAATTCCATAAAAATATTCCATAGTTTGTAGACGCTATAACTTTTGCGCAAACCAATCAATATAGGCTTATTGGGATTTTATTTACCACAAACATGTAGCAGAATACATATTGGCCTAAATTGATGAATACATTAGATTTTTTACATTTTTTATTTGGTGTGTTTTATAGAAGAAAGTAAAAAATATGTTCTTTTTTTTCTAAATTGTCGGCATTTTTTTGTTTACATTGGAAAAAGTAAAAACCACAGAGATGATCAAATACCACAAAGAAAAAAAAAAGCTCTATTTGTGGGGAAAAAAGGACATAAATTTTATTTGGGTACAGCGTCACACAACCGCGCAATTGTCAGTTAAAATATTGCAGCGCAAAAAATGGCCTGGTCATGAAGGGGGGTAAACCTTCTGGAGCTGAAGTGGTTAACCACCAAGCTACTCATTCCCTCCCTTGTTACCTCTCACCTTGACTATTGCAACTCCCTGCTGATAGGCTTACCTCTGAGGCTATCCCCCATTCAACATATCATGAATGGAGCTGCCAGTCTCATCCACCTTACCAACCGCTCAGTGTCTGCCACTCCTCCCTGCCAATTCTTCCACTGTATTCCACTCTCCCAACAAATAAAATTCAAGATACTAACAACAACATATAACAACATACAAAGCCATCCACGACTCTCCCCAAAGCTACATCACCAATTTTGGCTCCATATATCTGTGTCTCGCAAGAGTTTCTAGCTCTCTTGTCTTCTCCTCCCATGCTCAACTACAGGACTTCTCCAGAGCTTCTCCCAGCCTCTCCAACTCGGTCCACTTTTAGGCGATCCCTGAAAACTCATCTCTTTAGGTAAGCCTATTCTGCCTTCACCTAACAACTGAACTTTTAATTCTTCCTTTAGCTCATCCCTCACAGATATTACCTTTTGTACCACATGCCACTCCTAATAGATAGCAAGCTCTTGAGAGCAGGGCTCTCATAATCTTCTTTTATTGTAACTGTACTGTCTCACTTTATAATGTAAAGTAACAGTTGTGCTATACAAACCCTGTATAATAATATATCTAAAGGATACTGTACACTTAGGTTGTAATCTGTATGGTGAAATTCAGATAGTTATCATCTGAAAAGTGAATCTCCATTTAAAGATATTTCCACTATTCTTGTTCGGTTGACAATGGTCAACAAGACAAGTAGGGTGAATCTTTCCAAGAGGAATACAGAAAGCTAAAAAGCTGACAAAGGTTTGGACCCTTCCCTACTCTTCCCAAAAGAAAAGAAAAACTTGTTTGGGCTCTAAATTACCTGTCATTAATAAAATTTGAGCATGGTGTCAACATATGAATAAAAGAATACACTTCAGTTTACTTCACCGCTCATATTCCGTTCCGTTCCATATTTGGAAATGCTGATTTGAACAGAGAAGGAGAGATATGGAGGAGAGATATGCAAATATATGCAGTTTATTTAAATATTTATAAATATTATTTCAAATTTCACACTTATTCATGGATTTAATTTCTAATGACTGGAAATAAAATGTATGAATACTTTACTAATTGAAAATCATTAATTTCAGGCAGACATAGTTATGAATTATTTTGTTTACATCTCCATTTGTGACTATAGATAGTTGAATGATTAAAAAGTGTTGTGACTTTAGGTGCTACAATAATGAAACTACCTAAATTTGTATAAGAGGTGTACAGTTATAAATGTTAAGGTATTATTATATTACATGTTTTATGTTGGTTATAGAAAGAAAACTGCATTTTTGTACTGTAAAGTTTGGCACAATTTAGATGCAGCTTCTAAGACAACAGCAACAAAATGTGCAAGTGGATTTTTGCAGCTTAATTATTTATGCTTCACTTTTTCATTAAACTTCCAATCTCATGGTACATGGTGATTCTAATGTGATTAGACAGGCATTTCTTATTCAACCTTGTAGAATTTTAGATCTTGCTTGTGTTTGTTCCATAAATATCCTGCTGGCTGGAGAGACTCTATTGACATGGATTAAAGCACCTCTCTGGTCCAGCACAACTATGGGCCTCTTGGTGCTGTTTGTAATGCCATGATCTATGATGTAAGTGGGTAGCAGGAATATTCGAGGGGGGCAGGAATTCTGACCAATCACTAACAATTTCAATTGCTAACAGCACCTTACTCTGAAAATACATGAGTTTGTTTTGTATGCTATATTTCCTAAAATAATGAGGATTCTGAGGGAGCGAAAGCTGGTTAAGTAAGGGAGGACATTTTTTCACAGACACTGCAATAAGTGGTAATAACAATATAGCTGCATAGGGAAGACAATAGTGCAGTCTAATGCATGGTGGCAAAGTGGTTAGCACTTACGCCCGACAGCAATAGGGTTGCCAGTTTGAATCCCGACCATGATATTACCTGCCTGGAGTTTGCATGTTCTCCCTGTGCCTGGGTAGGGTTCTTTCCACACTCCAAAGACATGCTGGTAGGTTAATTGGCTCCTGTCTAAATTGGCCCTAGTGTGTGTATATACAAATGTGTGTTAGAGGCCTTAGATTAAGCTCCTTAAGGGCAGAGACTGATGAAAATGCAAAATATGTAAAGCACTGCCTAAATTGGCAATGCTCTATAAGTACTATAAATAATCAATATCTCTAATGGAAAATCAATTCCAGAGGGAGAAAGGACTGCCAAATTCCACCTAATTCCCCCAAAAAGTGATAAAAACCAATACAAAAAAATTAGACATTGTAATGTTTGGGCACAGATAGTTACATAGGTATCCTACAATATATGGAAATGCATTTTGGGAATTTTCAGGGGGCTAGAAAATATGTGCTAATTTATGAACAGGTTATTTTAGGCTGAGTAGTTTTAGGATGTTGAGTAATTCATTACAAACTGGTATTCATTGTGAGATTTCAAAAATATAATACAAATGGGAAGAAGTAACACAGACCAGTTCTATACCAAACTCTAAATACTGAAAAAGTTCTATGAGTTTTACTTAAACCTTTGTCTGCTGATCTTTGATTCCAAAGAAGCCTGCAGGTGAGTATATCCCAACTACTTTCATAAAGTGCTAGAAATACAATAGCACATAATAAAAAAATTCCAGGAGGGACCTTAAAAGTAAAAATACAAGAATAATTAAAGTGATTAGAAATTTCTGAAATGAAAAATGTACAGGTCACATCCCTCTATAGTGTGTAGATTCCTTTCTGATCTCCCTACCTCTGATATCTGCATTAACCGCTTCAGCCCCAGAAGATTTTACCCCCTTCCTGACCAGAGCACTTTTTGCAATTCTGCACTGCGTTGATTTAACTGACAATTGCGCAGTCGTGCGACATTGTACCCAAACCAAATTGATGTCCTTTTTTCCCCACAAATAGAGCTTTCTTTTGGAGGTATTTGATCACCTCTGTGGTTTTTATTTTTTGCACTGTACACAAAAAAAGAGCGACAATTTAGAAAAAAACGCATTTTTTTTACTTTTTGCTGTAATATTCCCCAAAAAGATATAAAAAAACTATTTTTTTTCCGCAGTTTAGGACGATATGTATTCTTCTACATGTTTTTGGTAAAAAAAAATCGTAATAAGCGTATATTGATTGGTTTGCGCAAAAGTTATAGCGTCTACAAAATAGGGGATAGTTTTATGCTATTTTTATTATTTTTTTTTTTTTTACTAGTAATGGTGGCAATCTGCAATTTTTATCGGTGTCTACAACATTATGGTGGACACATCAGACAATTTTGACACATTTGTGGTACCATTGGCATGAATACAGCGATCAATGCTATAAAATGCATTGATTACTGTAAAAATGTCACTGGCAGTGAAGGGGTTAACACTAGGTGGCGATCAAGGGGTTAATGTGTTCCCTAGTGTGTATTCTAACTGAATGGGGGAGTGGACTGTGCAGGGGAGATGACAGATCGCTGTTCATACTCTGTATGAACAGACGATCTGTCTGTTCTCCCCTCAGAGAACCGGAAAGTGTGTGTTTACACACACAGACCCCGGTTCTCCGTGTGTCAGCGGTGATTGCGGGAGCCCAGGGGTGATCGTGACAGCCAGGCACTCGCATCGGCTCAGGGGGCGAGTGGGGGGGCTCGCGCGCCCCCTAGTGGCCACAGGGCGAAGCAACATTATACAACGTCGTTTCGCCCAGCCGTGCCATTCTGCCACAGTACAATTGCGTTGGCTGGTCGGCAAGTGGTTAATCACATTTGACGGTCTAACTGGCCACAAGGAAATTCCAGGAGACTCCCCCCAGCACACAGCAGGTGATTGACAGCCACGGCTGTGCATTTTTCCCTCTGAGACTGTGTAGAGGAGGATGTGTCCTTTCCTTCCATTCAAATCTTAGATTACAATCTCAGATTACAATGAGCTCTTCTCTCATACAGTGCAGTGTGTCGGATCCCTGCCCCCTGCCTTCTGGAGCTGAGTAAAAGCCTTTGATCTGTGTGTTTTTGAAGTCTGTAGAGGAGAAGGGGCAGTGGATAAATAGGTACAACTTATGTAGGAGGGTTTGTTTCATATCTTTTTATCACCAGAGGCTAGTCACTTCATTGGGTAAATGTAAAGGTTTACAACCACTTAAACTATGAATTTACTTTACGAGGATGGCTAAAGCAAGGAAACTCGCTCTTAGCCATACCTTTCAATGTGGTATTAGAAATATAAAAATAAGAGAAGCATGCTGACATTCAAATAGCACATGCTTCCAGAGAATATATTCATAAGAGCAAGGCCAGTATGGAGTCTTGTGGAGATGAGGGAGAAACTCTACAGACAGCTAAAAAAGCAGGCTGAGAAGTGAATGTCAGGGAGACGGAATATATGACTCCAGAGAGAAAACAAGATGGAGAAACACTGATCACCTGAAGACCGAGTTCAGTCGCTTTCATACAATTTATACTTTCAAGCATCCGGGAGGACTAATAACAGAAGATATTGAAATCTAGACAGAAATACAAGCTAATGTAGATGCAACAAATCTCAGTTCTTTTGCACTAGGGGATATATTACATTTAAAATCTGTACCCAGAACATTCAAAATTATGTACAGAATGAGGGAAACTCATTAGTAACCTACAGCAGAAGCCTTTCTGAAGAGGAATTAAATTGGTGAAGTACTTGAGAAAGGGAAATTTAAAGGAAAACCTGTGGTCCCAGGTTAAAAAATGAAAACAGGAGACAGAAAAACAGCAGTTCACATAAATGACCCCCTGGTCCCCTTACCTAAATTTCCAGGTGTGAGGAGTCTCCCCACTTTATCCATGATGCAGTAACTTAGTGCTAACAGAAAGTACTACAATTCTTGTAAATTCCTAAAAATAGAATGAAAATTATTTATGTGCTGCAAAAGGGATTACTCAGGTAAGGTTTTTTTTAAGGATAGTTGTCTCTTTTTCTCACTGTAATATTATATCTTCTTTTCTATTCCATCATTACATGACAAGGTAGGGCCACTGCAATAGCAGGATTTGGCAGGGAGCTCTATCCCCATATTTCTACTTACACTTACTCTTGCATATGCATGTGACCATCGGTGAGCCTATGGCAAAAATCAGGCCATTTGTGGCAAACTGATAACTGCCAATCATTGATGAGATAATCCATTCACCCACACTGGGATTCAGTCCAGAACAGATAGATTTGCATAAAGCAGATATTAAAAAATCTTTTGCAGTTCCTGGGGTGCTCTTTATTTTATACAGTTTAAAAAACAAAAATTGCCTCTCCTTGTAATTTAAATGGGTAAAGGATTACTTTTGACATTACTTTCTTGTCTTATGCCATCCATAGACGGTTCGAATCTCCCCCATTTCAGTAGAGATCCACAGGGGAAACACAATAGCTCTTCGGGAGGCATTCCCCCATCAACACTGACCCGTGGTTGCAGAAAAGAAAATCATATTATCTATGCCTGGCTTTAGAAAACAATTTGTAGCAAATGCAGGACTCGCTCTTTACCTTGAGGTCAGTAAGTCGGGAAAGTCGGGAAAGTGAAGGTCTGAGAGTGCATAAACCTACTGGCTACTAGGGATGAGCCTGATGTTCGAGTCGGGTGTTCACCTGTTCGCCGAACAGCGAACAATATGCAGTGTTGCAAATTCGAAAGCTGCCGGAACACCGTTAAAGTCCATGGGACACTAACATGAAAAATCAAAAGTGCAAATTTTAAAGGCTTATATGCAAGTTATTGCCATAAAAAGTGTTTGGGGACCTGGGTCCTGCCCCAGGGTACATGTATCAATGCAAAACATTTTTTTAAAAACGGGCGTTTTTTCGGGAGCAGTGATTTTTTTAATGCTTAAAGTGAAACAATAAAAATTAAATATCCTTTAAATATCATGCCTGTCGGGTGTCTATAGTATGCCTGCAAAGTGGTGCATTTTTCCCATGTTTAGAACAGTACCACAGCAAAATGACATTTCTAAAGGAAAAATTCTCATTTAAAACTGATCGCGGCTGTAATGAATTGTTGTATGGATACTCATTGAAAAAAAGAGCATGGAATCCCCCCCAGTCCCTTACAAGGCCCTTTGGATCTGGTATGAATATTAAGGGGAACCCCAAACCAAAATTAAAAAGAAAAAATTGTGTGGGGGTCCCCCTAAAATCCATACCAGGCCCTTCTGGTCTGATATGGAAATTAAGGGGAACCCTGCACCAAATTAAAAATAAAATGGCCTAGGGGTCCCCCCAAAATCCATACCAGACACTTATCTGAGCACGCAACCTGGCAGGCCATAGGAAAAGAGGGGCGGACGAGAGAGCACCCCCCCTGCCCGGTGGTTGTGGGGGTCTGCGGGCGGGGGCTTATCGGAATCTGGAAGCCCCCTTTAACAAGGGGACCCCCAGATCCCGGCCTACCCCCTGTGTGAAATGGTAATGGGGTACAGGTACCCCTACTATTTCACAAAAAAAGTGTCACAGCTTGGGACAAGCCCTTTATTAAAAAATAAAATGTCCCACGATGTCCATTCATCTTCTTATATCACGCCGCCCGACGGACTGAAAAAAAAAAAGCAGCAACCGAACCGCCCCCATGGGAGGCTCCCGCTGTCTGACGCTTCTTCGATGTGACAGTTCTTATATAACTGAGGGCGGGGCCACCTGGTGATGTAACCAGGTGACCCCGCCCCCTCTGACATCACGGGGACTTCCCCATGGCTTCTCTGTGGCGTCAGAGGGGGCGGATTCACCCGTTTACGCAACCTACGCCTTTTTTTCCATATTGGCGCAGGGTTCCCCTTAAAATCCATACCTGACCTGAAGGGTCTGGTATGAATTTTGGGGAGGACCCCTACGCCATTTTAAAAAAAAAATTGGTGCAGGGTTCCCCTTAGCGCTGCTCACTTATGCGTTTGCTTCTGCACACGAGCTCGGTGGGACAGGGAGCGTTTAAAAAAAATTTTTTCTTATTAATTTGACCTTTTATTTTTAATTTTTACACTGTTCTTTTAATAAAAAAAAATGGGTCACTTTTATTCCTATTACAAGGAAGGTAAACATCCCTTGTAATAGAAAAAAAGCATGGCAGGATCTCTTAAATATGAGATCTGGGGTAAAAAAAACCTCAGATTTCATATTTACACTAAAATGCAATAGAAAAATAAATAAAAATGTAATGTCATTTAAAAAAAAAAAGTCCCTTTTAAGAGCATTGGGCAGAAGTGACGTTTTGACGTCGCTTCCGCCCTGCAATGATATGGAGGCGGGTGGGGCCATCTTCCCCTCACTCATCTCCATGTCAGGCTAGGGAGAGGATCCGATCGCCTCCGTCACTATCGACGGCTTCGGTAAGTGGCAGAGGGCACCGGAGAGCGGCAGGAGGGGGAGCCCTCTCCCGTCGCCGATAAAAGTGATTTTGCGGCGAATGCCCTGCAGAGACTACTTTTACTGGTGGTGTCATCTTGGCCTGGGCAAAGTTATTGACTGGAACTCATGGACTGCTGTTATTGATAATAGGTGGAACTTTTCTGAAAAATTATACTGTTGAAAAAATGATACTGATAAAAATACAGAAATGGTCCACCATATTGTTTAAGTGGAAGGTTAGTACTTATCCCCTTATGGGCCTCTTTTAAGGTGTTACTGCAGAAAAATAGCGGAGGGACTTTCACAACTCTACAACGTCTTGTGATCTAAACAATCTATACAGGGAACACTACCATTGCCTCCAAATTATTCACTTTTTTGCCACATATACAGGCACTCGCTCTTCCCTTACCAGTTTGACTTTTTATGAGGGTAACTTTAACTGCGCAGCAACTAAGTCCTCAGTCTGGTATGGATTTTGAGGTGACTCCCCCACACCGAAAGAAAAAATGGCTTGGGGTCCCCCCAAGTGAGCGCACCCTCCTGGACCATACCAGGCCACACATTTTATATAGCGGGAGGGGGGCTTTGGGTGCTTTAGGGTGGGGGGCTGTGCATTGATGGGGACAAGGGCCTCTTCTGACAACCCTGGGTGGTGGTTGTGGGGGTCTGATCCTGGCCCTCCCCTATGTGAATGAGTATGGGTACCCCTACCCATTCACCCCAAAAAAAGGCAAAGTAGTGTAAATAAAAACTACAGACGATTTTGACAAGTTCTTTTTTAAAAATCTTCCTCCAGTCTTCTCCCTCTGGTCTTCTTCCTCTGGTGTTCTGATAAGGGTTTGGTATGGATTTTGGGGGGGCACACCATTTTATTTTTTGGCATGGGGGTTCCCCTCAAAATTCATACCAAACCAAAGGGCCTGGTGTGGTCTTGGGGTGGACACCACACTGTTTTTTTTTTTCATTTTGGTGTGGGGTTCTCTTTCAGGATCCATACCAGACTGAAAGGGCCTGGTATGGATCTTGGGGGGACCCCACGGCGTTTTTTTTTTAAATTTTGGCATGGGTTCCCCTTTAAGATCCTCAGAGCACAAGTCGCACCACAAGTCGGATCAATTTCTATTCAAATCAATGGGTTGAAAGTCAGAACAGTTAGGATGGCTGTCATAGGAAACCATTGATTTTGACATGTCAAAAAAATATGCTTGATGAGGCTTAACACTGTATCCAGTATTAAGCCATGTTTAGCAGCGTCAGAAGTTTTTACTGCCACTTACAGCTCCTAAAAGCCTGTGTGAGGCCATAGAATAACATGGGGAGGCATTTTTAAGCTGCAAAAAAAAAAAAAAATTAAAGCAGCCCATTTATTAAAGAATGGGTTGCCAATGCACCACAACGATTTCAAAAACACATAACCCTTTTTTTAACAATGAAACACACCACAGTGCAAAGTATGTCTATTATGGTGCATTATAGTACCTCAGTATCTTGCAGTCTACTGTACAGTTCTTTGGGTTACCATTTACAGTGAATGGCACTGCAAAAAACTGTGTATAGAAAAGGTGGGTTGCAGGAACTTTAAGATAAGGAATAATATTCCATGTCCATGTTGCTGCAATGAACAAGTGTTAATGGGCCCGTTAGCTTTTTTGAAAAGGTGGTCAAATTGGTAAAACTAGTAGATCAGCAGAAACCTGACCGTTAAAAACCCAGTAGATAAGGAGATATAGCGTCCAACTGGATTGCAGGAGTGGACTGGACAGATTGCTGTAATAGTGACTTTTTAATAGCTAGTTACACTCTTATAGCCATACGCTGGTCATTGTCAGTAGAACTGGAGAGGATGTGAGTTTAGATACTAACTAAACAATTCTATCCTGAAGTATTACTCCATTCTACTGTACAGAAATTTCAAACTTGTTGAGATCCCCATTATTCTTTCTGTAACTTGCCGTTAACTCTTATATACTATATCTTGATTATTGTTGCTCAAAAACAATTTCATAACCTGCAAATTCCACGTTCAATGCTGGTCTATATTTAAACATAGAATGCACTTGCATTTTAGTTATAAACAAACTATGCTGGCATTCGTGAAAGAATGCTAAACTATAAAATCTAAATTTATATTCATTCTGTATTCTTGAAATAACAGAATAGAATGTACCCCCGATAGCTTGTAATGTAAAAGTTTAAATGCTATCCACACTTTGCTATAATTTACTCGTGTTGGCGAAAAATAAAATTTCTTGGTCCTAAAATGTGACGAATTATTAAAGTTGTATGGTTTAATAATTTTACATGTGGCAATCCTCAATTAAATATATTACAGCAATGATTTCTTTGACAGTTAAATAGCTGCGTGTCTATAGAGGCAGCTGTTAAGTTCAATGAAGGGATATAAATGCGGATTTTAAAGTTTTCGCTTTAACTTTTTACTTTTTTTTTATTATTTCCTGTTTTGTTTTTCATGTTTATTGTGCTTATTTTATTTTAGATGAGATGATAATAAATATGAATATAATAGAATGAGAAATGTGAACTATGTTATTGCAAAATTAGTTTTTATGACAAATAATGGTAAAAAGTATGTTTTATTGCAACATTATGATAGTAATGCTTCCACAACTGGGTTTCAATACTTATATAGGCGTTCAATAATTATCTGTTTAAATTGGTTTTAATTATTTAGAGTTCACAAGGGTAGAGGAATATTTTAAATTTTTTCAAGCTGTGTTGCTAGTATTATCTTCTTCTTAAGTTAACTATGTAATTGCAGATTGATATAAGGGTTACAATTATACCTTTGTAGCCAGGTGCTGGGCTACAGCATATAGAGGAGAGATTGGGCTTAATTCACTAAGAGTTGAATACCACATAATTATTTGAGTTAAAATAACTCATTCGATATTCAACTTATGAATGTGCACATCGAGGATGGCAAGGATTAAAATCCAATGGCAGACTGATACACCATCACTGGCAGAGGATACCTGTGAGGAGGTCTTAGGGAGTCAGATTTCTTCTGTACAGGCTCTGTAGAATGGGCAGACTGGAGTCTCTAGAATGTTATAGGTGTAATACTGTTCCTGGTGACATTTTTCATATGATGTGGACCTATCCCAGTGTGAAGCTGTTCTGGACTGCAGTCTCTACATTTATAGAAGAGACGCTGGCACTCCCTAACATTTGTACCCCTGTCAGATGTTTATTAGGTGACTTTGCAGAGGAGGAATTTTGTGAATCTCAAAGGTCTTTGCTTAGGTTCCTCTTTTTATATTCTAAAAAAGCTATTGCCTTATGGGGAAGCCACCTAATCCCCCTGGTTTGCCATTTGTGGATAGATCTAGTTAATAGAGCCTTACCTATGTATAAAATTACATATACTGCTAGGGGTTGCCCTAAAAAGTTCCATAAACTTTGGATAACGTGGACATTCGCATTGTCAGGTGACATAAAGTTTTGATATCATATGATCTCCTTTGCGTTTCAATAGGACTGTACAATGATGATTCTGTGGTCCTGAAAGGGGGTGTTTCACGTATGATTGTATTTCCTGGGTCCTCCTACCTGTACTAGTTATAAAGCTTGTACTAGTAATAAACTTACTTTTAAAAAGAGAACAAAAAACGCATGAATGTGCAATTTTACAAAAAAAACAAATGCATGCTAAATACCACATGAGAACCAAAAAAGAAAACAGTAAAGAGAAGAAAAAGGGAAATAAAAACCTATCCCGCAAGCAATATTGTGTATATTAATCGTCTCACAATAATACCAACGAAATATACCAATTTTCTGGTGCTGCTGCTGTAGCCAGAGACAACTAGCATATATATATCAAGAGTCCAGGTACACCTACCGAGACTCAAAAAAGTAGCTACCTGTGCAGCAGAAATCATAAATCAGTTGGTTTAGAAAGTTACAAATTTATTAATCAACTATGATAAATTATCGTGTTTGGACAATCACAATACAGCTCCATGTAAGGTAATTCACGGGTCTCATGCACTTCATGAGTTGCCCGGGTATTAAAAATGTCAATCAGGCACCGGTAAACACATTGACAATTCACACTATTGCATTATCCTTGTAGGGATTAACAAGGAAGGACACTCCACTCCCACACACATACACACACACACAGCAATTGTCCAGACGTCAACTTGTGAACATTTACCCGCAAAGGAAAAAAGGACAGCAATTTAAATAAAAATTGTCAGTTTGGAAAAGTCCATGAAAAGGTGATTAGGCATTACCCTAGAAAAATTCACCATGCTATGCTAATTTCCTGCGGGTAAACCCCCCGGGGGAATATAAATAATCTACTGGCAATCACATGTGACCAAAGCTCGGTTGTACAATGTCCCTAGCTATGTCAATCAGGAAACCTGAATTGTATGCACAGGTGGGATTTGGGTCACTGGCTGAAATGTACTGATCATAGGAAGTCACTGGTATCTTTTCCAAAACGGCATAGTTCCCAAGTCTATTTCAGATCAGTGGTATGGGCTTTTTGACGGTTAAAGATGGTTTAGTGAGGACAGCTAGATCGGCTGATTGTGAATCAATTCCTCATGGTAGCTATACCAATATGCTTACTGGTGTGGAGATCTGTCCGGCTATATTGTATGGTATGAAAACGTCTTACCGCTCCGTTGGCCGACTTGGGCGTCTATTCTGCCCTTCTGATCACTCACACCATCTGTCGATCTCTGTCCCCAATCGTGGATATGGCCTCAATTGATCATCGCCTTCATCCACCAAGCCGATGCCGCTTGTAGTTCAAATGCGCGCTGGGTGTATGGATGAGAAGCGCAGCTGTGCTGATCCTATGTCAGTTCCTGGTGTTTCCCGTGCACGGGGGATTCCGCATAAGTCGGCGTCACATGACGGCTGTGACGTCAACGCGTTTCGCTTCCTTCAATGGGCGTAGCTTCGTCTGGACGAAGGCGATGATCAATTGAGGCCATATCCACGATTGGGGACAGAGATCGACAGATGGTGTGAGTGATCAGAAGGGCAGAATAGACGCCCAAGTCGGCCAACGGAGCGGTAAGACGTTTTCATACCATACAATATAGCCGGACAGATCTCCACACCAGTAAGCATATTGGTATAGCTACCATGAGGAATTGATTCACAATCAGCCGATCTAGCTGTCCTCACTAAACCATCTTTAACCGTCAAAAAGCCCATACCACTGATCTGAAATAGACTTGGGAACTATGCCGTTTTGGAAAAGATACCAGTGACTTCCTATGATCAGTACATTTCAGCCAGTGACCCAAATCCCACCTGTGCATACAATTCAGGTTTCCTGATTGACATAGCTAGGGACATTGTACAACCGAGCTTTGGTCACATGTGATTGCCAGTAGATTATTTATATTCCCCCGGGGGGTTTACCCGCAGGAAATTAGCATAGCATGGTGAATTTTTCTAGGGTAATGCCTAATCACCTTTTCATGGACTTTTCCAAACTGACAATTTTTATTTAAATTGCTGTCCTTTTTTCCTTTGCGGGTAAATGTTCACAAGTTGACGTCTGGACAATTGCTGTGTGTGTGTGTATGTGTGTGGGAGTGGAGTGTCCTTCCTTGTTAATCCCTACAAGGATAATGCAATAGTGTGAATTGTCAATGTGTTTACCGGTGCCTGATTGACATTTTTAATACCCGGGCAACTCATGAAGTGCATGAGACCCGTGAATTACCTTACATGGAGCTGTATTGTGATTGTCCAAACACGATAATTTATCATAGTTGATTAATAAATTTGTAACTTTCTAAACCAACTGATTTATGATTTCTGCTGCACAGGTAGCTACTTTTTTGAGTCTCGGTAGGTGTACCTGGACTCTTGATATATATATGTAAATACCACATGAGTTAATTATTTTTATTTTGCTGTATTTAACATGTGTTTTTTCACATTATTTTACCACAGACGGACTGCAGCATGAACTAAAACATTTAGCAGTGGTATTCCTAACACAGCTAAATGTGAAAATTCAGCTCAGAGCTGTTAAACAGCTGGCACCAACCCTCGTCCTAACAACCATTGATCATCCTTGCTGTCACCGGGGATTACCTGCTGACAGTAAAAATAATTTAAAAAACAATTATGTGCAGTCTCTCCCCCATCAGTTTATACCAGGCACTTTGGATCTGGTATGGATTTTGGGGGGAACCCCACTCCAAAAGAAAAAAAAATTGCCGTGAGGCCCCCCCCCCCCATCCAAACCAGACCCTTATCCGAGCATGCAGCCTGGCAGGCCAGGAGAAGAGGAATGAGTGTGCGCTTCCCCCCTCCCATTGTATTATGGTCACGTGATAGTTTACGTTTTTTGGTGTTGTATTTGATATGTGCAAAGAGAGATCACACAAATACTTATAAGTATAACATGTATTAAAGATAATGACAGATACAGATAAAGATAATATTAGAAAATATAACAACAATACTTAAAGTGGTTGTAAACCCTAGATTAAGGCTTACCTGTAGGTCCAAGAAATATCTCCTAAACCTACACGGTTTAGGAGATATTTGCAAAAAGACAAGCACCACTGTCTACGGAGCATGCGCCATAGACAGCGGCGCGCAGGTGCACTGAGCATGCCGCTGCTAACAGCCATATGCCGTTAGTGGCCACTCCCATGCGCATGCGCGGGACTGACGTCATCGCGGCTCCGGCCAAACACAGCTTGATTGGCCGGAGCCACGATACACGTAAAGAAGATGGATGCTACGTAGCAGAGGGGACAGCAGTGACATTGCAGGCTCCTGTGTCAGGTAAGTGACACATAATGGGCTACTATGCGATGCATAGTAGCCCATTATGCTTTACCTTTGCAGGGAAACAAAGAGGAAGTAAACCCAATTAAAGTTGTTTGGACAGTGATATCACCTCTTAAGGGGGATAGTGGGTTGGTCATCCTGAATTCCTCAAGCCTTAAGTCAATTGAGGTAAAGTCATGCATATGTCCTTATATGTCATGTATGACCCATTAACCAGGCTTGGATTTCATTATTAGATATTTTTGAGACCACTAGACAACTTTAACAAAGGAAATATGTAATATGCAATTTCCCTATCACCTGCTGAACCATACCAGGCCACATGCCCTCATCATGGGGAGGTGCTTTGGGGGGACCCCCCCAAAGTACCTTGTCTTCATGTTGATGAAGACAAGGGCCTCTTCCCCACAACCCTTGCCCAGTGGTTGTGGGGGGGGGGGGATTCATGGGAATCTGGAAGCCCCTATCAACAAGGTGGCCCCCAGATCTCAGCCCCCTTATGTGAACGAGCATGGGGTATGTAGTACCCATGCTCATTCACCAAACAAATGACTAGTGTAAATAAAAACAGCACACAGTTTTTGACAAGTCATTAAAATTTAAAAAAAAAATGTCCCCTGATGTAGATCCATCATCAATCACAATGAACACCACCCGCCACTCAAGAAAAAAAAACACTGCTCCTGACACTTATCTCTTGTTGACTGACACGTCACTTCCCCCTGCCACTTAAGTAAATGGGAGTGTGGGGTCAATGATGTCACAAGCGGGTAGGGACACTCTGTGATGTCATTGGCCAGGGTGGAGTCAATTATGTCAGAAGAACGGGCCCCAACCTGATGATGTCATTGAACCTGCTTCAGAAGAGTTAAACCCAAGCAAGCCCATAGACTTCTATTCAGAGTGTTAAGACTCCTCAGAGTTGTACTTTGAGACAGCAGCCATATAATAGGACATAAACTCCTTACACTACAGAACCCAACATGGACTGTGCAGTAGGAGGAGTGAAAAGATGATTTTTATTAAACGCCCCAGGAAAGTTCTTGCATGGAGACTGTAGTGTCCACTCACCCTCTGCTTCCCAACGCTAATCACCGGAAGCTTTTAGGGAGAGACCAAGGGGGCTTCTATTGTGAGAGATCTCCACAGCATCCTGGGGATGCATGAGAGGGTTATATGCCTATTGATGATACTGCTAGCAGGGACTGAGCCACTGAGAGCAGGACACCAAGTATACCCAATCCATACTGAACCCATACTGCACTCTATGCCGCACTTTTCTGGCCTAGTCAAACCTAGTCTGCACCTATACTAACCCTATACTGTATTATCCACTTAAGGACAGCCCTATAGCAGATATACTGCTACAGGACGGCCGTCCTGTGAAGAATCACCTACAGTATATACACATGATTCTGCACTTCACCTAGGGGACATGCACGCACTGCCGGCTGGCTGCTTCTGCTGTGATTGCTCACAGCAGAAGCCGTTCTGCAGGTACCGGGCAGTGGATGTTTGCTGGCACACGCCAATCGTCGCGCAGAGACACAGAATGGATCACTGCCTATGTAAACAAGGCAGAGCTCCGTTCTGATGAAGAATAAAATCCATCACTTCCCTTAGTAAAAGGAGCACACAATTTACACAAAAACACTGGTTGGACACACAGTTAACCCTCTGATGACCCTAGATGTTTAACCCCTTCTTAGCCAGTGTCATTGGTACAGTGACAGTGTATATTTTTAGCACTGATCACTGTATTCGTGACACTGGTTCCCACAACGTGTCAAAGGTGTCAGTTTGTGTCCAATTGTCCATCGCAATATCACAGTTCTGCTATAAGTCGCTGATCACAGCCATTACTAGTATAAAAAAAATCCTGTATACAGTGCCTTGATAAAGTATTCATACCCTTTGAAATTTTCCACATCTTGTCATATTACAACCAAAAAAGTAAATGCATTTTATTGGGATTTTATGGATAGACCAACACAAAGTGGCAAATAATTGTAAAGAGGAAGGAAAATTATAAATGGTTTTCAAATTATTTTACGAATAAATATCTGAGATGTGTGGTGTGCATTTGTATTTATCCCCCTTTACTCTGATATCCCTAACTAAAATCTGGTGGAGCCAATTGCCTTCAGAAGTCACCTAATAAGTAGATAGAGTCCACCTGTGTGTAATTTAATCTCAGTATAAATGCAGCTGTTCTGTGAAGCCCTCAGGTTTGTTAGAGAACCTTAGTGAACAAACAGCATCATGAAGGCAAAGGAACACTCCAGGCAGGTCATGGATAAAGTTGTGGAGAAGTTTGAAGCAGGGTTAGGTTATAAAAAAAATATCCCAAGCTTTGAGCATCTCACAGAGCACTGTTCAATCCATCAATCCGAAAATAGAAAGAGTATGGCACAACTGTAAACCTACCAAGACATGGTCGTCTATCTAAACTGACAGGCTGGGCAATCAGAGGAGCAGACAAGAGGCCCATGGTAACTCTGGAGGAGCTGCAGAGATCCACAGCTAAGGTGGGAGAATCTGTCCACAGGACAACTATTAGTCGTGCACTCCACAAATCTGGCCTTTATGGAAGAGTGGCAAGAAGAAAGCCATTGTTGAAAGAAAGCCATAATAAGTCCCTGTTTGCAGTTTACAAGAAGCCATGTGGGGGACACAACAAACATATGGAAGAAGGTGCTCTGGTCAGATGAGACCAAAATTGAACTTTTTGGCCTAAAAACAAAAGAATTGGGGTTGATTTACTAAAGGTAAATAGACTGTGCACTTTGAAAAATGCAGTTGCACTCTGCAGAGACAGTTGCTCTATAGCTTAGTAAATGAGGTAAAGCTTCACTTTGCAAAGAATACCCAATCATGTGCAAGGGAAATAAAAAAACATATTTTTTGCTTGCACATGATTGGATGATGAAAATCAGCAGAGCTTCTAATTTACTAAGCTCCGGAGCAACTGGTCTTGCAGAGTGCAATTACACTTTGAAAAGTGCACAGTCTATTTGCCTTTAGTAAATCAACCCCCATGTGTGGAGGAAAACTAACACTGCGCATCACCCTGAACACACCATCCCCACTGTGAAACATGATGGTGTCAGCAACATATTGTGAGGACGCTTTTCTTCAACAGGGACAGGGAAGCTGGTCAGAGTTGATGGGAAGATGGATGGAGCCAAATACAGAACAACCTTAGAAGAAAACCTGTTAGAGTCTGCAAAAGACTTGAGACTGGGGCGGAGGTTCACCTTCCAGCAGGACAACGACCCTAAACATACAGCCAGAGCTACAATGGAATGGTTTAGATCAAATCATATTTATGTGTTAGAATGGCTCAGTGAAAGTTCAGACGCTCTCCATCCAATCTGACAGAGCTTGAGCTATTTTGCACAGAAGAATGGGCAAAAATATCACTCTCTAGATGTGCAAAGCTGGTAGAGACATCCCCAAAAAGACTTGCAGCTGTAGTTGCAGTGAAAGGTGGTTCTACAAAGTATTGACTCAGGGGGGCTGAATACAAATGCACACCACACTTTTCACATATTTAGTTTAGTTTATTAAACTATTTTTATAAGCCATTTTCCTTCCACTTCACAATTGTGTGCCACTTTGTGTTGGTCTATCACATAAAATCCCAATAAAATACATTTACGTTTTTGGTTGTAATATGACAAAATGTGGAAAATTTCAAGGAGTATGAATACTTTTTCAAGGCACTTTGCATCCCATAGTTTGTAGACACTTTAACTCTTTGTGCAAACAAATCAGTATATGCTTATTGGGATTTTTTTTACCAAAAATATGTGGCAGAATACATATTGGTCTAAGTTTTTGAAGAAATAAATTAATTAATTAAAAAATTTTTATGGGATATGTTTTATAGCAGAAAGTAAAAAATATTGTTTTTTTTTTCAAAATTGTCTGTCTTTTTTTTAAAAACACAGTGGTGATCAAATACCACCAAAAGAAAGCTCTATTTGTGGGAAAAAATTATATAACCTTTATATGGGTACAGAGTTACATGACCGCGCAATTGTCAGTTAAAATAACGCAGTGCTGTATTGCAAAAAAATGGCCTGGTCATGAAGGGGGGTAATTCTTCTGGAGGTTAAGTGGTTATACTGAACCTTTACAGAACCTGAACCACATCTACATTGCACCTGTGCTGAGACTATACTGTACCTATACTGCACGCAGGTTAACTGGGACTGTCGTTAAGTGCACCAACGATACCTGGCAGAAGAACATCCCAAAGGACTGCCCCTCCCTTAATAATTATTCTGCAAGCCCCCTTTGTTCCCCTGCTCCATCCACAATCATCCTCCTTTTCTTTTGGATAGTGCATACCCAGTTGGTCTAAGATTAACATCGCCACCATACAGTAAATGCGCCCTGGCAGTAAAGTTCCAGCACTTGGTGGATTAAACTTTACTACCGCTCACTGCTACACTTGAGGTGGCCTTGCTACTTTTTATGTTGATCTGGATGCAAAATGTCATATTCTGTCTAGTCCCTACTGTTAATCATCTTATGCCTAGTCCCTACTGTTAATCATCTTATGCCTAGTCCCTACTGTTGATCATCTTATGCCTAGTCCCTACTGGTAATCACTTTATATGCAAAACTGTGTTATTACCATTGTTAATCCATTTTATGCATGGCTTGTTACCAGCTATATTCAGTGACAATATGCTAAGTTTGCCTTTTCTACTTGGTTTGGTTGCGAAGTGTTACTTTCAGTGAATTCTTGTGATATTGTATGTTCTTACACTCAACCTGGTGTGTCAGAGGGGCTGAGGCACTTGAGCAGATCATGACAAAGTACAGGGGACCCATCCTATCCAGCGGCTCCTACAGGGATAGGGCTACACCGATATTTGTTTTTTTCTCAAGCACAGAGTATCTTCAAGGCTCCAGTAACAAACCATGAAAGCCTGATTGATCTTTAAAGTGGAGTTCCACCCAAAAGTGGAACTTCCAATCATCAGATTTCTCCCCCCTTCCAGTGACACAGTTGGCACCTTTCAGGGGGGAGGGGGGTACAGATACCTGTATATTACAGGTATCTGTACCCACTTCCGGCATAGATAGCCGCAGAATCTGCGGTTATTTACGCCACTTCCTGCTCCCTCCCCGCTGCCTGCTGGGAAACACACGGGTCCCAGAGGCAGCAGGGACCGTGCGTATTGCGCTACGCGACTCGCGCATGCGCAGTAGGGAACCGGGAAGTAAAGCCGCACGGCTTCACTTCCTGATTCCCTTACCGAAGATGGAGGCGGCAGCACCCGAGGACAGAGAGACGCTTCGGCCTCGGGTGCCGACATCACGGGCGCCCTGGACAGGTAAGTGTCCATGTTTTAAAAGTTGCAGTATTTGTATTGTAAAATTTTTCGGCGGCGCTCCGCTTTAACTTTATATCAGCTAAATACAGTATATCCAGAGTGCATAAAAAACAAAGGTGTTCAGTGTCTTACAGTTAGGGGTTGATTTGCTAAAGGCAAATAGGCTGTTCATGTTACATGGGAATTTTTACTTTTTAAGGAAATTTTCTAATGTTCCTTTAGGGATATCCTGCCAGCTAAGTCCCCAGAGTTCTAAGAACTCAGCACGTGGTTTAACCTGCCAATATCATGTTTGGGGACGTTGGCCTTTAAGGAAGTAATTATTACAATATATACAGTAAGTTAATGTTGGCCCAAATCGTTTTTAGAACCCTTTACTGAAGTATAAAATAAGAAGAAATAACTAAAAGAATAGCTTGATTAAATGTATAAAACGCACAGACTTTAAATCAGCTTTGTTTTCTTCTTGCTGCCTTGAGAGAACAGATGTCTGTTTAGCACTTTGTTTAATTAGTCTTTAGTGACAGTGCTGCAGTAACCTCTACCCACCTTTCACTGCTCAGCTGGTAAGCTAACCTGCTGGTTTGGGAGATAAAAAGGCTAATTTTATTTGTTGGTTGAAGTCAATGTGTAAAATGTAGCTTTCCATTCCTAACATTTGTTGCTAGACAAAGTCTGGTACCAAGAAAATGTATTATTAATGATCAGGGGCTGACTGCAACTCCGACGCCCACTGGAGAAAGTCAGCTCTGGGAACTCACCTTGCTAACCCGTCAAATTTTTCAGCTTGACCTATATACAGTCTTCATCCAACAACATCGCCTTAACTTCTGAAGCCAAAACTTAACACAAAATAATTATACCTTGTATTGTATTTTTATTACAATCATTCAAATATATTCAGTCAAATGAATGTGCTCACTGAACAAGATACAAGAAATATCTAACAGAAGCATATGATAGGAAAATTAAATATGCAGCAATTGATTGAGAAAGTCTTGTTAAGAATAATGAGGATGACTACCAATGATACAGAGCTGAAATCATTGCATTACCCAGTCCTCAATATGTTGACATAGGTTATGTAGACTTTAGTAATGTGTACACATAAGTGTGCGTATTAACTGTACTAACAACATTTTCAGCGAAAAATGGCAACCTTTAACCCCTTTTGCAATAGCTTTCAGATGTAGTTATTATTAACTTATTTATCCTTTATTTTACTCTTTGACATCTGACAGGACAGGGTGAGTGTTTGGTTTTTTTTTAGAGTTTAGATTCCAAAAAAAACTTCTGAAAAATGATTTGACCTAAAATAAACAAAAACAGTTTAAAACACGTTTGCCTTGCCTCCAGTTTTCAGCTAATACAATCAGACACCAATCTATGTTAGATCACAATATTTTACATTTACAGGATCGTGATGACTGTATTTTTTTGTATTCAGTTTAAAAGAAGATTTTTTTTGTAGAACAAAAAAAGAACAAGCTAATTTATCAAGGAGATGTCATCATAAACTAAACTTCTGCTCATATGTCTCTGTGTTCGGTAAAATAAAAAAAAATCCAAAACATCTAGTTCAACCTTTTGTTTTTACAGTTTTTAACTTAGAAAAATCATATATTATTGTATATGCAACAGACTACAAGTTATGGTCATACAAAACTCTACAACAAGTAAGACAGTTCTTGCATGCTACATGTTGAACAATATCAGTCAACTGTGCTACAGTTTGCAAAGCTTCTGTCACTTTGTTTGATCTGAATAAACCCTTTGGGCTCTAAATAGGACATATCACAGACAGGGCCGGTGCTAGGCAATTTGACACCCTAGGCAAGATCAACTACGTGCCCCCCCCCCCCCACAAAAAAAAAACAAACGAAAAAAACAGAATGTCCCTCCTGCATCCTTGGTGTCACTGGAAGAAAAAACAGGGGGGTGAAGATGACAGGGGTGGGTGGTAGGAAGCTGACAGGGGGGTGAAGATAACAGGGGTGGGTGGTAGGAAGCTGACAGGGGGGTGAAGATAACAGGGGTGGGTGGTAGGAAGCTGACAGGGAGGGTGAAGATGACGGGGGGTGGGTGGTAGAAAGATGACAGGGAGGGTGAAGATGACGGGGGGTGAAGATGACAGGGGTGGGTGGTAGAAAGATGACAGGGAGGTGAAGATGACAGGGGTGGGTGGTAGAAAGATGACAGGGAGGTGAAGATGACGGGGGTGAAGATGACAGGGGTGGGTGGTAGGAAGCTGACAGGGGGGGTGAAGATGACGGGGGTGAAGATGACAGGGGTGGGTGGTAGGAAGCTGACAGGGGGGGTGAAGATGACAGGGGGTGATGAAGATGACAAGGAGGATGATGATAAAATGTATGGTGACAGGCCTCAGAGGAAGGGTGGTGGGATGCCAGGAACAGGGGGGTGACGAGGAGCATGATGATGATGACAGGGGACAGTAGGTGGCATCATATCATTAGGGCTGTGTTTGAGGTCATCACGGGCGGCTGGTAGCAGGGATGTTCGGGGTGCACTCGATCAGGGAGTGGCGTCACAGGATGCTGTCAGCGTCGGCCAGTGGACCGTCATGCACAGAACCTTGAGACTGGCTCTCCGATGACCGCTGCTCTGGCAGATGTTCCACGACGGTCGTCTATCCTGGAGAGGAGGTCAGCAATGGCAGCCATTATCTCTGCGCTCTGCACTGCACATGATAGGAGATCCGCAGAGCGTGGGAGAAGGGGAGGAGCCGGGGGAGGGGAGCACATGGATCCACCCACTAACCCAACAACTGTTGGATGATTGAGGTTGTGACAAGCTCCCAGCGCCTCCTCCTCTTCCTCCACAGGACTGCGCGGCGGCAAGGACTACTAAGGACTACTACTGTCACACATCAAGATAGAGAACCAGCGGCCGTGGCTGCACCCTAGACGGCAGTGCGCCCTAGGCGGCTGCCTAGTTCGCCTAGCATGGGGGCTGGCCTTGATCACAGATCAAAGCTTCATTTTTTCGAGAACTTTTCTTCCAGGCTGGTTTACTCCTGATCAAGGACTGCATAGAAAACCTGGTATTGAAACCACTCAAGGGGTTTAGAAAGGGATTCATCCCGTAACAATTCTCTATGTTGAAATTGAACTAGCAATACCAAGCATTTACCCACACAGGATTTAGACAAGCAGGGTCTCATATTGTGTCCTAGCATGAAGCAGATTTTTAGTCTCACTCACAGCTTTCAAATCTAGGAAATTTGGAAGTGTATCCCAAGCAGTACAGTAGAAGAGTACACAGTTCTTTAGACTGGTCTACAATGGATCCAAATATATTATGCAGGGTTCTTGGCTTGCTCCATCATCTTTATCACCAAGTTCTTAAAAAGGAATTCCAGGTGTGGATAATTTATATACAGTAACATTAGTCCAGCTTGGACCATACCTGGCCAGCGATCCTGGAAGCTGGAAGTCACAGAAGTAAACATTGATATTCTATTGATCTCCATTTGACTTCAGGTCCCGTGCTGAGCCACTCAACTGCAGGTCAGCTGCTCAGCATGGGTGCCATTCAAAGAATGCTTTGCATTTTGTCAATAAAAAAACGCCCTAAACTCAAAAAAGAACATGAGCTTCTTTGGGGCAGAGTGAGCTTCTTTGGGGCAGATTACAGGCGTTTTTCTGCCTTTTACATTGGTGACCTGAACAAAATCACAGCAAAAATGCGGTAAAACGCGGTAAAAATGCTTGACTTTGAAACGCTCAAGTGTGAATAACGCCTAAAGCTCTGTAGACTTAAGCAGTCAATAGATGATTCAATTTTCGTTCCTTCTGTCACAGATGGAAAGAAAGAAAATCAATTGATTGTTGATGGGGGAATGTCTCCCACAGCTTTTGCTGAGTTTTGCTGTCAGGGGGCACGAGGAGCTTTCCTAGCCAGCAGAACACAATGATTACTGCTAGTGGCTATAGCCGTTGGCAGTAATTGTACGTAAAAAAATCTGACAGGCTGGTTGTACCCAAGTCGATCAATGGATTATCTTGGGTACAATCAGCCTGCCCATAGATGGATCGATTCTGGTCCCTGCTGAACTGGCAAAATTTCGATCCAATACATATAATTTAATAGTTAGGTATTATTAGTTAGTTATTATTTCGAATTTTCGGATTTTCATTCTTTTGAATTTTCAGATTTTCTTTCTTATTTTCGGATTTTCGAATTTCCAAATTTTCAAATTTTCGGTTTTTCGAATTTTGAATATTTGAAAAATCGAAAATTCGGATTTTCTAATGATCGAATTTCCGAATTTCCGAATTCCGAATTTTTGAGTTTCCGAATTTCAAATTTCCAAATTCCAAATTTTCAAATTTCCTAATTTTTGAATTTCAGAATTTTTTAATTTCCGAAAAAAACACAAAACAAACAAAACTGAAACAAACTACCGTATTTATCAGCATATAACATGCACTTTTTTCCCCTGAAAATCAGGGGAAAATCGTGGGTGCGTGTTATACGCCGTTCCCCCGCTGATTGTGAGCTTTTCGGCCGCCCCCAGCGGCTTTCGGCTTTTCTCGGCGGCTCTCGGCCGCTTTCGGCCATTGTCGGCGGCTCTCGGCCGCCTTCGGCCATTTTCGGCGGCTCTCGGCGGCTTTCGGCAATTCTCGATGGCTCTCGGCCATTCTGGACGGCTTTCGGCCTCTTTCGCCCATTCTCGGCACCTCTCGCAGGGAGCTGCCGAAAGCCGAGTGCGTCCGAGAGCGGCAGAGAGCCGCCGAGAATGGTCGAAAGCGGCCGAAAGCCGTCGAGAGCCGCCGAGAATGGCCGAAAGTGGCCGAGAACGGCGACGCCATTTTCAAAGATGCAAACAACACAGGGCAAGGCTACAGAGGGACACTGACAAGGCTGCAATTGGGTACAAGTCTATAGATGGACACTAACAAGGCTGCAATGGGGGACAAGGCTGCAATGGGGGACAAAGCTGCAATGGGGGACAAGGCTGCAATGGGGACAAGGCTGCAATGGGGGACAAGGCTGCAATGGGGACAAGGCTGCAATGGGGACAAGGCTGCAATGGGGGACAAGGCTGCAATGGGGGACAAGGCTGCAATCAGGGACAACACTACAGATGGACACTGACAAGGCTGCAGATGGACACCGATGAGGCTGCATTGATGGGCATTTAAATGTAAGTTTTTTTCCTTAAACTTTCCTCCTAAAAGTTTTTTTCCTTAAAATTCCCTGCTAAACTTGGGGTGCGTGTTATACGCCGGCGCGTGTTATGCACCGATAAATACGGTAATTTTTCGGCAGTGCATATGTCTAGTTGTTTAACCGTGTTGTCCATGATTGAGATCAAGGGATTGACTGAAGTTTTGCTCAACAATTTTACCAGACCATCTCTCTCTCTCTCTATTATTCAGATGATTTGCCAACTCTTCAACTACTGGCATAACCAGGGCCCTTAACCTCTTCTATATGCTTTGGTGATTGTTATCATTTTTGCAAAACAACTGAAGAAATTAACCACGATTTACATCAGGGTTACATAAAGTATGTGCAGCTTAATCCTTCCCTCTTTAAGCAAGGCCAAGTTTGGCAATGCATAGAATGATATCAATTTGTTTCTTAAAGATGAATTCCAGGCTAAAACCTAACTAATCCTAAAAATCCACTCTGCCCCCTCCTAACACCTATGAAAGAACGATGTATCTACTTACCTGATTTCAGTCCACTCTGGTCACATGATCCTTGTGTTAGCCAGCGGTGGCTGCAGAGGAGAGAGCGCTCAATGACGTCTGGAATGCTTGGAATCGGTGACATCACTCACAGGCTCCTATGGCCCATCCATTTTTGGTGCCTCCTCCTCTCCCCTGCAGTTGCCACTGACTGACACAGGGAAGCTGGATCATGTAACTGGAGTGAAGCGGCCTGAAAATAGTTAAGTATATACATCTTTCTTACTCAGCATAGCATAGATGTTAGGAAGAGGAGGAAGCATTTTTAAGATTAGTTCGTTTTAGCCTGGAATTCCACTGTATCATCTTCCTGCCTGGCCTATAGCAGATTGATGGATGGATGGGCCATGTGACCATTGTGACCAATCACAGCAGGTCCCATGACAGTTGTAAAAAATGGATGACTTCCTTTCATGCCATCCATTGGGTACAATTGTGTTGCTAGTTGTAATTGGTCAATGTGATCACATGGTACAGACAGGGCCAATCACAGCCTATCTGTGCCATGTGATTAGCTCTGGCCAATCACAGCTAATCACAACAAAACAAACTGAATGGATCAATTTTATTCAGTAAAATGCTTGCTTTTAGCAATGAAATTCATTGCTATAAACAATCATAAAGTGTAAAAAAAAATCCTGATCACTTCCCCAGAGTAGTACAATTTTGCTATGGTAACATTATATTGCTCTGGTCACAGTGTGTCAAAAAAATTGTGACAAAAAATAATAAAAATATATATTTTTTTAAATTAAAAAAAATGATTAATTAATTTTTTCGTACTGTCACCAGTCACTGGTTCTGATCACCGCCACACCAGTTATATGATGATGCTGTACTGCACTGGTGAAATATGTTTAAAAAAAATCTTGATTTCGTAATTTTCCAAAAAATTATGACAACAAATTACAACTTCAAAAAAATCACCATGCCTCTTACTAAATACCTTGGACTGTTTACTTTGCAAAAAGGATCATTTGGGGGGTACTTCTACTGTCCTCTGACATTTTTTGGCCACATATATATACAGTATATATATATATATACAGTTTCTTTGCTACAATTTAAAGTAGTGAGTGTACAGCATGTATAACAGTTTAAATTTGCTGTCCCCTCAAAATAACTCAACAGACAGCCATTAATGTCTAAACCGCTGCCAACAAAAGTGAGTACACCCATAAGTGAAAATGTCCAAATTGGGCCCAATTAGCCATTTTCCCTCCTCAGAGTCATGTGATTCGTTAGTGTTACAAGGTCTCAGATGTGAATGGGTAGCAGGGGTGTTAAATTTGGTGTAATTTCTCTCACTCTCTCATACTGGTCACTGGAAGTTCAACATGGCACCTCATGGCAAAGAACTCTCTGAGGATCTGAAAAAAAAATTGTTGCTCTGCATAAAGATGGCCTAGGCAATAAGAAGATTGCCAAGACCCTGAAACTGAGCTACAGCACGGTGGCCAAGACCATACAGCGGTTTAACAGGATAGGTTCCACTTAGAACAGGCCTGGCCATGGTCGCCCAAAGAAGTTGAGTGATTGTGTTCAGCGTCATATCCAGAGGTTGTTTTTGGTAAATAGACGTATGAGTGCTATTAGCATTGCTGCAGAGGTTGAAGGGTAGGGGGGTCAGCCTGTCAGTGCTCAGACCATACGCCGCACACTGCATTGAATTGGTCTGCATGGCTGTTGTCCCAGAAGGAAGCCTCTTCTATAGATGATGTACAAGAAAGCCCATAAACAGTTTGCTAAAGACAAACAGACTAAGGACATGGATTGATCAGAAACAAACAGTCAGCGCAAAACTCAATGACTAATCACAGCAGCTGAACACTAAAGGCAAATATATAAACCCTTTTGAACTATGTATATTAATAAGTGCAGCGCTAAATTAATAACTAAAAACAATCACTAAATAAAAGTTCAATAAAGTTCATATGTTCATAAATTGAAACACATGTAGATAGAGAGGCACACAGACGTCACTGGTGATAAAGGGTGCTTCATGCAAAAGTTTAGGGTGATCCTTGGTCCGTGCTAACACCATTTGTTTAGCCAAACTGCTCACCTTGCTTAATAGACCCCTGAACTAACAGGAAGGTCATGAGAGCTTTCACCACCTCTGGTGGTAATGCTAAACTTGTAGATGGAAGCTGGGCACCTCTCGGACTCCGCAGATAAGCCTTGTAACTCTCCCGCAGCAACATATAATACAAAGAAAAAATCTAGTGCTCTCTGTATGACTTGTAAAAGGTATCATTTATTAAAAGACGGGTACTCACATAGATAGCACTTAGTCCAAGTGCTAGGATATCAAGCGTTAAAAGACTGGTAACAGCAAAGCTGGTAAGGTGGCCGTAGTGACATTAAGATGTCATCTTAATGTCACTACGGCCACCTTACAAGTCATACAGAGAGCACTAGATTTTTTCTTTGTATTATATGTTGCTGCGGGAGAGTTACAAGGCTTATCTGCGGAGTCCGAGAGGTGCCCAGCTTCCATCTACAAGTTTACCATTACCACCAGAGGTGGTGAAAGCTCTCATGACCTTCCTGTTAGTTCAGGGGTCTATTAAGCAAGGTGAGCAGTTTGGCTAAACAAATGGTGTGAGCACGGACCAAGGATCACCTTAAACTTTTGCATGAAGCACCCTTTATCACCAGTGACGTCTGCGTGCCTCTCTATCTACATGTGTTTCAATTTATGAACATATGAACTTTATTGAACTTTTATTTAGTGATTGTTTTTAGTTATTAATTTAGCGCTGCACTTATTAATATACTAAGGACATGGATTACTGGAACCATGTCCTGTGGTCTGATGAGACCAAGATAAATTTATTTGGTTCAGATGATGTCAAGCGTGTGTGGCGGCAACCAGGTGAGGAGTACAAAGACAAGTGTGTCTTGCCTACAGTCAAGCATGGTGGTGGGAGTGTCATGGTCTGGGGCTGCATGAGTGCTGCTGACACTGCGGAGCTACAGTTTATTGAGGGAACCATAAATGCCAACATGTACTGTGACATACTGAAGCCGAGCATGATCCCCTCTCTTCAGGGACTGGGCCACAGGGCAGTATTCCAACAAGAAAACGAAACCCAAATAAACACCTCCAAGATGACCACTGCCTTGCTAAAGAAGCTTAGGATAAAGGTGATGGACTGGCCAAGCATGTCTCCAGACCTAAACTCTATTGAACATCTGTGGTGCATCCTCAAACGGAAGGTGGGGGAGTGCAAGGTCTCTAACATACACCAGATCTGTGATGTCATCATGGAGGGGTGGAAGAGGACTCCAGTGGCAACCTGTGAAGCTCTGGTGAACTCCATGCCCAAGAGGGTTAGGGCAGTGCTGGAAAATAATGGTGACCACACAAAATATTGACACTTTGGACCCAATGTGGACATTTTCCCTTAGGGGTGTACTTACTTTTGTTGCCAGTGGTTTAGACATTAATGGCTGTGTGTTATTTTGAGGGGACAGCAAATTTACACTGTTATACAAGCTGTAAACTCACTACTTTACATTGTAGCAAAGTGTAAGGGGTGTACTCACTTTTGTGAGATACTGGGTGTTATTTACGAAAGACAAATCCACTTTGCACTACAAGTGCACTGCAAGTGCACTTGGAAGTGCAGCCGCTGTAAATATGAGGGGTAGATCTGAAATGAGGGGAAGCTCTGCTGGTTTTATTATCCAATCATGTGCAAGCTAAAATGCTGTTTTTTTATTTTCCTTGCATATCCCCACGGATTTACAGCAACTATACAGCGATATATATAAAGCTGCCCATTCCTCTTGGAAAAAGCTTCCAGTTCCTGTAAATTCTTGGTCTGTCTTGCATGAACTGCACGTTTGAGATCTCCCCAGAGTGGCTCAATGATAATGAGGTCAGGAGACTGAGATGGCCACTCCAGAACCTTCACTTTATTCTGCTGTAGCCAATGACAGGTCGACTTGGCCTTGTGTTTTGGATCATTGTCATGTTAGAATGTCCAAGTATGTCCCATGCGCAGCTTCCTGGCTGATGAATGCAAATGTTCCTCCAGTATTTTTTGATAACATACTGCAATCATCTTGCCATCAATTTTGACCAAATTTCCTGGGCCTTCGTAGCTCACACATCCTCAAAACATCAGCGATCCACCTTCGTGTTTCACAGTAGGAATGGTGTACCTTTCATTATAGGCCTTGTTGACTCCTCTCCAAATGTAGCATTTATGGTTGTGGCCAAAAAGCTCAATTTTGGTCTCATCCCTCCAAATGACTTTGTGCCAGAAGGTTTGAGGCTTGTCTCTGTGCTGTTTGGTGTATTGGAAACAGGGATACTTTGTGGCATTTTTGTAGTAATGGCTTTCTTCTGGCGACTCGACCATGCAGCCCATCTTTCTTCAAGTGCCTCCTTATTGTGCATCTTGAAACAGCCACACCACATGTTTTCAGGGAGTCCTGTATTTCACCTGAAGTTATTGGTGGTTTTTTTTTGCATCCCAAACAATTTTCCTGGCAGTTGTGGCTGAAATTTTAGTGGGTCTACCTGATCGTGGTTTGGTTTCAACAGAACTTCTCATTTTCCACTTTTTGATTAGAGTTTGAACACTGCTGATTGACATTCTCAATTCCTTGGATATCTTTTTATATCCCTTTCCTGGTTTATACAGTTCAACTACCACACACTAATTACAAGCAAACAGATCACAGGTAAGGATGGTTACCTTTAATAGCCATTCAAACCCTTTTGTTTCAACTTGTGTGCATGTTATCAGGCCAAGGTATGTAAACTTTTGTTCAGGGTCATTTGGGTAGTTTCTGTTTCCATTATGATTTAAAAAGAGTAAACACAGTTGATTGATAATAAATGGCTTCAGCCAAACACTAACCATAAGTGAAAGAAAAGTTTTTGTGTTATCATTCATATTCTATTCTATTTTCTTCAAATTGCATAAGCATCAGACACAGGGCAAAAGTAAACTTCGGGAATGATTTTCTAAAACTGGAGAGTGCAAAATCTGGTGCAGCTCTGCATAGAAACCGTTCAGCTTCCATGTTTATCTATCAACTTTAACTATTCGATTGCCGACCAGCCGCCGTCATTATACAGCGGCAAGTTGGCACAATCCCGCGAGCCGTCGTAGCTATATGTCAGCTCCTTTAAGCGGGTTAGCAGGCATGCGTGCCCTGCCGCACGCACGCGAACGCTGCACTGTGAGGTTGCCGATGCTTGTGGCTGACAATCGCGATGACCGCCGGCCACGAGCGATTGTGGGCACAAGAGGCAGAACAGGAACGTGTGTGTGTAAACACTAGTGGTATTAGTGTGCACAGGTTGGCCTTTTAGGTACTGCTTTGGGCAGTGAGAGACAAAGTGAAGTGCAAGATGTGAACATCCTATATCAGATAAAGAATGGCTATGCTGTGCATGTTGGAGTAAAAAATAAAAATAAAATCTTTCACTGTTGCAGATTAACATCTTGTTACAGATGAATGGATACTACATAACTGATTCTGTACTCTTTGTCATGCCTTTACTCCATGCTAAAAATGTGATGATATACCCGTTGTCTACTGCTGGTATACAAGGGGCAGTCCAAAGAACACTCCAACAGTTGTAAGTATGATTTGAGGAGAGACTGGCTTTTATGTTAGGACATAGATGAGCAAATTATTAAGTCCTTTATAAGAAATTTACTGAGCGAAGCATAAGAAAACTGCCATACAGGCTGTACTAAACACTGACAAACACAGAACACATACTGTATGAACATAAATAGGCATATAGGTAAAATAAAAAAAAGATATAAAACATTTTTACAGACAAATTATACTATCCATAAAAATATTTTCTCTGTTATCGTATAACTTAAGAAATGATTTTAGGGAAATTATTTTAAGTAACTCAATTTTAATAGTAGTATTTACAGAGTTCTTACACAAAAATGTAGAGGAATTGTTTCCTACAGTGCGAAAATCTTGCTATTTATTCCAAAGCCTCGTCTTATTTCTCCCTCATCACTCAAAATTGCTCGGGTGTAAGCTATCATTACCTTCAGTCGTGATAATAATGACCAAACTTCTATGAAGGGGGCCTGTGGAGAGGGAGATTTACGGCAGATGGAAGTTTTCACACTGTGTTCTATAATGTGATGGCGGTCTATGTAAACGCAGAGTGTGGGCAAAGGTAACCATTTTCACGCCAGAGGGGAAAATATATTAAAAATGGAGCTTAAGTTTATGAAGTTACGCCAATGTTGCGTACAACTCAAATGACTTAATATGAGCCATGCATGAGCAGAGAGAACAATGGGTGGTAAGAGATCTTTGTGTGATTCTCGGATCACTGCACACTTTGGATCACCTGAAATTTTTTCATCAGCTAAACCCATGTGCTGTTGTGCCATGTACACAGTGGAGGAACCATTCCTGTTATTATGGCATTATATCACTGTTATTTCCACTGATCCATAGCACTGAAACAGTACACAGAAGATGCAGAATAATGCCACAGGTAGCAAGACTCGATTACATATTTCACCCAATGTGAGTTGGAGAGGATTGGTGTTTGTCCATATTATGATGGGTGGTGTCTGTTTGAATTGTGTCAGCATTTCATTTGTATCTATATCATTTTATATTGACTTTGTAATATATATTGACTTTGTAATAAAACATAGATGTGTTCTTGCTGGAAAAAATATTTTAAGCAACAGACAGCATGGATTAATGAAAGACAGAAGTTGTCAAACAAACCTGATTTCTTTTTATGAGGAGGTAAGTAAAACCTTGGACAGAGGGGTGGCTGTGGATGTGGTATACCTGGATTTTGCAAAAGCATTTCACACAGTTCCCCACACATGGCTCATGTAAAGTCTACAGGCTTGGAAAGATCAATTTGTAAATGGATACAAAACTGGCTAAAAGACAGAATTCAGAGAGTAATGGTTAATGGCTTTTATGCCCTGTACACACGGTCGGACATTGATCGGACATTCCGACAACAAAATCCATGGATTTTTTCCGACGGATGTTGGCTCAAACTTGTCTTGCATACACACGGTCTCACAAAGTTGTCAGAAAATCTGATCGTTCTGAACGCGGTGACGTAAAACACGTACGTCAGGACTATAAACAGGGCAGTAGCCAATAGCTTTCGTCTCTTAATTTATTCAGAGCATGCGTGGCACTACGTACAACGGATTTGTGTACACACGATTGGAATTTCCGACAACGGATTTTGTTGTCGGAAAATTTTATAGCAAGCTCTCAAACTTTGTGTGTCGGAAATTCCGATGGAAAATGTGTGATGGAGCCCACACACGGTCGGAATTCCCGACAACAAGGTCCTATCACACATTTTCAGTCGGAAAATCCGACCGTGTGTACAGGGCATTACACATTTCAGTTATACTTGTGTGCCCAAAAAGTCCCAATCACAAGTGTATCTTTATGTAGTAAGGGATGTGGGCACTATCCAGCATATACTCCTCATAGACAATTTTCTATAGTCGTTCCAGGTCAGTGTCAAAGAAGAGAAGCATGGCGGTCAAGCAACTAGCATTTTCAGAAGAACAGGTCAAGCCTCCATGTAACTCTCATGACAACTTCTTCTTCCTTTATTGACGTAACAATAAAACATTTGCACAAAGTGCAGAATAGGATTTTTACATTTTTATTCTGATGGTCCCCATCAGGGCCAGCCCTACCTTGGGTCCCGGTGGGACCATGGCGGCAATTGAGAGGAGTGACAAATTGAACCTGGCTGGCCGACTCTTCTTTTATTTACCCAGCCAGGCACTCTGCCACCCCACAACGAGAAATACTCCATGCGGCTTATGTTTTCCAGCTGGCCAGCCCAGTCCGCGAACATCATACACTGCTGGGATGTGGCTTCCCATTGTTGCCTGTGCCACCGCCTGCCGCATGCCGGTATGTTTACACATCAGGTGGGACATCTGACATTCACAGTATTGCCGGGGAAGGGGTGTGTGCCCACATAATTGGCTGCAAGATCGGGAGGAATCGCCTCCCACTACCTCTCACTCACCCAATACACTGTCAGGCTCTACCAACTGGGACTGTAGGAACACCCCCGAGCCTGCCTCTTCCTTGTTTTTGCAGTTTGAATAGGTGGTTCATGCTCCTGGCATTGGATATTGTGCCCACATTCTTTGGAGTCTTTGGATGGTCTATCGCATGTGATCTGCCTATGTGAGCTCAGCAGAAAAGTAATTGTGCAGAGGTAAGCTCTGCGGGAGGTAGGATTGCTGCTAAGCTAAGTTTGGCTGTAGTTAGCATAGAAGTAATGTGCTGTTAGCCTGGGAGAAGTAGAATATCTCATTTTTTTATGTAGCACTGACCCCCCTGTCCTGTGCCCTCCTGACCCCACTGTACTATGCCCTCCTCACACCTTGCACTGTGCCCTGTGCTTTCCTGACCCCCTGTACTGTACCCCCATTCATACTCCTAACCCCCCTGTATATCACCCTGGTGACCCCTGGCCTCTGCCCTGTTGATCCCAGTCCCCTGGCCTACTGACCCCTCTTCATTGCCCTGCTGATTTCCAGTCCTCTGCCCTCCTGATGCCTACATACTACTGACCTCAGTACACTGCCCTACATACTACAGCCCTCTGGACACCACGCTACATACTACTGACTCCCCTGTACGCTGTCGTACCTACTACTGCCCTCTTTACACTGCTGTAAATACTACTGACCTCTGTACATTGCCTTACATCCTACTGACCTCTATACTCTGACCTACATCCTACTGACCTCTGTACATTGCCCTACATACGAAATCAATAAACCAAACAATAATTGCGCTATTCCAAAGATGTGCAAGTGATAGCTGCCAGCATGTAACAATGTGGTGGGCAGTGTACAAATAAATATAAATGGGACACATGCAGCGCTGAAACGTGCAAAAACGTTTTCAACATGTGACTGTGAAAAAGTGATGAAAACATAACCTATATCTATTGGGTTATGTATATCAATAGTGAACCTCTAACATATAGGTAAATGGAAAAGTCCATAGATAAATTAAATAGTGTATCAGTTCATAAATGCAAGGAGGTTCATAGATAAAAGTGGTGTCAAAGCTCCACATAGGATAAAGGTTGGAACCAATTCTGTATGAAGAGACACTTAGCGTGTAGATCTTCTAGGTTTCAAATAGAGACAGCAAGCAGTAGCAATGAATAACCTTACCGGAAAAGATGGACACAGTCACCGTACGGTGGAGTGTCTTACAGGCTTGAGGGATCCAACGATCCCAAGGATATCTGGCTTAAGAGATCCCCATGTGGAGTTACATCCAAGACGACCATCACCGTTCAGTAGTATAGAGGTTCCCAATCAATCCGGACGTCTTGCTCCAATGGAAGGTGTAAACCAAGGGAACTGGTTAAAGCTTACCAAAGTCCCATTTGTGAAAGGAGACAAGAATAAAAAATTTCTCCCCATAGGGCATGAATCCGTGCCCTATGCTGAAAGCTGAAAAGCTTTTATTAGAAAGCTAAAAAAGTGCTGGACAATGCACTATAATATGTAAAACGTGATCACAAAAAATCCAACAAAATAGAATAAAATCGCGTGATAGCAGGGCATCTGTAGGCATTAGCAACCCGACATGTTTCGGACCATTGTACTTCTACTGGTGCATGTGTCCCATTTATATTTATTTGTACATTGCCCTACATACTACTGACCTCTGTACACTGCCATACATACTACTGACCTCTGTACACTGCCCAACTTACTACTGACCTCTGCACATGGCCCTTCACACTACTGACCTCTGTACACTCCCCTACATCCTACTAACCTCTGTACATTTCCCTACATACTACTGACCCCTGTACACTGCCCAACTTACTACTGACCTCTGCACATTGCCCTATACACTATTGACCTCTGTACACTCCTCTACATCCTATTGACCTCTGTACATTGCCCTACATACTACTAACCTCTGTACACTGCCCTAAATACTTCTGACCTCTGTACACTGCCCTACATCCTAATGACCTCTATACTCTGCCCTACATCCTACTGACCTCTGTACACTGCCCAACATACTACTGACCTCTGCACATTGCCCTACACACTACTGACCTCTGTACACTCCCCTACATCCTAATGCCCTCTGTAAATTGCCCTACATACTACTGACCTCTGTACATCACCCTACATACTACTGACCTCTGTACACTGCCCTACATCCTACTGACCTCTGTACATTGCCTTACATACTACTGACCCCTGTACACTTCTAACTTACTACTGACCTCTGTACATTGCCCTACATACTACTGACCCCTGTACACTATCCAACATACTGCTGACCTCTGTACACTGCCCTACACACTACTGAACTCTGTACACTGCTCTACATCCTACTGACCTCTGTACATTACCCTACATACTACTGAGCTCTGTGCATTGCCCTACATCCTACTGACCTCTGTACATTACCCTACATTCTACTGAGCTCTGTACACTGCCCTACATACTACTGACCTCTATACACTGCCCAACAAACTACTGACCTTTGCCCGCTGCCCTACATACTACTGACCTCTGTACATTGCCTTACATACTACTGACCCCTGTACACTTCCAACTTACTACTGACCTCTGTATATTGCCCTACATACTACTGACCCCTGTACACTATCCAACATACTGCTGACCTCTGTACACTGCCCTACACACTACTGAACTCTGTACACTGCCCTACATCCTACTGACCTCTGTACATTACCCTACATACTACTGAGCTCTGTGCATTGCCCTACATCCTACTGACCTCTGTACATTACCCTACATACTACTGAGCTCTGTACACTGCCCTACATACTACTGACCTCTATACACTGCCCAACAAACTACTGACCTTTGCCCGCTGCCCTACATACTACTGACCTCTGTACATTGCCTTACATACTACTGACCCCTGTACACTTCCAACTTACTACTGACCTCTGTACATTGCCCTACATACTACTGACCCCTGTACACTACCCAACATACTGCTGACCTCTGTACACTGCCCTACACACTACTGAACTCTGTACACTGCCCTACATCCTACTGACCTCTATACACTGCCCAACATACTACTGACCTTTGTACGCTGCCCTACATACTACTGACCTCTGTACACTGCCCTACATGCTACTGACCTCTGTACACTGCCCGACATGCTACTGACCTCTGTACACTGCCCTACATCCTACTGACCTCTGTACAATGCTCTACATATCACTTTCCTCTGTACACTGCTCTTTACTGTACACACTCACACCCCTCTGACTGCTCTCATAGTCTAGTCCCATAGGATGTGAGGGCCTTTTGGTGAATTTTTTTCGGGGGGGGGGGCAGCAATTCATTCTTGGAACCAAGCAGCACAATGTCTTGGGCCAGCCCTGTTCCCCATCATACCTAGTTTAAGTACCTCTTGGCAAGCAAGGTATAATCTATGTTTTTCAGTGCCTAAAATCATAGACTCCAACTGCTGTGCGTTATATTATGATCTACTGATCATATGTTATCCAGGTTCTTTATATAGCAACATGATTTGACATTCTTATTTCGCAGAGACTTTGCTTTAATAACAAACAGATTTTCATTGTGGAGGAAATATATACATTTACCCAAAGTGATTATTTTGTGCATTGTGACTGTATGAAGTCTGCCCTAAAGCACAATTTATTATCTGCAACTGTCTGTACATAAATAAAATGCTTTGGCAGTCTAAATAATGTATCATGGTAAAATAGAAAGCCACTATAGACTCGTTATTCAGAGGCATGAATATGGTAGAACATAATAGTGTAGCTAAATTTTTCTTTTCATTTTAAAGTTTATATATATTTTTTGGTCTCCATAAAAAAACTGCATGTGACACTTTAGTGAATTATCTCTTATAAGTATTAATTTAAGTTATCATATTATTTTATGTATGTACATGTACGCTGCTTGCCTAGGGAAAAAAAAAAAAATATATAAGGACTTCTGGCTAGTCCAGTGGTCCACTTCTGGTGGTGGCAGTCCTTGTAGGAGCACCATTTCATGCAGTTGTACTCTGAGACATCCTCCCATGGGGCATGAACATGGCAGATTAGTCTCGGAAGAAGTGGATTGAATGACACCAGCCTGGAAGACTGAGAACATACAGTGGCTGAAAAGATATATTGTGGGAGATAGTGGTGGATTAAACATGAGTCTTGCAGCAGAAGCTGCTTTTTTACTTTTTACTTTTGCTGGGCGTTTATTTCTTATTTTTTTACCTAAAGTTCCATTTTAAAATTATCGCTATGCTTCTAAGGGATTACTGGACATGAATTTAACTGTGTGTTAGAATTAGCACTCTGCCTCATTCCATCTTCATTTTAAGTATATTCATCTCAATACAGTCCTGGCACTTTTTCAGGAGTATGCATTAATATTAAATCAACCCCAAGCCAACAGTCCAATTTAGGTTGTGCATGCCTTTGGGTGGAATCACTAACTTTACTCTTGTGGACTGATGGCACTGAAATTTCTCCAGCTGAAAGTCCTTTCTGTGCCCTGAGAACTAAGACTAACTAAGTAAGAGGCTACACTTTTATTACTGGATTCGTAAATGTAGGCTATGGAAAATGTTCTTCTTACTAGCTGTAACTTCACTCTTGGAAGAGAGCTGAGAGCACAGGTTAGATCTATGCAGGAAAAACTGTGGGGGCCTTTGACCACCATCACCCACCTGTAAACTATATTATTAAATCTTTAAATTTTTTTTATACTTTCTTGTACTTCAAGTTGTAACTCCAACTTTTCAGTATTAAATGCAACATAAATACACAACAATTTTCATCAGTATAATTTTTTGTTCCATTACCTTTAAACATTTCTACATTTGTTCTATATATATATATTCCAGTTATATGTTCAGTCAGTTGCTTTCCTCTGTACTGTTGAATAATATGACATACCCCCCTCATTTCTATTCTCTCCTTTTGTCTTGCGTTGTGTGGATTGTGTTTTACTGTCATCAAGCATTCAAGCATGTACAATTAACAATTACTGAAGCAATGCATTGTAGGATAATGTCAGATTTAAACGTAGCAGGCATAGGCATAGCAAAGCAGACTTGGGACTCTGTGGGTTTGATTTACTAAAGGAAAATAGGTTGTTCATTTCAGGGAATTTTCCTCTAGCTTAGTGGATGGGGTAAAACTCTATCCAAAGATGCATCCGATCATGTGGAAGCTGTTTTTTTTAAATTATTTTCCTAGCACATCATTTCCAAAGTGAATTTCACCCCTTTCAGTAAGCTAAGGGAAAATTCCTGTACAAAGTGAAAATTCTCTTGCAAAGTGAACAGCCTATTTGCCTATAGTAAATCAACCTCTATGAGTAAAGTTGTGTGGTATTTTACATGGAATAACCTAACATATACAGTTTTGAACAACAGTGAGTCTAGAAGGCTATGGCAAAGATTTTGCAAATAGGGTTAATCGTGGAAGTTTTCCATATTTGTACCTGTATTATGAAAATCTCACTTCCAAAAGCTTTTGAAGAAGGAATTATAGTTGTAGGTCGATACAATTTTAGCATAAGGTCATTAAAATTACTGGCATTATGCAATATAGATTTATTAGAACCCTATAAATCTGGTAAATTGTTTTGCTATTCCATTAGCTTCTGCAACCTGAAAAAATTAGGAAGGAGGTGAAATAATTTTTATAGGTTGTCGGAGAGGAAGCCTCTTCTCTCCCTGATTTACAACATTTTGTGTTCAGGTACTTTAATATTACATTTACATCTCTCTTGACATGATTTACAAGATAACAAGAATATTTCTTCAGGCTAAACGGCACTCTGCGCTTGCATGTGATTTTTATAATATGCTCAGCAATCTGCACCGTTCGGAAATGTATCTTAGTGCGAACCATAAAAATGTTCAATGATAGATTATTAACACAGCCAGAAAGTACAACATTTAGAATGTAAATGAATGATAAATAGCTGGAGGGCGCCCACAGGGGAAGAGAATGGAGTTCCTGCCAGCACATTAAACCTAGAGAATAACACATCAGACCTAATAATACATTTAAAAATCATACCATCTCAAGTCATATATTTTCCATAGCTTGGGAATAGGTACTGCAGTAAAATAATGAATGTGATTGTGGTGGTTATTAATGATGTGGAAAAGTGTAGGTGTGATGCATAGTTTTGGGGAATTGTAGTTGCCTCCAATATTCATGAACAATGGCCAATACCCTCACTATGAAATGTCCTTTTTTTGGATACAGGCATACATGCATGCACTCTATGGAATATCATATGCCATGGAAATATGTTTATTGCCAGAAGGATGCTTTACCCTTCTATGCTGGCCAAAAGCAGCAATCTAACAGCATGGTAGAATCTTTCAACCCCTTGCCAACACTTCCCTTGCCCTTCAGAATGCTTTTACAGAGAGAGCAACAAGGAATATTTAGCCAGCCAATGCCAGCAGCCAACTTGGAGATGTGAGAAAAAGCAGCATGAGCTAACAAGAATTTATTGTATATTTATTGAAAACACAAGGGGTGCCAAAGATAATGACTTTGTATCCTGGATCGGCATGGCTTATCTCTTCTATAATCTGCAATCCGGATATATTGATTACACAGGCCTAAAACTTTATTAGAGTTGGCTTTTGGGTTCCTACATTGCTAGCATTTTCTAAAGCCTCGTACACAGTACTAGCTCTTTTTCGTTCAACCCAGCGGGTTGAACGGAAAAAAACTGACAACTAACAATTCGATGCTGGTACAGTGATCTCCCGCTGCTGAGTTATTGTGTTCTGACAGAGGGACCCCCCCCCCGCAGAACATTCTGGTCATTTTTCAGGTCATAACCGTTCAACAGAAGCTGTCTGACCAGCTGCTGTACACACGGGCCGAATGTCGGCTGGTTTCCATTGAACCGGTCAATGCCAGCTGACATTCGGCCGTGTATACTAGGCTTAAGGCCCCCTCTGTACACTATGGTTTTGATAAACTAAAGCCAAATAGGCTATTCACTTTGATGGTATGGGAAGACAGTGAAACCAAAATACTCAACCAGTTCAGCGATATGAATAAATACTTGGCGTACATGTGTCAATGAAACATTCACAAATCAAAAATTCTCGAAAGTATCAATTATAAATTTAACAAATACATAAAAGCAAATAGGTAATTAAATTTAACATTTGTCAATATCAATAATAAAAAAATCTGTTTATACAGTCCCAATAAACATCCAGGGTGTAAGGTAAAATCCAAAATTTTGTGTTCGAACATACACCCTCACTGAATCTTGAATTCAATGAAGCTTAAAGTGTGCTTAAACCCACATCATTAGAAACTATCAAGTAATTCTGTATTACACGCTGTTCATACTCAGTAAATCACTATGGGATTTGTCTACTGTATTCTGCAAAAAGCCTGATCCATTGCAGATGGGGATTTTGCAGAGCAGTGTTGGCAGCTAGTGACATGCTCAGTTTTCAGTGTATTTCTACCCTGAGCATTTCCTCCCTATCATATCTGAGCAGCCCATGTGACTATAGAGTCACACACGTGGGCATATACAAAGTAGTAAATGACAGCCCACTCCCTCCTTCCTTCTCCATGCCCACTAACCAGCTAAACACTATGGAAGTAGGATATTATTGCTTGATTGATGGAGGCTTCACTTCCCTGTAATTCTAAGACACAGAATGGAGGGACATGACACGGCCTTTGACTTGCAGAAATCCACCACAAATAATAAAGATTTAATTTCAAATATATATTTGTATGACAATTTAAGATGGTTTATTGATATTAATTATTTACTTTTACTCTATATCCCAAAGGCTGTTTTTTTTTAACATGTGACCAGCAGCAGTGGACTAAAAGCTCCTCCTGTCACTGTTTCCCTGCAGACAGGCTAGGAAAGAACTGGGTCATGTGACAGCTGTAAAATAATTAGGGAAAAGGGTACTTTGATTTTTTTTTTTTATTATTAAAATAATTACAGTGCCATCATTCACATACAAAAAGAGAAGGGATCAGTAAGTCCATCACGCAGGGTCAGGTGAGCTCATTCAAATACTTTATACTATACATTTAAAATGAGATCATTTTGATTGTCACCAGTTAGGGTCCATGCACACTGGGCTTAAAAAACTTCTACAGGAGTTTTGCATTTTTTTTCTGCTGCCCCGTAGAAGAAGACCAATGTTATACTATGTATCCATGCATATTAGGGCATTTGGAGGCATATTTTGAAAAGGAATTACGCCTCAGATATAAAATAGATACATAACTATACTATAACTGTGGTTTAAGACATTATGGTTCAGGACTATGGCATGAACTTCCAGAGACCCCTTGGTCTCCGGGAATTCATGACATGACATGACATGACAACAGGACAGTGTGAATGTTTTATGGCCAAAACCATATGGTCAATGGTTATTCTGTGCCTAGTTTTTGTTTATTTGTAGTGCCAATTTCCACATTTGGAAATCTGAATTAGTTCTGCTGGTAAAGACCTTTCAATGTGTGTAAATACTGTTGGCTATATATGTGCCTGCTCCTCAAAATAAATATGGCTGCCTGAAACCAAAGGGCTAGCACTCTTTCTAATAAATAAAAGGGTTCCACACGTGTCAGAATTCTCTGTTCCACCATAAGACAGTGGTCTTTGGCTGAATTCCACAACAACTTCAAGAGGAGAGTTTAGAGGCAGAAAAAAAAACCCATCGCAAGTGTGTTTTTGAGAAGAGTTTTCAGGAAGAAAAAAAGCTAAACGCTCATAGATACACATAAACGCACTTAACGCTGTGTTTAGGAGCGTTCAGCGTTTTCAAGTGTACATTGATTATAATGAAAAACTAGCGGAGGGGAATGTTTTGGAAAAGACTTTAAAAAAAAGTCTAGTCTGCATGAACCCTTAAAGTGTTACTAAACCCAGGACTCTGCATTCACTATATCTGGTCTCCCACAGTACACAGAACATGGAATGGAATTATTTTAGTATATGTAAACTGTTATACCTTTTCTCAGCAGTTTATAGCAGTCTTGTGACCTCTATAAGTGTCTGGATGAGCACTGGTAAAGCTTGTAGGAGGGGGTTTCATTCTCCTCTGACTGTCCTATGAGGCTGCATGACCCCTGACTTTCTGTCTGGATAGTGCCGATTGGCCCTGTTCTGATCACATGCACCCTCCCAACTCCCAAAAAAAAAAAAACTCTCTAGCAATACACACCAAACTGAACATGTGCAGAGTGCCTCCTAGGGCTCTGTTCTATCAGCAAATGGCTTGGGGACAGTAAAAGAAGGGGAGGATCAGAGAAGACAGGATCAAACAGCCTTTTTACACAATGCGGAGGATTAACTCCTTAGGTTTCATAAGAAGCATATTTTACTGCATATACAGGCTGATTTTACTGTTGTGGATTTAGTCACACTTTATGTATTGCATATTTTAATTGACCTGTCCTATTTTTTTTATTATGAAGCTTTGTGTTGAAGAACATTCATTTTACATTTGTTTCTAGTTCAGAGAGTCACTACATGATTACATGATTTAATGATTACATGATTAAATTGCATTGTATGCAATTGCTAGTGGTAATAGATAAACAGACTAGTTAAGCTGTTATATACTTTTGTTTTATATGCTTTTTTGTGCATCATTATTATGTTTCACTCTGTTTTACTAAAGAAGTAGCAAACATATTAGAACACATATTTATGTATTATGTTTCATACAGAGTTTTCAAAACCATCAGCGACTAGTTCCAGAGTCCTTTAGTGGTCATTCACTCAGTGCCAGAGTGGTTTTATTTAATATCAGTGGAAAAGCCATCTTTCAGAAGAGAGCTTATGGTATTTGATTACTTGTGTTCCTTTTCCCATCTGTAGTTCGCATGAGATCAATTACACATTAAATAACACTTGGAAAGTGCTAAGTTCATACACCATTACCCATGACAATTTGCATTTTGTTGTGCTGAGGGATAATGAGAAGAGCATTTTGAATAAATGATGCTGTTCTGTCCATATGCCACTCTTAATAGTTTTGAAAAACTCATCCAGCTAAATTACTGCCACTGAATCTCATACACTAGGAGGTAAGAGCACACTGCTAACACAGATGTACCAATCATTACTTTAGAACACAATGCCTTTTATAATCCCCCAATGAGAGCTGACATTATTCTTTGGTGCTCATGCAGAATTTATCTTGAAAATAACCTTCAGATTTATAATGCTGCACAAGTGTCCAAACAAATGCCAAAATGGAATAGACCAAGCATCATATGAAAAGGCTGAATATGTGGATGATTTAGAAGTCAGAAGGTTTGGGACTGAATGTCATTTCTTGCTGACTACTGATTGCAGACTTTTCCGAATGCAAGCTGATGATGATGTCTAGTAAATATTCATAAACATTTACTTTGAGATTTGGCTATGCAAAGCTTTAGGAAGCAAATGTAAGTACAGTAATACTTTTTGTTCAGTTTGCCCATTTTTCTTTTTAATAAAACACTCAGTTTGTTTTAACCATCACCAAATGTTAAAGCGGTAATAAAATCAAAACCAAAAATATATTATATTGCAGCCTACTAATCATTAGATGCAGTTACTGCATCAGTTGTTTTCTTCTTCCCCTCTGTTTCACCTGGTGCTCTGGCCAATAACACAGATTTAAATACACTAACAAATTGAAGCCAAACTCCAGCTCACGCTTTATAATCGGTTACAGCGAACAGTTTTTTTCCTTTTGGGATAAAGGTTTTAGATGAATAAATAAAAGCTGATCATTTTAAACACCCCCGCCATTGTTAAATGGTTTGTCTCATCCATGTAAACTGATACATTCTGCTGGAGAGCTTGTGCTTTTGAAAAACAACAGACTTGCTGGCTTAAAAACCAGATGAAAGAAAAAAAAAAGAATGCAGCCATCACATCTAAGAACTGGCAAGCTGCAATATAATAAATGTTTGCTTTTGGATGCTCTTATTTTTATTTACTTTCCTTCCTCCCTTTCTTTCCATCCGTCTTCTTTTTTCAATCCCAACATTTTCCTCTTATTATTTCTGCTCCCCATATTCCTTCTCTCCCTCAATACCTCATTCTTTTCCTTCCCATCTTCCTTCTCTTCATTCATTCTTCTCCTTCCTATCTTCCTTCCCCTCCTCTGTCCATTCATCCTTTCCTTTTTCCACCTCCTTCCCATTTTCCTACTCTTCCTCTGTCCCGTCATCTATCTTCCTTTTCTTCCTCTGTTCCTTCATCACTCTTTCCCTTCTTCTGTATCTCCTTCCTACCCTGCTCTTCTTCCCCCATCACTTTTTCCGTCCTTTTTATACTCTTTCTCTGTTTCTTCGCTTAGGGCCATAGCTAATCTGGTACCACCAGTCTTTCTGTACGGGACCCAGGCCAGCAGGGGGGGCCCAGGCAACAGGGTGAATCGGATGTGGGCAGTGAGGGTGATCAGTGCAGCAGGGGAGCATTTACTGGAACCAATCCCCTGTATGGTTCTATGCAGCAGCTGAAATCTGGCTTCTTCTCCTCTCCCTCCCATTGGCTTTCAGGTGCTACAGAGAGAACAAAGGATCGGTTCCAGTAATTGCTTCCCCTGCCCCACCGATGCACCATACATTTCCCCCTGCTGCCCAGACCCCCCTGTGTCCCCCTCCTACCCCCACAGTGCTGCCAGCTTCCGTCCTCTCCTTTCTGCCGGCAGCTGCAAGAATGCAATAGGATCCTTCAAGATTGAGAGTGGGGGAAAGGTCCAGTAAATGTCATATTTACCAGCCCCTTCCTTTCCTAAATGAACACAATGAGTGATCGCTACCGATCACTCACTATGTTCATTCATAACTGAATGAACAGTCAACATAACATTGACTGTATGGAGCCCCATGTTAGGTTGTCTGTATGGGGCCCTGTGTTTTCTAACAGCAACCCTGTCTTTCCTTCATCCTTTACATACTGCTCCTCCTCATCCTTCTCTTCTTTTTCTTCCCCCTCATCCTCCCCTTATTTTCCTTCTTTCATCCTATCCTGCTTCTCTTCCTCCTCTCCTTCAACCTTTCCTTTTTTCTTGGATTATTCCTTCTTTTTCCCTTTCCCCTTTTCCTTTCTTTTTCCTATCCTGCTTCTCCACCTCTTCCTCCATCCTTTCGATCATCTACTTCTCTTCTTCTTTCCATTCCTGCTCCTCAACATCCTTATTTTCCTCTTTTCCTTCAGCCTTCCCTTCTTCCTTTTCTTTTTTACTTCCTACCTCCCTTCTTTTGCTCCTCCACTTCATCCTTCCCTTTCTACTTTTCGTTCTTCCCTTCTATCTGCCTTCTTTTCCACCAGTTTTCTTCTGTGTTCCCGTCCATCTTCCTGCTTTCTCTTCTAACAGCTTTCTTCATTCCTCCTTTTTCTCCCTCCTCATCATTTCCTTCTTTCCTTTCTTTCCTATTAATGCGTTCAATTCCCTTTCCTTCTTACTTTTTTGTTTTATTTTTCTCCAAGAAATGCCTAGTGCAAAATAAATAAAAAATTCTTTGGTTTTGTCAGTACTTCAGAAGTTTTGTCATTATATCTTTGACCATCAGATAAAATTCTACTGTGATGTTCAAATCCCAGTGGAAGGCCTCTATCTCAGCTTTGTTAACACAATACATTTGTCCTTGCATTAGAGCTGCACCTGAATGACAGGGCTTTAACTTGTGTCTTCACCTTCTCTGCTACCGTTAATGTCAAGTTACATTTCTAAGGAGCAGCGATCCTGCAATTATTTCTCCACCATTACTTTCATCAGAGGCCCCACACATCAGAGGAAGGAAAATCAAATGTGACTTTTACGCTTTCCAGTGTTTTTAGTCGTATTACTATGCCTGCTTTTCAATACAGGTAGAAAGAAAAAAAAAAAAGAAATGCTTTACTATAAGAAATCAGCTAACAGGTGCATGTACTTCACAGTAAGTTATGATTGGCAAAGTAGTTTATCCCCGTCATTCAAAAATGTCACACATTTTACTTTTTTTTTTATAAACAATTACACTAAGTGGGTTCACCAGCTGCTTTTTTTCAAAAAGCATGCAATAAGCATATTTTATTTGACCTAACTATAATGATCAGGGAATCTTACTGGTTGCTTTGGGCTGTTCTGCTTTACACATAATCAGATATTTGATATATCTGCCTTCCCTGTGCCCCTTTTTGACTTAGTTTCACATAGATACTAACTTGACCCTAACCTTAAACTGACATCCTCTTCTCCAGCAAAAGTGCCAGTAAGGTGCTTTCCCTGTAGCAGTGGCGGCTGGTGCTTTATAGTTTTTGGGGGGGGCAAACAAGACACCCGATGCCACCCCCCGGTCAGTCGCTCAGTCAAACCCCCACCCCCATTGCACGCTCATCCCCCACTAGCCCTGCACCTACCCCATCTAGGTCGTGGGCAGCTTCGGCTCCTTCCTGCATCTCCTCTTCCTCTGCGGTGGCTTCCTCCTCAGTGGCTTCACTCTGTGTCTCCAGCTTCACGGCGGCTTCCTCGGCAGCTTCCCTCCTCCTTCCCTCGGTGCCTTCCCTCTTCCTTCTCTCGGGGGCCAATATGATCACTTCTCCTCTTGGCCAATCGGGTCTTAAGACCCACTTCCTGATTGGCTGGGAGGAGAATCACAGAACTGGGTGGGCTCTGCACCCTGAGCCCACCCTTTTTTAAGCCTAAAAGAGCCTCAAGCTCTAATCATGTGCTTAAAAACAATACATTGAAATCCATGCGTCCGGCGCCCTGCATGTAGATTAGGGACCGGAAGCATGGATTAGGGGGGCAGCACCCCTGCGTCCCTAATGGACGGGCTGCCACAGGGGGTGGCATATAGTGGGACTTAGTTACATAGTTACATAGTAGTTGAGGTTGAAAAAAGACACACACAAATGTCCATCAAGTCCAACCCATGTGTGTGATCATATGTCAGTATTACATTGTATATCCCTGTATGTTGCGGTCGTTCAGGTGCTGATCTAATAGTTTCTTGAAACTATCGATGCTCCCTGCTGATACCACCGCCTGTGGAAGGGAATTCTACATTCTTGCCACTCTTGCCACAATCCGATCCTGTGTAGGCTCCGGCGGACTTTTTTTCCCCAAAAGTCTATCGTACCTAGATTTGAAGCATGTTTCAAATCTTAGTCCGCCGGACTCAGTTCCTGACGGAAAGCCCGTTCGTCTCGTTCGTCTGTATGCTGGTCCGACGGACCAGATACGTCGCAAGGGCAGGGTATTGCATCTCGCGCTTGCTGCAATAGGAAAACACATTTTCCTATTGCGGCGAGCGTGGGGCATAACAGGGCCTTAAGTCTGGTATGGATTTTAAAGGAAACCCCCTACAATGAAAAAACGGCATGGGGTCCCCCCTAAAATCCATACCAGACCCCGATCTGAGCACGCAGCCCGGCCGGTCAGGAAAGGGGGTGGGGACGAGCAAGCGCCCCCTCCTGAACCGTACCAGGCCGCATGCCCTCAACATAGGGGGTGGGTGCTTTGGGGGAGGGGGCGCCCTGCGGGGCCCCCCCACCACAAAGCACCTTGTCCCCATGTTGATGAGGACAAGGGCCTCTTCCCAACAAATCTGGCCGTTGGTTGTCGGGGTCTGCGGGTGGGGGGCTTATCGGAATCCGGGAGCCCCCTTTAATAAGAGGGCCCCCAGATCCCGGCCCCCCACCCTATGTGAATGAGTATGGGGTACATGGTACCCCTACCCATTTACCTAGGGAAAAAGTGTCAATAATAAAACACACTACACAGGTTTTTAAAGTAATTTATTAGACAGCTCCGGGGGGGTCTTCTTCCGGCTTCGGGGGTCTTCTTCCGACTTCGGGGGTCCCTCCAGTTCCTCTGCTCCTGGCGTCCGGTTGGTTCTTCTCCGCTCTCTCTCTGGCCTCTTCTCCTGGTGTTCCAGTTCTTCTGCCGACTCCTCCACTATCTTCATGCCGCTCTTTTGCTAGCGGAGGCCAGGACTTCTGCCTTCTTGGCTTCTGGGCTTCTTCTCTTCTTCTGATGTTGACACGATGGTCTCTCAGGCTGGAATGCTCTCTGAGCGCTCCGATGTGACTTATATAGGCGGAGACCCCGCCCCCTTATGCCATCACAATCCCTGGGCATGCTGGGACTGTGACGTTTTAGGGGGGCGTGGTCACCGGGTGATGTTGACCACGCCCCCTAAAATGTCACAGTCCCTGCATGCCCAGGAACTGTGACGGTATAAGGGATTGGGGTCTCCGCCTATATAAGTCACACTGGACCGCTCAGAGAGCATTCCAGCCTGAGAGACCGTCGTGTCAACATCGGAAGAAGAGAAGAAGAGAAAAGGCCCAGAAGCCAAGAAGCCAGAAGTCCAGGCCTCCGCTGGCAAAAGAGCGGCATGAAGATAGCGGAGGAGCCGGCAGAAGAACTGGAACACCGGGAGAAGAGGCCAGAGAGAGCGGAGAAGAACCAACCGGATGCCAGGAGAAGAGGAACCGGAGGGACCCCCGAAGTCGGAAGAAGACCCCCGAAGCTGGAAGAAGACCCCCGAAGCCGGAAGAAGACCCCCCCGGAGCTGTCTAATAAATTACTTTAAAAACCTGTGTAGTGTGTTTTATTATTGACACTTTTTCCCTAGGTAAATGGGTAGGGGTACCATGTACCCCATACTCATTCACATAGGGTGGGGGGCCGGGATCTGGGGGCCCTCTTATTAAAGGGGGCTCCCGGATTCCGATAAGCCCCCCGCCCGCAGACCCCGACAACCAATGGCCAGGGTTGTCGGGAAGAGGCCCTTGTCCTCATCAACTTGGGGACAAGGTGCTTTGTGGTGGGGGGGCCCCACAGGGCGCCCCCTCCCCCAAAGCACCCACCCCCCATGATGAGGGCATGCGGCCTGGTACGGTTCAGGAGGGGGGGGACCCCACGCCGTTTTTTCGGCGTAGGGGGTTCCCTTTAAAATCCATACCAGACTTAAGGGCCTGGTATGCCCCGCGACGGGGCTCGCAAGGTGTCAATCTCGCCGATAAAAGCGGCGAGATTCACTTCCTTTTCTAGTCCCGTCGTACCCGAGTCACGTTCAAAATGAACGGACTTGTCCGTGTGTGGGCAAGTCCGTTCATTCTGAAAGTCCACCATAACTCCGGCGAAAGTCCGTTGGAAAGACGGGCGGACCTAGCCTGCCGGAAAGTCCGGTCGTGTGTAAGCAAGTCCGTCC